>CM068952.1:44747363-44758292 GCA_035128595.1 Eptatretus atami
CACCGTCAAACACTGACGGTCCCTTTTCCTCTCTACAGGAGCCATGCTATTTCAAACTTTTTTTTAGAAACCACTAATCCACTAGGCACTGTTAGATCCACAATACACACTGGAGATAGCGCTGCAAATGCCACGAAAGCATAAACAAAACTAGAGGGGGAGCACTCGGGAGAGTGCAAAACCTCCGCCGCCAATACTGCTGGGTCACTCAAGTGAACCTTATATCTTATAATTCAAATATGGTCAACAGAGGCTGCAACAGTATAGTTCTTTTCTCCAACATTCTTTTTTGGGGGTGGGGGCGGGTTGGAAATCACTTAAAACATGTAGAAAATGCAAAAAAAATCGAAATTTTGCTTGAAAAAAAAGTTGCAAAATTTTTTTTTCTCTTAAAATTTTTTTGGTGGGGGGGGGTTGAAACACTTAAATACATGTAGAATGCAAAAAAAAAAATTTTTTTCTTTTCTTGGGAGGGGGGCGGAAATTGGGGGGGAGGTGGACAAAATGAATCCAAAAAAATTTTTTCTCACAATTTTTTTTTGGGGCGGGAGGTTGGAAAATCACTTAAAACATGTAAAAATGCACAAAAAAAATATATTTTTTTTCTCTCAAACAGATTTTTTTTGGGGGGGGGGGGTTGGAAATCACTTTTAAAATATGAGAAAATGCAAAAAAAAAAATTTTCTTTTTCTCTAAATTTTTTTGGGGGGGGGTTGAAATCACTAAAATATGTAAGAAATGCAAAAAAAATAATTTTTTTTTCTCTAAATTTTTTTAGTGGGGTGGTGCTTAAACAATTTTTTGGGGGGCGTTGAAAATCCACTTAAAACATGTTAGAAATGCATAAAAAAAAAATCTTTTTTTGGGGGGGGTGCAATTTTTATGGGGGGGTTGGGAAATCACTTAAAACATGTAGAATGCAAAAAAAAAAACATTTTCGTCTAACAATTTTTTTTTTGGGGGGGGGGGGGTTGAAATCACTTAAAACGATGTAGAAATCCAAAAAAAAAAAAATAAAATTGTTTTTGGGGGGGGGTAACAATTTTTTTCGGGCGGGGGTGAAATCACTTTAAAAACATGTAGAAATGCCAAAAAGAAAAAATTAAAAATTTTTTTTCAAAATGGCCCCATAGCGTGCCATATTGGATTTATGGACCAAGTCCAAAATCTATGGCATTGATCCTCTGGACCATACTAACCCCCCACCAAGTTTCGTCTGAAATCCGTCAGGAGTTTTCCGTTATTACTGTCACAAAAAACAAACAAACAAACAAAACAAGCAGAAGGGGTGTAGAAAACATAACCTCCCATCCACTTCGATGGCGGAGGTTAATTAGATTTCACAATAACTTCTACCGGGATGTGTACTGCCACAGGCTCATTTAGTGACATTCTCCACTGGAAGCGCGAGAAATTTCCTGATGACTCATCACTGGCGGATGTCACGGGCGGATAAGCGGGATAATTTTGCAGGGATTTCCATTACTATGTACGTCGGGCAGACCTGGCGGATGGCTGATAGCGGGGTGGCGGATGAGCGGGGGAATTTGCTAAGCTTTTAGCTCAGATGTTCGGTTCCTGAGCAAACCTCCCTCTATTCTTCAATCTCTCTCTCTCAATCCTCTCTCTCTCTCACAATACTCCTCTCCCCTCAATCTCTGTTCCCCCCTCTCTCTCTCTCTCTTCTGCACACAATCTCTCCCTCTCTCTCAAATTCTCTCCCTCCTTCCAACTCTATGTCCCCCCCCTCTCTCTCTCTCTCATTCTCTCCATTCTCTCTCTCACAAATCTCAATCTCTCCCTCTCTCTTTTCAATCTCTCACTCTCTCTTCAATTTCTCTATCCCCCTCTCTCTCAATTTCACCCTTCTCACAATATCAAACTCTCCCTCTCTCTCTCTCTCTCCAATCTCTCCCTCTCAATTCTCTCACTTCTCTCTCTCTCTTCTCTCTCTCTTCTCAATTTTCTTTCCCTCTCCTTTTCTTTTTCCCATCAACTCTCTCTCTCAATCTCTCTCAATCTCTCTGTCTCTGTCCTGTTTTTTTGTCTCTCTCTTCTCTCTTCTCTCTCTCTCTCAATTCTCTCTCAATTCTCTCTCAATTCTCTCCTCTCAATCTCTCAATTCTCTCAATTTCTCTCAATCCTCACTCTCCAATCTCTCTCTCCCGTCCCCTCGATCTCTGTCCCTCTCTCTCACTTTCTCAATCTCTCAATCTCACACTCAATCTCTCTCTCTCATTCCCCTCTCTCTCTCTCTCTCTCAATCTCCTCTCACAATCTCTCCCTCTACTCCCCCTCAATCTCTCTCTCTCTTCTCATCACAAATCTCTCCCTCTTATCTTTCAATCCCTCTCTCTCTCACAATCTCCCATTTTTTTTTTCCTTTTCTCTCGCCCCTCAATCTCTGTCCCTCTCTTCTCTCTCTCATCTCTCACAATCTCTCCCTCTCTCTCACAATCTCTCCCTCTCTCTCAATCTCTCCCTCTCTCTTCTCAATCTCTGTCCCCCTCTCTCTCTCTATTCTCAATCTATCTCTCTCACAATCTCTCCATCTCTCTCTCACAATTCTCTCTCTCTCTTCTCAATCTCTCTCTCTCTCTCAATCTCTCCCTCTCTCAACAACTCTCCTCTCTCCATCTCTCTCTCTCTCTCTCTCTCAATCCCTCTCTCTCTCCTCTCTCTCCTCTCTCTCTCTCTTCTCTCTTCTCAATCTCTCTCTTCTAAATTCTCTCCATCTCTCTCCTCTTACTCTCGCAAATTTCCCCTCCCTCTCTCTCCAATTCTCTCAATCTTCTCAATCTCGCAATCTCTTCAATCTCTCAATCTCTCAATTCTCTCTCTCTTCACTCTCAATCTCTCTCTCCCCTCCTTCCCATCCTCCTCCTGAAATCTCTTGTCCCTCTCCTCCTCTTCTTCTCAATTTCCCTCCTCTCTCCTTCAATCTCTCCAATCTCTCACTATCTCAAATCTCTCAATTCTTCACACTCCAATCTCTCTCTCTCAATCCCTCTCTCTCTCTCTCATCTTCAATCTCTCTCTCACAAATCCTCTCCCTCTCTCTCAATCTCTCTCTCTCTCTCTCTCACAATCTCTCCCTCTATCTCAATCCCGTCTCTCTACTCACAATCTCTCCATCTTCTCCCCCTCAATCTCTGTCCCTCTCTCTCTCTCTCTCTCTCTCTCTCTCTACACAATCTCTCCCTCTCTCTCAAAACTCTCCCTCTCTCTCAATCTCTGTCCCCCTCTCCTCTCTCTTCATATCTATCTCTCTCACAATTCTCTCCATCTCCTCTCTCACCAAACTCTCTCTCTCTCTCAAATCTCTCTCTCTCTCTCAATCTTCTCCGCTCTCTCACAATCTCTCCTCTCTCTCAATCTCTCTCATCTCTCTCTCTCAATCTCTTCTCTCTCAATCCCTTCTCTCTCTCTCCTCTCTTCTCTCTCTCTCCTCTCTCTCTCTCAATCTCTCTCTCCTCAAATCTTCTCAATCTCTCTCTCTCTCTCTCTCTCCAATCACCTCCCTCTCTCTCAAATCTTCAAATCTCTCAATCTCGCAATCTCTCAATCTCTCATCTCTCAATCTCTCTCTCTCCACTCTCAATCTCTCTCTCAACCTCCCTCGCATTCTGTCCCTCTCTGTCCCTCTCTCTCTTCTCGATCTCTGCTCCCTCTCTGGCCCTCTCTCTCTCTCAATCTCTCAATCTCCAATACTGCTCAATCCTCTCTCTCTCTCAACTGGCTCAATCTCACACTCTCAAATCTCTCTCTCCCTCCCTCCGATCTCTTGTCCCTCTTCTCTTTCTCATCTCTTGTCCCTCTCTCTCTCTCTCAATCTCTCTCTCCCTCTCTCTCAATCCCCCTCTCTCTCAATCCCCCTCTCAATTCTCTGTCCCCTCTCTCTCTCAAATTCTCTCCCCTCTCTCTCTCAATCTCTGTCCCCCTCTCTCTCTCTCAATCTCTCACATACTCAATCTCTCTCTCTGTCTCTCTCTCTCTCTCTCACAATTCTCTCCATCTCTCTCTCACAATCTCCTCTCTCTCTCCCCCGAATCTCTTCCCTCTCCTCTCTCAATCTCTGTCCCTCTCTCTCTCGATCCTCCCTCTCGATCCTCTCCCTCTCGATCTCTCTCTCTCCCCATCTCAATCTCATCGCTCCCTCAATCTCTGTCCCCCTCTCGATCTTCATCTCTCCCTCTCTCTTCTCTCCCTCCCTCTCGTCTCTCCTCTCTCCCAATCTCAAGTCCAATCTTCTCCCTCAATCTCTGTCCCCCTCTCTCTCTCTATCGATCTCTCCCTCTCTCTTCTCTCTCTCTCTCTCAATCTCTCTCCCCTCCATCTCTGTCCCCTCTCTCTTCAATCTCTCAATCCTCTCTCTCTTCTCTCTCTCCCAAATCTCTCTCTTCTCTTCTCTCTCTCTCTCTCAATCTCATCACTCTCACTCTCAATCTCTCACTCTCAATCTCTCTCCGGCTCCCTCGATCTCTTGTCCCTCGTCTCTCTCTCTCTCTCATCTCTGTCCCTCTCTCTCTCTCGAATCTCTGTCCCTCTGTCCCTCCTTCTCTCTCTCTCGGATCCTCTGTCCCTCTCCGATCTCTGTTCTCCTCTCTCTCCTCTCGGATCTCTTGTCCCTCTCTCTCTCTCGATCTCTCTCTCTCTCTCTCTCGATTCTCTCCTCTCTCCTCGATCTCTCCTCTCACCTCGATCTCCTCTCTCTCGGATCCCTCTCGATCGCTCTTTCTCTCCCTCCGATCTCTCTCGATCCCTCTCTCTCTCTCCAATTCCCTCTCTCTCAGGAATCTCTCCTCTCCTCACATCTCTCTCTCTATCTCTATCTCTATCTCTCTCTCAATCTCCCCAATCTCTTCCCAATCTCCTCTCTCTCTCTCTCTCTCTCTCTCTTCTCTCTCTCTCTCTCTCTCTCTCTCTCTCTCTCTCAACCTCTCTCTCTCTCTCTCAACCTCTCTCTCTCTCTTCAAACCTCTCTCTCTCAACCTCTCTCCCTCTCTCTTCTCGACTTCTCTCTCTCGACCTCTCTCTCTCAATCACTCAATCCTCCACCTCTCTCAATCTGTGTGCTCGTAAGAGGCGACCAGGGTTGCGTCAGGAAGGGAATCCGGCGTTAAAAACCTATGCCAAAATCATTATTGCGGACAACAAAACAAATTTCCATACCGGACTAGGTCGAGGCCCGGGGTACCAAGACCGCCACGCTTGCTACCGGGGTCAGCAGGGCTACAGTGGAAATTGTCTACTGCTGCTGAGCGAAGGAGGAGAAGAGACGAAGGAAGGCGAGTTCGGAGAGGCAGTTGGGAGAAGGAAGCGAGAAAGGTGTGGACGGTGAGAATTGGAACTCTGAATTTGGGACGATGACTGGCAAAGCCGCGAGAGTTGGCTGGAGAGTTTGCTGATATGATGGAGAGAAGAAAGGTGGACATACTGTGTGCTACAAGAGTCCAAGTGGATGGGGAGTAAGGCTAGAGCATTGGAGGTGGTTTCAAACTGTTCTACCATGGTGTGGACGGCAGAGGAGAATATGGTGTCGGATTAATTCCTGGAGGAAGATTATGTCACAGAGCGGTATTGGAGGTGAGGAGAGTGTCTGACCGATGTATGAGTGTGAAGTTGGAAATTGACAGGGGTGATGATGTAATGTCATCAGTGCATATGCACCGCATATGGGGTGTGAGATGGAATTAAACAAGATTCTGGAGGAGTTAGATGAAGTGGTCGGAAGAGTTATCCAAGGATGAAGAGTGGCGTGATTGGAGCCAGATTTCAATGGGATGTTGGGGGAAGCGAATAAAGAGGATGAGCGACGTGATGGCGTAGTTACGTCTCAACAAGAAGAAATGTGGAAGCGGGCAAATGGGTGGTAGAGTTTGCAAAAAGAATGGAAATGCCATGCCCTAAATACGTATTTCAAGAACAGGAACACACGGGTGACGTACAAAGAGTGGACGAAAGTGCACACAAGTGGATTACATCTATAAGCAGAATGCAACCTGAAAAGAGATTAGAGACTGTAAAGGTAGGTGCGCACGGAGTGTAGCTCGACAGCATCGATTGGTGCGTCTGTAGGATGATTTTGGAGGTGAGGTTGAGGAAGAGAGTGAGGGGCTGAACCAAGCGACGAGATGGTTTCGGAAGCTGAAGGAGGAAGACTGTTGCGTGGATTAGGGAAGAGGCGAGACAGGGTGTGGATGTGTAAAGATGGGTGGATGATTGGCAACTACAGCAGAAGTGGTGAGGGAGATAGCTAGGAAGACTTGGTGTGACATCTGGACAGAAGGAGGAAATAAGCAACTGGTGTGGAACGAGGAAGTACAGGAAAGTTAAGGAAGAAGGGGTTGGCGAAAAAAGAAGTGGGATATCAGAGAGGTATGAACAAAGCTAGGCAGAAGTACAAGAGACAAGTGCGGCAAAACGCAAAGAGAGAGTGGCAAAGGCTAAGAAAAGGCATATTGTATGAGCTTATGAGAAGGTGGATACAAAGTAATCGGAAAAGGAAAAGGATTATACCGGATTGCAAGACAGATGGACCGAGCTGGGAAGGATTGCGCAGGTTAGGGGTGATAAAGGAACATAAATGGAATGTGCTGACGACGAGGAGGAGTGTGCTTGAGAAGTGGACTGGAAGTACTTTGAGGAAGCGCTCATGAATGAAGAAAATGAGAAGAGAGAAGGTTGGAAAGAGTGGAGATCGTGAATTCAAGGAAAGTGGGGTTGGATCAGTAAGATGAAGTGAGACTAGCATTTAGAGCGATGAAAAGTGCGAAAGGTGAGAGTGAAGGCGGAAAGTTATATAAGACGGTAGTGAGCACCAGCTATGTTGTATGGTTTGGAGCGGATGCCGCTAACAAAAACCACAGGAAGCGGAGCTGGCAGTGCGTGAGTTAAAGATCTGCCATTCTCGTTGGGAGTGACGAGAATGGACAGGAATAAGGAATGAGTATATTAAGGGACTACGCAATGGTTAGGTACGGTTTGGAACAAAGTGAGCAGAGGCCTGAGATTGAAGATTGGTTGGAACATGTGCACAGGAGGAGGAAAGCGGGAGTATACGGGAGAGGATGCTGAAGATGGAGCGCCAGCGCCGGAGGAGAAGAGGAAGGCCAAAGAAGAGGTTCATGGATGCTGTGAGGGCGGACATGCGGCGTTGGTTGGAGTGTCAATAGGAAGATGTGCTGGAGGAGAGAGCGAAAAAATGGAGACAGGTTGATCTGCGTGTGGTGACCCCTAACGGGGAGGCAGCCCGTAAAAAGAAGAAGAAAGAAATATATATATTATAATATATATATATATTACATATATATTATATATATATATATATATATTATATAGAACATACCGTATCTTACCCTGCTTATCCACCAAAAAAGTTGGGCAAGGTCATTTTTGGCGGATAAGCAGGTTGGCGGATAAGCGAGGGTACTACGCAAGGATGCATCTGGAGGGATGCAAGGGGGTGTAACACGTAGCTCGTAGGCCTAGAACTCATTCCTACTCACTAGAACAAAACCAAACAAACGACAACAGTAGCACCATATTTTCGATAAATGATTCACGTTTTTATTGCCGCACATACAGGACATGGTTGTACGGGCCATACAGGACCCCAACAGGATGCGAAGAAGATCAGTAATTTCCTTTTGTTCAAAACCGACAGAGCAATTACAAGTTCATTCAGGCGCATCCTGAGTTTTGAAATGCCAGTAATATCCTCCTCGTTTGTTTACGGTTGCCTCTCTATGTACCTCGTGAATTGTTCCAAGGCTGCGCCTCGCTTCCAATGCGCTAGGAACCGTGGCTACTTCTTCAGGCGCATCTGTTCCTCAGTATCCTCGTCATGAATGGTCAGTCACAAGATCGACGATTTCCATCATTTCTGTAAGAACCTCGTTGTTCTAGATGATCATCGACATGATCAAATTATTTCTTGGTGTCATCACCACGGCTTCTACCTATGTTGAAAAAGTTCACGATCTGTCAAAATGTTCCTCGGCATACGTAGTGCTGGGCGGCGTCAAAAAGAGGACGTTGTCGCAGGATCGAACAATTGTCCAGGTGATGCCAGTGTGTTTGAAACAGTTCTTGATGGTTTCGGGTTTCACTTCATCCAAGTCATCTTGGAGAAGCGCAATAGCATCGCCAGTTCCAGCTTCGGTTTGCTCGGATTTTCGTCAATCGCATCCACCCAAATGCTCGTAGTTGATATTCTTCGATAATGCTGCTTTGAATTGTTATGACCACCCGGGCATCCATGGGCTGGAGATGCGGACTCATTAGCAGCAGGAAATGCACTTTTCTATGTGAGTGAGACTAGACTTGGCCCTCCTCGTTCTCGGGCAGAATATGAGATGGCGCAGTTATCCAGCAACTCAAGCACATAGCGCGGTTCGCTTATTCGCATTTTCTTATCGAAATCGCGCAAGCCAGTCGTGGAACACTAAGCTGGTCATCCACGGATTCTTTTGTTGCGGTAATCGCCAATACAATCATGCTTGAATCCCTTGAAACACCTGGTATTTAGCACTTGTTTCCCGATGACTAGTAACGGACTTATCACTACCGCTCAGCATTGCTGCAAACAGCTAGCGATAATTTCGAGCTTTTGACTTTCTTCGTTCCTCGAATACTCCCCCGTAGTGAGAGTATCGGTCAGGCAGGCACTTTGGTAAACAGGCCCGTTTCATCCATGCTTGTAGACATCACCGAGGCTGATAATCTTTCAGCACACCCTTTGCCTGTGTTCTACCCAGCACTCACTAAATCCTAGCGGACCACACTAGCACTATTCACCACATAAACTTCCGACATACGATATACCATAGCGCATTGAAGCGATCATCCAACCATTCGATAATGGAAGTCGACAATTTCGCAGCTTACCTCCAAAAAACAGGCTTTCATCCTCAGTATAGCTCAAGTTAGAATCGGAAATGGTTTTAGGCACGTGCTGAGCTAAACCAAAGAAAGAGCGGCTTGTTCCATATTTGAATGCTTTTGCCACCCGACTTGGACGCATCTAGACGCGTCCAGCGATTTGTTCAGCCATCGCGGTCTGACTTATCACGTCACTGCATCTGTCCCTTCCTCTTCACGGGCTTTCCCCGCTTTCGCTGCGAAGAAATTTAGGCAACATCTTGTTGAGATTTTGATCGGAAAAACTCTCTTAGAGAACAAAAAAAAAAAACTAAAACAAAAAAACTAAAAAAAAAATTAAAAAATAAAAAAAAAAAAAACTCACCAGATTTCTCTCTTCTCTTTTCACCGTCAAAACACTTGACGGTCCCTTTTCCTCTCTACAGGAGCCATGCTATTTCAAACTTTTTTTTAGAAAACCACTAATACCACTAGGCACTGTTAGATCCACATTACCACTGGAGACTACCGCCTGCAATGCCACGAAAGCATAACATAAATCTAGAGGGGGAGCAACTCGGAGGTGCAAAACCTCCGCCGCCAATACTGCTGGGCGTCACTCAAGTGAACCTTATATCTTATTCATTCAAAATGTCAACAGGTGCTGCACAGTAATAGTTCTTTTCTCCAACATTTTTTTTGGGTGGGGGCGGGTTGGAAATCACTTAAACATGTAAAAAATGCAAAAAAAATCGAAATTTTGCTTGAAAAAAGTTGCAAAATTTTTTTTTCTCTTAAAATTTTTATGGTGGGGGGGGTTGAAAGCACTTAAATACATGTAGAATGCAAAAAAAAAAATTTTTTCTTTTCTTGGGCAGGGGGGGCGGCGGGCTAACAATTTTTTTGGGGGGGAGGTGGAAAATCACTTAAAACATGTAAAAATCCAAACAAAAAACATTTTTTTTTCTCTCAAAACAATTTTTTTTTTGGGGGGGAGGTTGGAAATCACTTAAAACATGTAAAAATGCGCAACAAAAAAAAATTTTTCTTTTCTCTCAAACAATTTTTTTTGGGGGGGGGGGTTGGAAATCACTTTAAATATGAGAAATGCAAAAAAAAAAATTCTTTTTCTCTAATTTTTTTGGGGGAGGGGTTAAATCACTTAAAATATGTAGAAATGCAAAAAAAATAATTTTTTTTTCTCTAAATTTTTAGATGGGGGGGCTTAAACAATTTTTTGGGGGGCGTTGAAATCCACTTAAAACATGTTAGAAATGCAAAAAAAAAAATCTTTTTTGTGGGGGGGGTGAATTTTTATGGGGGGGTTGGAAATCACTTAAAACATGTAAAAATGCCAAAAAAAAAAACATTTCGTCTAACACATTTTTTTTTTTTGGGGGGGGGTTGGAAATACACTAAAACGATGTAGAAATCCAAAAAAAAAAAAATATTTTCTTGGGGGGGGGTAACAATTTTTTGCGGGGGGGGTTGAAATCACTTAAAAACATGTAGAAATGCCCAAAAAAAAAAATTCAAAAATTTTTTTCAAAATGGCCCCATAGCGGCCATATTGGATTTATGGACCAAGTCCAAAATCTATGGCATGATCCTCTGCGACCATTACCTAACCCCCCCACCAAGTTTCGTCGAAATCCGTCAAGGAGGTTTTCCGTTAATTACTGTCACAAAACAAAACAAACATAACAAAACAAGCAAAGGGGTGTAGAAAACAGTAACCTCCATCCATCTTCGATGGCGGAGGTTAATTAGATTTCACAATAACTCTACCGGATGTGTACTGCCACAGGCTCATTTAGTGACATTCTCCACTGGAAGCGCGAGAAATTCCTGATGACTCATCACTGACGGAGTCACGGGCGGAATAAGCGGAGAATAATTTTGCAGGGATCCATTACTATGTACGTCGGGCAACCTGGCGGATGGCTGATAGCGGGGTAGGCGGGCGATAGACGGGGGAATTGCTAAGCTTTCTTAGCTCAGATGTTCGGTTCCTGAGCAAATTCACCGTGGATAGCAAGGGTGGCGATAAGGGGAGCGAAAGCGCCA
>CM068952.1:44784785-44802693 GCA_035128595.1 Eptatretus atami
GCCCTAAATGGAGTTCTTTCATCCCCTCTCCCTGTCCAGGCTGGAGTTCCTCAAGGTAGCGTTCTGGGCCGTTCTTTTTATGCTTTTCATCAATGATCTCTCCGATTCTTTGGAAAATCCTCTATATCTCTTTGCTGATGACTCCACCCTTCGTAACAATATATATATTATATATATAATATATATTATATATATAATATATATAATTATTATATATAATATATATATATATATTCCAGGCAGTGTGTTGGTGTGTGTGTGTGTGTGTGTGTGTGTGGGTCTATCTGCGACCAGCCATTTCTCGACGACCCACCAGGCCCGATCTGATTGAAACTTGCCAGGAATATTCCGGGGACCCGCGGATGTGCCTGTTCTAGGTTTGATATTAAGTCGACGAGTGTTCCCAAGTTAACGGCCATTTTATTGGCTTTTTTTCAGTGTGGGAAAGGTGTATTATTATTGCCAGCTGAAGTGTGCATTCCACCTTATCATGCCATTTTTTCCCCAATAGTGGGGCAAACTTAGCATAACAATTGTGCATTTTGTGAGGAAAGCACCAAAATTGAGCACACTAGTAGCCTATTCATATTATGAACAGATTTGGGATAAATTGGGCCATCTCAAATTCAGCCGCTGATGGCTGTGGCAGCCATTTTCCAACTTGCATCAAAAATTTGAGATGGCCAATATCCAAATCTGTTTCATAATATGGATTAGGCTACTAGTGTGCAAATTCGGTGCTTCCTCACAAAATGCACAAATTGTTATTTCTATATTTAGCTAAGGTGCCCCACTACAAGATACGTTCAGAATAATTAAACAGCATATTAATAATAATAGCACAAAATTAGCAGTAATAAAAAGAATAACGTTGATACAAGACCCAATGTCTGTCCAACAATAACGACCTATATATTGTCTGTCAAACCAATAACGTCTGTCAACCAATGAACAGACACGGTTTGCTACGACGTCACAATTAATGTTTTTTATTGGTTTTTTTGCACGATTGACGTCAATTCTTCCGTCTTCGTTTGGTATTGATGGTCACAATCGACGCTGGGGATCTGAGTAGAGTATGGGCCTTTTCAAGGATTTGATTATCGTTGTTCATCCGTTTCAAGCTGTTCCCAAGGTTTTCCCAAGGTTTTGAAAGCTGTTTTTTCCCACCAAGGTTTTAATTATTGTTCAAATTATTAAATATTAATCCCAAGGTTTGAATTTTCCCAGGGAAAACAGCTGTTCCCAAGGGTTGAAAAGCTTGTTTTTTTCCCAACGTTTTGAATTTAAATTTGTGCTGGGTAGACATTTGTGAATACATTTCGGAGAGGGGAGAGAGAGGGGGAGAGAGAAGGGGGCGACGAGAAGGGGGCGAGAGAGGGGGGGCGAGAGAGGGGTGGCGAGAGAGGGGGGGCGACGAGAGGGGGGGCGAGAGAGGGGGCGAGAGAGGGGGGCGAGAGAGGGGGGGCGAGAAGAGGGGGCGATGAGAGGGGGCGAAGAGAGGGGGCGAGGAGAGGGGGGCGAGATAGGGGGCGAGGATTAGGGGGGCGGAGATAGGGGGGCGAGATAGGGGGCGAGTAGGGGCGAGATAGGGCGAATTAGGGGGCGAGATAGGGGGCGTGGAGCAAGGGGGCGAGATAGGCGGGGCGAATAGAGGGGGGCGAGAGAAGGGGCGAAGAGAGCGGGGCGAGAGAGGGGGCGAGATAGGGGGCGAGATAGGGGGCGAGATAGTGGGGCGAGAGAGGGGGCGAGAGAGGGGCGAGAGAGGGGGCGGAGAGGGGGCGAGACGAGGGGGGCGAGAGAGGGGGGCGAGATTAGGGCGAGAGAGGGGCCGAGAGAAGGGGGCGAGAGAGGGGGCGAGAGGAGGCGGGCGAAGAGAGAGGGGCGAGAGAGTGGGCGGAAGAGAGGGGGGCGAGAGAGGGGCAGAGAGGTGGCGAGAGAGGGGGCGAGAGAGGGGGCGAGAGAGGGGGGCGAGAGAGGGGGGCGGAGAGGGGGGCAGAGAGCTGCGCGGGGGCGAGAGAGGGGGCAGAGAGCGGGGCGAGAGAGGGGCGAGAGAGAGGGGAGCGGAGAGAGGGGGCGAGAGAGGGGGCGAGAAGAGGGGGGCGAGGAAGAGGGGGCAGAGAGGGGGCGAGAGGAGTGGGGGCGAGAGGAGGGGGCGAGAGGGGGCGAGAGAGGGGGGCGATGAGAGGGGGCGGAAGGGCGAGGAGGGGCGAGAGAGGGGCGAGAGAGCGGGGGCGAGAGAGGGCGAGAGAGGGGGCGAGAGAGAAGGGCAGAGAGGGCGGGCGAGATGAGGGGGCGAGAGAGGGGGGCGACAAGGGGAGGGCGAGAGAGTGGGGCGAGAGAGGGGCGAGATAGGGGGCGAATAGGGGGCGAGTAGAGGGGCCGAGAGTAGGGGCGAGATACGGGGCGAGATAGGGGGCGAGATACGGGGGCGAGATAGGCGAGATAGGGGCGAGAATAGGGGGCGAGAGTAGGGGCGAGATAGGGGCGAGATTTAGGGGGCGAGATAGGCGAGAGAGGGGGCGAGAAGAGAGGGGGCGAGAGAGGGGGGCGAAAGGGGGCGAGAGAGTGGGGCGGAGAGGGGAGGGGAGAGGGAGGGGAGAGGGGAGGGCGAACTAGGGGTGAGAGGGGAGGGGCGAGACATGGGGGGAAAGAGGGGGGAGAGAGGAGGGGCGAGACTTCGGGGTGAGAGAGGGGAGAAAGGGGGGGGAGCGAGAGAAGGGGGCAGCACAATTCTTCTTCTCTTCGTTTGATATGACGTCACAAGTGACGCGGGGACCTGAGTATGCTTCCCAGTGTTCCCAAGTTTATGGCCTTTATGATTTACGGTTGGTCCGATCTAATTTGAACAATGCCCCAATCCAGTCGTTGTTTACAAGAGCGAAGGAACGAAGCGCAAGCATACTCGCACGCACCTCCGCGACCGCACTAGTTATTTCTACATTATATATATGTATGTGTATGTGTATTATTGTTTACGAATCTACGCCCGCCCGGCGTGCGAACGACCGCTTTTAACCGAATGCAGCCGTACGCCCACCGGACGACAATTCAGTCGTGACTTCCGCGAACAACGCCGAGAACCAGTCACGGGTGTGCCTTCAACGCACACCACGGCCCAGTCCGTATTCTACCCGCGCGCGACAGGGTCAATCGCCGAATATCGATATACCTAAGTATTCGCGCGGGTAACCTACCGGAGGACCGTACCTCGGCGAAGGCCTGTTTGGACACGAACCCTTAAGCGGTTCGTTCCGTTCTGGGATAACCGAGCGGGTATTATCGCCAGACCTCGCGGACCCGATTCTATTATCGGTATTCAAAAACCAACTAGTATTCCGAAAAACAATATGGCACTCAATGGGGAAAATGACACGACGAACGGGTACATTTAACACACAAGCACATTTATTATTTGCACATGCAATACACTAACAGCACAGTATACAGAAACAAGACAAGCAAAGGTAAAGCACTCGACCGTCTATAAGCAATTTATGTACAGTCACTTAACACGTTACGGGATGGCCCAACATTCATTCAAAAAAACAAAAGAAAAGACCCCCTCACAGACAAGGGAGTCAGACTGGGCCCGTGGGCCTTTATAACGTGGGCTTTGGTGACCGAAAAGGCCCCACGAGACCGTTGCAGGTTACCTGCACCCTCGTGGTGCCTTGATGGGCGATCGCGACGTCCCGTCCCCACGGCAGCTAGCGTAGCCGCGGTTGCGCGGCCTTGCGGGCAGGCGAGCTCTCTCCGGCTCTTCCCACACGAACGCGCGGTTTGCGCGACACAGCAGGCAAGGCTGCGCCTCCAACTCGCGTCTCCTTCGCGACGCCCGGACTCTCCACCGACCCGAGCTCCAAGCTCCCGACTCGACACGAGCCCAGACTCCACAGCTCCTTTCGCCGATCCCACCTCCACACAGTCTAGCTACCTTCGACACCAGCAACCGCCGACAACACCCCACGCACCAACCGCGTTCTACCCCTCCCAATGTAACTTGGCGCTTGCCTCTTATGCCTGCTGAGACGGTCCGACCTCCTCTCCAGACCTTACCCTGCCCTCTCGGCAGATGGACTGCAGACATCACCGACGTCGAACGAAATGCGGCAGCAGAGAGCATTGCAGGCGACGTGTGACGAACACGAGCTGCGCGGAAGCGGACGTTGCAGGAATACCACCATTGAGAATGCAGAGAACGAACGCTTCACAGTGCGGAGCGCTTTATACCACTCAACGACCTTCACGCTTCGCCGACCTTCTTCAGAACCCTGCGCGAGAACTTCCGAGTACTGCAGGACCTTCGAAGAACGCACGCTTGTCACGCGATGAGAACCTGCTCTGCCTCAGCGAGCTGTATTGTGTCGATTCTTCGCCGACTGCCGGCGCAAGTGGAACGTTTCAGCAGCGTGATCGATGCCATTCGTGGTGGGAGATGGGGAAAGGCCGCTGTTCCTTCTGACGAAGGTGAGGCACTCTGGTTCTAACGGCGCGAGGTGGGTCGGTGGTGGAAGAGCGGTTGGTTGCAAGTTGATGAGACGTTGTGTTGTTGGTGTAGAAGCGGGTGGTTGGTCCAAAATAACGATAGTAAAGAATAACGGCTAACTCAAAGATCACAAGCCCTGTCCCACACGGATAATTCCCATTAAACAACGGTGGGGAAATCTAACTGAACACGGCTTATCGGCATAACTGACTAAGGACCTATATGGTGTTTCTGCGAATTTCCACAGCCGTAAAATATGTATATATATCTATATCTATTATATATTATATTTATACAGTGAAACCGCGTTTAACTGGCCAGTGCTGGAAACACGGTCGTATATGGCGGTTTATGCGAGGCGTGGCGTGAACAGGGGTTTGCTAGAAGGATTCAGAGGTCCGATATCAATTCACGGTCTGTCCGTGCCACTACACCTGGGCATCCAACGTTGAGCCAGAATTGATCTATTGGGGCGTGACGTTTTTCAACAGTCTTTCGAGTTTATTTTACCTTCTATTCCATCTTGTTTGGATCAAGGGATAAGAAAAATGGATAACAAAAATATTAATATGTAAACTACATGTACACCAGATACAGGCCTATTCACATGTACGTACTGTATTTGTTTCTGCAGACATGTTTAAAAAAACAGAGCTCAAAAGTCATGGGCTCATAGTTATTTGTGCATATCATTTGCTATGCCCTGATAAGGAACTGAATATCGTAAATTACCAATCTGTAAAGTGTTTTGATCCCACGAACACATTAGTTCAAATTACAGTACTGGTGAAATGGAAAAGGCCTTACCAAAAATATAATAGAAAAGGCCTTGCATTTTTCAAAATCGGACGGGGCTGATAAATCGGCCTCGTCCATGTGGGTGAGGGGGCTGATTTTTGCCCAGGGGCTGATTTTAAAATAAGCTTTCAAAATCTTGTGAATTAGTTTTTGTAAATTGTTTTAACATGTGGTCCAAAATTGACCAATGTCCGTACAAAACTAAACTGCCAAAGAAATTGATAAACTGAGCCTAATTAACATGTAATTTCAAAATGTACTTAAACAGCCCTTCTTGGGGGCCAAACACAAAGTCTGGAGAACAAAACTTTCTGCTCAAGCACGTAGTACTTTCCCACAATCCTTTTCATTAAAAAGTATTTAAGAAATAATCGTCTTTGTTGTTGTGGATTATTACCTGTAATGACAAATGTTCGACAATTTGCATGATGATGTGCCCGGTAACATACATTACATGACCTGTATGCCAGTGAACTGGGACCATTCAAGTATTACGTACCACAAGGTCCAACCCATTTCTCCCCCGCGACTAGCCCCACTGATGTTCAACAATATACATGGGGATAAATCTTGACCCTTTCACTGCCATTACCTTTTCATGTAGGTTGTATTGAATGTCCACACCTGGATCACCAGTAATATAGTAATAATGTCAAAGATTTATTTTCGTAACCAAATTTAAAACTTTAGTTCCCCTTTCGAAAGCTGAATGACCAAAAAAAAATAAATCTGAACAGTCGCAAATAATGGAGTTATTGATGCATTCGGCCAACAAAAACTATTTATCTGCAAGTATCTCTCTCTCCAGTCAATAACATAACAGAATACATGTGTTCAGTACATTCTGCCCCAAATACTAATTTACTTTAGTAGGTTTAGTATTGATGTAAATCTTCAGGCAAAAACCCCCAAATCACATCATCAGACTCGATCAGATTTAATGTGAAAGATTCACCCCCTGAGCTACCTTGAAGATAAGTCCAACACAACAGTATTCTCATATCTGTGGAGATGGCTTCAACCAGTCATTTGTCCGTTCCTCGTCGGTCCCGACTCAGATACGTCCCTCACGTCTGTCCAAATAATACGACGCCTCCGTTTACAGCGTCTCGGAGGACCGTTGTTGAAAGATTGTCATCTAATTTCTTTTTTCGCTGTTTTCTCAAATACCTTTTCATCTTCGTTTCAAACACCAAACTCTTCGTTGATGAAATGAAAATTGTTGAACGTCGATAATAAAATGGTTTTGCTGGATTGTATGAAGCAGCCATTTCGCCCAACGTTCCAGTTGAATGAAACGTGCCTGCTGATGTTGTGTAAGTAAAATGTCGTTGAGTTTGCTAACGTATTAATGACGGGCTTTGCTGATTGGCGTATAAACGCGGAGGCGCTGTCGCACGAATCTCTTGGACATTTTTCTGCGACAAAAGGATTCTGACAACTGTTACTAGACGAATTACTGGACCAAATTACCGTGAACAAATTACAAGTTTAAATTTTTCCAACCCAGGAAGTTAATACAAAAGAGAGTATTTTCTGGCCAAGAGCAGAGCTGAAAGAAATGAGGCAAGAACGACAAGATAAAAACTTTTTTTTTCACAGCTTAATTTACTGGGGCCGATAAAAACGACCCCTGAAAATCGACCACCCGGGTTCAATCACGGGGGCAAGGCCGTATCGGCCCCGTCAAAATGCAAGCCATGATAGAACTGTCCATACGGTGAAACAGGACATGACCACCACGAGCTACGCACAAAGAAGGCATTGAGAACTTGTCAACATAGGCCAGGCTGATGATGATGAAGAAGTTCTGTGATGGAAGTTTGCTTAGTGGTTGCCCATAGAAACTCTGTCAATCTCAAACTGCAAACCGGCGCGGCCGCCTTCAAACCCGAATCAGTGAGATGACGAGGTGGGTCTCAAGGTACCTGAACAGAGATCGCACTTGCGGCTTTGGCCTCCAATGGATGAAGGTGGGCGTGGCACTTCGTCATTCATAGACATCATCATCGTTCATCTGTGGTGTCTGTGCGCCGCAGTTCAACAATGTCCTCCATCGGTGAGTCTTCCCAGTGACTATGAGAAAGAAATGATTAGCAATCTCTTGCTTGGCTCGCAACGAGTTCTCCGTTGGATTTCACATATCATGCGGTTTCTGATCGAGTGTTAAACACAATCTCGGCCTCTTCTTCCAGACATGCTGAACGAAATCTTTGAACTGAACAGTTCAATTGCACGGCGCAAGGCGACGGGACCAGCACGTGCTCCTGCTGACCATCACCAATGATGACGAAGGTATTTTTAGATGACTGCACAATATTCGTAGTAGCGAAGTACAGGCGATCGCTGGCGTTAGTGCTTGTGGAATAAACGAGGGTAGTTTTTCATTGTTATAAGTACTTATGTACTGGGAAAAACTGGCAGATGGCCGGTGGCGGATCGTAATTGAAAATGCATTATGGAAATTGGGAAAAACCCTGATTTCCAGCCGGAAGGCGAGGGTGCGGTTAAAGAGGGGGCGTTAATCGAGGGTTTACACTGTATATATATATATATTTATACACCAACATACATATTGTGTGGATTTCCGCCGCCGGCGAGCGGTACGACCGCCTCAGCCAACAATGGCGGCCGCTCTCCTGGACCGAACGTACAATCCAGTCGCAGCCTTCCGGATCAAACGCCGGAAATCCCGCTACGGTGTGTTTTGAGAACACCACAGGCCTAGGTCCAACACTCTACCCGCACTAACAGGGTCAATCGCCGAATTTGTCGATATACCTAATTAATCGCGCTTGGGCAGTCTACCGAGAAGGACGGTACCCTTTCACGGGGGCCCGCTTGAAACGAGCCGCTTAAGCAGCTCGCTTCGTTTTGGGATAACCGAGAGGGGTATTATCACAGGGCCCGTTGGACCCGATTTCTATTATCGGCTATTTAAAAAACCAACTTATCGAACGCAGAACGGCAGCTCAATTAAGGGAAGAGGACGCCAACAAACGGCGTGAAACATTAAACAAGCACATTATTTGCAAGACACATATGCAGCATGCACGTCAATCAATGCAGCAATGGCATCATGCAAATTTAATGTATGCAAATCAAGGAGAGCACGCATGGCAATTATGCAACATGTAGGGGACAAACCGCGAGCAATGCAAAAGAGCTACTACCGTCTATCTATTATTACACACAAGAGGTCCAGTCTGACCCCATTTGCCTTTTGAGGTGTCTTTTTTCCTGGCTTTTCTTTCGAATAAATGTTTTGTGGCACGTCCGTAGTAAACGTGTAAGTGACTGTACATTAATAAATTGCTTATAGCACGGTTGAGTTCTTTGCTTGTTATTGCATAATGTTTTATTATAATGAATGTCCTTGTTAAATGTAAACTGCTCGCTATCGTTCCATCCTCATTGAGCTGAACATTCGTTTTTGTCGTTGGGAGTTAGAAAGCCTGTATTGGTTTGCCGTTAATGGGAACATTTGGGACGACGGTTCTCGGCGCATTACGCCGCTCGGATTCGCCGCTACGACAAGCTCGCCTCGGCGGTTGGTCTCGTAGAGATCCTCGAGGGTGGATATCCCCGGTAGTTGGATCACGTGGGTATTTAGGTACATTGAAGATTTGGCAACACCCACCCCACGTGACTGCTGATTGGCGTTTTCGCGTTTGTACAAGAACCCGTCGCCGGAGTTTATCCGTGGCGCGTCTATATTCCGGGCGATGTCGGGGTGCGGGCCGACTCTGAGTTGCGCTCCGTATCAGAGCGTCGGTGGTGGCCGACCCCCGGGCCAGTAACAATATATACACATATATATATATATACTATATATATATATTTATATATATATATAGTCATCGCCGCTTAACGACGTTCGGGCAACGAACGGATCGATATACGACGGCCGTCTGCCAGCTCTGAAAAAAAAAAAAAATTAAAAAAATAATGTAGCTGGAAAAATTCCTATCGCAGAGTGATTGTAGCCTCGTATAAAAATAGCACATACAATTATGTACCACTCAAGAACATAATACCTCATAATGATAATAAACACAACAGTGTGGGGCCCTTGTTATAACGCGATCGTTGAGTCCATAAAATGTCATCGCGAAAAAAAAACAGATCGTGCTAAATCGGGAGGGATTCAAGGAAATCGGGCTTTTCAAAACTGACAGCAATGTTTTCCCACGTTACTTCTAGCAAGTAAATTACCTTTGAATTGAGAATTCCACGAATAAATCGTTGTTGTTCATCAATTAAAACAAATTTATTTTAGTGAAGACTTTTATGTTGTTAAAACAATCGCACTTGTTCCGAAAAATATATCACAATGACAGGTGCCGTTTATTCATTTGCTAAATTATAACTCGATGCAAATGCGATACGTATTGTTGCGAAGTCGCGCCCGCCGGCGCTGCGAACGGCCACGTAACTCGGAATGGCGGCATTCGCCCACCGCCACGGACAATTCAGTCGTGACCCTCTCGGAACAAACCCGCGGAGCTAGTCACGGGTGGGGTTTAACCTCACCACGAATCCTGCCAATTGCCCACCCGCGCAGGATAGGGTTGCTCGCCAAATTCGATCTACCTAAGACGCTGCGCGAATGGTCGACCGGCATCGTACCACGCCACAGGCGATCCGGACACGAACCGCTTAAGCGCGTCCGTTCCGTGCTACAGTGAGTAACCGAGCCGGTGTGATCGTCGGCCTCGACGTTTCCGATTAATACCGGATGTTGCACCCACTACGAACCCCTTACTTGTGAAGCAGGATGGAGAGTCACATTAAAAAGGAAGGAGACGAAGCAGAGCGGAAAACAGTTCAACAAGCAAGCATTATTATTTCCGGCACACGAAAAGCACGTATATACAGCCCATAAAGTATCAAAATGCACTAAAGCAAATGTAAGAGTTAAAACCGACTACGCGCACACACGCAACACATTATACATTTTTACTTCACAGACGGCGCCAACACACATTTGACACAAAAGCAAAAGAAAGAAAGCCACCCTCACAGACAAGGAGGCAGACAGGCCCGTAGGGCCAATGTGCGCGGAGCCTGGAGGAGCGGGCAGGTGTCCCGCGGAGGGACCGGGAGCCGTCTTACCCGCGTCCTCGTGACGCGTTGGCGGCAAGCCGCAAAGTGCCACGCCGCTGTGCCCCGACTCCGGGCCCCTGGCGTGCTTGTTGCCACCACTTTGGGGTGGGGAGGAACGGGGCCCCCTTTTTGCCACTATCTCAGCGCGGGGGGAGGAAGGGGGAAATTGATGATGCCTGGGGGAGGGAGTGGCTGCTGGTTGGTCCGCGACGAGACGAGCGATTTTATTTTTTTTCCCCCCCACACCGTAAACCTCGTCGGCCGACCGCCGTCCTTCTGCCTCGGACCGAGCTCCCTTGCTTGCAGTTCCAACACGCGCGCCACTCGACTCAACTCCACCAACGCAACGCTTCCTTGTCCCCAAAGCAATTTCTCACGACACTCTCCAAGACAACTCAAAACCCAACTCTTCCAATTCGCCTTGCGCTGCGCTTTTTATAGGCGGCAGGAGCAGCCAATATGCAAAATTTTAGGATCCAGAACACGATGGAGCGGGCCACGCCGCCGCCCCCCCGCGTCAGCCACTTTGGTAACGGGCCAAAAATGGGCGTGAACCTCTCCTGATCCTAAAATTGCATATACGGGACTTTCACATACACACGCTTGGAGGCGGGGCCAAACCCCTGCGCGCGACTAAATGGAAGGAGGAGAAGTGGGCCGTGTAAGAGGTTTCTGATACAATTTCCCCTCGGAAAGGCCGCCATTCGCGGCTCGCGGTTCGGTGCGGTCGGGGTGGTACCAATCGCCGAACGGGCCGAACAGCCCGACGTTCAGTGTTCACGGTGGTGCGGGAATGGCCGTAGAAGCGATATGTGGATGAATTCGTAAGTAAAGGCCGAAGGTGGGGGGGTCTTCTGCGTGAGGGTTGGCTGTGGTTGTTGTCTGCAGGGTTGGAGCGTGGTTGGTAGTTGGTGATGATGGCTGGGTGGTGGTTTAAGGTGGTTGTTGTGTGATGTGCGGTTGAGACGTGGTTGCAGTTCAAAATAACGACAGAAAAGAGAAAATGGCTAACTCAAAAGCGTCGCAGCCCGGATGAATCACATAAATTCCCTCTATACAACGGGTTTGGGCCAACTACACAGTACCTATCGCAGATATGCTCACCTGCGGGCCCTTTATGTGTAATTGCCCGAATTTCCACACCGTAACACTACCCCCTTCCCTTTTTTACAGACTCGTCCCAGTCGCAAATTTCGTGTCCTAGATGTGTAGTCTCCCCTAATCGTTTTACCTCGGATCCCTGAGTGCAATTCAGGTATTCGTAGTCCCCAAATAAATAACCTCGGCTGAGTAACAACTAAACAAACCCACTCATACAGACACTTAAAAAATTGCCTGGCCTAAGACATACATAGCCGGGCGCCTTAGTATGTACAGACATCTAACTTACAAACTTCTAACACTCACAAGACTCTCAAGAGACAGTTCAGACCAGGCGCATCAAGTCTCGCTCAGAATCTCGGATGGCCGCTGAACAGCAGTCAAGAAGTCCTTTAAAAACGCAGTACAACCATGGCTCGAGATCCGTGTCAGCAGACCACGGAAATGCCGGCCACTGCAGGCCCGTGTATTCTGCCCAACAGCACGCCGCACAAATGCGCGACGATCCTGGCCTAGGCAAAATGAACAGGGGGGGGGCAAAGCCAAAAGAACGGGCAATACGGCAGTAGATGTGGGCAAGTAGCAAGCATGGCATGCAAAGCGCTAGGCAAACAATCACCGGCAGGAAAGCTGACCGTGCATGGCAAAACACAGCCGGCAGTTGAAAGTGGCCGGCCTTCTGCCTCAGTGAGTTGTGGAGTGGAGTGGGTGGTGCTGGCCACTCAGAAGCGGGCTCGACCTTACACGTCTTGTCCCTCCCAACCTATCGCCTTTGCCGTCACTGTCCATACCCACTCCCTTAATTTGTAAACCCAATTTTAGCCCCAACTTATTTTTTTGTTGTTTTTATTTTACTTCCCCACTTAAATCGTCCCCTAACCCCTCTACTGTCCTTGTTCGGCTAACCATCGCTCCCTAGCCTACTCCCAACCCTAGTTCCTTCCAGGAGGGAATGAGGAGAGCTAGCGTCCTGTGTCGAGGCCCAACTCAAGCCTCAGGATGCCTCCCCAGACTTCACGATCTTAACCCAAAGTGGGTCAGCGGCCCACTACGAGAGCGAAGGATGGATGTGCGAGGGTACACTTCCTATCTACCCTAACCATTAACTGTTTAAACTACCCGGGGGCTTCTCAAAAGCGCCTCTCGCTTAAATCTATGGTTCAACAACCCAATTCCCCGTCGCCTGTGTTGGTGTCTCACAATTTCGGCCCTGCCCCCCCAATTTTTCTTCGTGCCCTCACACGGTCTTCGGCTGGGACGCGTGAGCTCCCTTGGCAGGCACACCCTCTGCGCGATTCCCAGACTGGCACCCCCGGGCACTACACTGCCTCCAGCCTACCAGCTCCCTAAAACACGGGGAGTGCCCTCCTGGCGACTCCCCTGAAACGCTACGTGGCAGGCTGGCTTCCCGGGCCCTTCCGAGGGTCACCCTGCCCACACACTGCCCACCGCGCGCGGAAGGCGCCCCCGGGCCCCCCCGCATCATCGGGCCACCCCGTGCCCACTGACGCATCCCGCCCCCCATGGCCCTTGGCCTACCACGCCGACTAGCCCGTGCCCGGGGTACCCATCAGCGATACTCACCTTTCGCAGCCACGCTCCCAGCCCGTCAACAGGGCTCCTGCACCCCCAAACGGGTTATGAGCCTATTCCCCACCAACAACAAAACGACTCCATTTTGTCAATTTACTACCCACACTAACCACTTTACACTGACCCCGGGGCCCTGTGGCGGATCACTCTCCCCAAATCACTCATCGCACCATGCATCCACACCTATCACTCCATTCACTCAGACCCGCTGGCCTCAAGCACAGTTCCACTTCTGCCTCCTCAACTCCACACATTCTGAATCCTCCAGCTGCATACTCCCAAACTCGTGCCCACGTCACCTTAAAATCAGCCGTTCTTTTAACCTACGTAGCTAAGCTACGTCCCCTCTACACATCCAAAGTCTGTCTCTGTCTCTAACCAAAATCATTTTCCCAATTCCAATCTGACTACAATCCCTCTAACTAATCCATTCCGACGGGCCCCATTGAAGCCGGGTCTACTAACTAACCTTCCCCCTAGCTAGTGCATCCTGTGCCCTGGCAAGGGGTCTTCCACCCCTGCCCGGAATCCTGTCACCCGAGCGGTTGCTTATTTTGTTTTTTTCCTCGCAGCACCAGCGCGCAACTCACACTGCGCACTTTCTGCCCGTGACGTCATGCATCTGTCGCGTCCTCGCGCCCTCTTGGACGGTACCATCCGCAGGGATTCACCCTCCTGCCGGATTCCACCACACTGCACCATGACGTCACCGTGGCGCACCGGCCAAAAGCAAACCTGCACCTCCGAGGGCTCCCACGCGAACACATGTGCTCTGCCGTTGGAGCTTACACAGCTCGCGTGGAGAACCCGTCCGGTCCAAATCCCTACCTGCTAACCATTTGTTCCGCCACGGGATCGGCACATCCACCTGCTGCGCTTTCGGACCGGGTCTCACTCCCGCAAGCCGGCAGTGGGGTGCTGTGCGGTTGCACAGCCTACGGACTCAGCGCCTCGCTGCTGCGGTGAACCCGGCGCGGTCCCGAATACTCTACGGCCGCCTACTCGGCTTTTGCCCTCTGTCGCCTCGTCGTCGTCGTCGCCCATCACCCACGCACACCTGCGTTACAACGCTCACTCCACGACCATGACATTCACATCCGGAGAGCGCGCTGCATGCCACATGCCAAGTAACATCTCCTATCATACACGGCTCTCTCCACACCGACTGTTCTCTCCTCAACTTCGGCCGCTCATCAACTCGTGCCGCATCTCCTCAACACCTACCTTCACACACGCGCGGGGCACTCAACCCGCAGTGTCTCACTCACACACACGGCCTCTTCCACTTGCGTACCCCTTTTACCACACGGCGTGCGGAAGCACTCCTTCGCACACTTGTACCACACCACTCAACACACGGGGCCGCACTCACACCTTTAACCACGCGATGTGCGCGTTGCAGCACACATTTCGCCGACGCTCGTGTACACACACCTCGACACCACACGCCGGGGACCAACACGCTTGGGGATTTCGCGTCACCCACAAGGGTTCCGGGGACCCTATACCCCCAAGGCACGTGCACCCGTTCGCAGCACTGTCCCTCGAACTCGCAAAGCACGACCGACCCAAACCTGGTCGTGATCAGCTTCAAGGGGGCAAAACTCCCTCCCCTCGTTTCCTGGAGGAGGCCATCCAGCTGCTTGCACCGGGTCACGAAACATCCGCCCCAGCTCACCCCCATTATCCACTACCTTTCAATGTGTATGCTCGGTCACGAACCCCGTATCCAATTCACCCTTTATCTCCCGAAGTGGCTCTGTACATTTATTAGTTTGTTTCTTTCTGGAGTTTTTCATCTCTCCTGCGACTCCAATTTTGTTCTCCGTTTTAGTTGTTCATTTCACACTCGTTAAGTTTGTTGTTTTCTCTCCCACTGTTCCTCCTTGCTCTTCCTTTTCCCAATCTCATTGTTTCTTTCAATATGGCTCATTTCCTTCCTGTGTTTCATTTGCCTGTTCTCTCACTAAACTCTTCCTAGGTTTTCTTTTTTTTCTTTTTGTTTTTTTTTTTTTTTTTATTTTTTGTTTTTTTTTTTATTTTTTTTTTTCTTTTTTTTTTCTTTTTTTTCTTTTTTTTTTTTTTTTTTTTTTTTTTTTTTTTTCTTCTTTTTTTTATCTTTTTTTTTTTTCTTTGTTTTTTTTTTTTTATTTTTTTTTTTGTTTTTTTTTTTTTTCTGTTTTTTTGTTTTTCTTTTTTTTTTGTTTTTTTTTTTTTTATTTTTTTTTTTTTTTTATTTTCGTTTTTTTTTTTTTTTGTTTTTTTTTTTTTTTTTTTTTTTTGTTTTTTTTTTTTTTTATTTTTTTTTTTTTTTCGTTTTGTTTTTTTTTTTGTTTTTTTTTTTTTTCTTTTTTTTTTTTTTTTTTTTTTTTTTTTTTTTCTTTTGTTTTTTTTTTGGTTTTTTTTTCCTTTTTTTTTTTTTTTTTTTTTTTTTCTTTTTTTTTTTTTTTTTTTTTTTTTTTTTTTTTTTTTTTTTTCATTTCTTCGTTTTTTTCTTTTTTTTTTTTTTTTTTTTTTTTCTTTTTTTTTTTTTTTTTTTTTTTTTTTTTTTTTTTTTTTTTTTTTTTTTGTTTTTTTTTTTTTTTTGTTTTTCTTTCTTTTTTTTTTTTTTTTTTTTTGTTTTTTTTTTTTTTTTCTTTTTTTTTTTTCCCTCCTGCTCCTTCCTTCTCCAGTTTCGTTGTTTGCTTCATTTGGTAATCTCCCTTTGTGTTTCATTTGCTGTTCTCTCACTACTCTTCCTTGTTTCCTTCCTGTCTTTCCTTCTCCAGTTTCGTGTTTTCTTCATTTGGTTCATTGCTCCATTATTGTGTTTCATTACGCTGTTCTTTGTACTATTCCTCACACTCCAAGCCTCGCCTTTTCTTTCAATTGGTCACCTCAGGCTTCATGTTTCTTTTCGTTTTCTATCCCATTGTCTCTCTTGTTCCTCACTCTGCAATCTTGTATTTCTTCAATGACCAATTTCCTTCTCCTGTCTCATTCGTTCTTCTTTTTGTTTCTCACTCCACTGTCTTTCTGTTCTCATTCTGCAATCTCGTGGTTCCTTCAATTGACTAATTTCCTGCTTCTGTTCATTCCTGTGTTCTTTCAGTTACTCTTTTCTGTCCTCATTCTTTAATCTGGGCCTTCGCTTTCAGCTGTTCAATCTGCACAGTGTGGTTCTTTAACGTTTCAGGCTCCATCCTTGTTCTTTCTTCTCTCCCATCCTCAACTCGTTTTTGTAATTCCGTCTCTTTGTTTGGTGTTTCCGTAACTCAGAAGCTTTTTTTTCTAATTCCGTCCTCATCTCCGCCACACTCCGACTTGCCTTTGGCTTCTTTCCATTGTTTCTGATATTTCCTGTTCTCTTTTTACTTCTCTTCCAAGCTATTTCTGTCCCGATTGCCTCTTCCTACCTCACCCATCCAGTTGCTTCAATTCCAACTTGTATTTCCGTCTTTCCTCCTCTGGTTTGTTTTTCCATTCTTCCTTCCAATTGTTTTTGAAGCCCGTCAATGTCCGCCTGCCTTCGCCTGCCATAACCACGTGGGCTTGAAGCGGTGGCTGTTGGGAGCACTCGCCTCGTGTCGGCGCCATCGCCGCGCCATAAATAGCGCTCGCTCCTGCTGCGCTGAGGTGCGAAAACGGCGCCGCCAGTTGTGCGACTCCATTTGCCGCAAAGTCCGTGCTCAGTAAATGGGGTTGAGCTCCCCTTGATAAAATTACAAGTACCATCCCGGCCCATGGATTCTAAATATTACACCATACTAATCACCCGGCACCCGCTCGCCTTGAGACTCCATCTATTTCTCCAAGAGATTAATTTAGCTTTTGCTCGTTAATTTGGAGGGAACGGGGGTGTCGCTCCTCTCACCCCTGAAACCGATTCCCGTGAATTTAGCTTGGAGGCGGGTGGATTCGAATCTCAACTCCCGGACCCAGTGTTGCGAATTCTGCGCCCGCCGGCGTGCGACGGCCACGTAACTCGGAATCGCGGCACGTCGCCCACGGACGGACAATTCAGTCGTGCCCTGCTCGGAACAACGCCCGGGAAGCTAGTCCACGGGGGAGTTTATCCTCACCACGATCGTGCCATTCCCCACCCTACGCAGGATAGGGTTGCTCGCCAAATTCTATCTATCCTAATTACCTGCGGCGAATTGGTCGACCGGGCGATCCGTTACCACGCCACAGGCCGACTCCGGACACGAAACCGGCTTAAGCGTCCGTTCCGTGCTGCTACAGTGATAACCGAGCGGTGTATCGTCGGCCCCGACGTCCGATTAATTACCGGGATGCTTGCACCCACTACGACCCCTTACGTGTGAAGCAGGATGGCAGAGTCAATTTAAAAGAAGGAGACGAAGCAGCAGGCGGGAACAGTCAACAACGTGTGGCTCCGAGAAGGGTCAGGGGTCAGAGGTCGGAGGGCGGAGGTCGGATCTCGTCTCACCAGCCCTATAAAAGGATGCGCAGAGCGCCAGTTCAACCAGTCTGGAGGGGGTCTGGAGGAAGTCGGTCTGAGGCGGTGGAGAGTGTCTGTCGGGGTGCAGAGAGTCTGAAGAAGCCAAGGAGCTGTGTGGAGGTCTGGGCTCGTGTCGGAGTAGGGAGCTTGGAGCTTGCAGTCGGTGGAGAGTCCGGGCGTCGCGAAGGAGACGCGAGTTTGAGGCGCAGCCTTGCCTGCTGTGTCGCGCAAACCGCGCGTTCGTGTGGAGAGAGCCGGAGAGAGCTCAACCGCGGCTATGCTAGCTGCCGTGGGGACGGGACGTCGCGGATCGCCCCATCAAGGCACCACGAGGGTGCAGGAAACCTGCAACGGTCTCGTGGGGCCCTTTCGGTCAC
>CM068952.1:44834675-44845900 GCA_035128595.1 Eptatretus atami
AAAAAGAGAGAGATACGTCAGTTTCTGGGTTGTATACAGTACGACTGAGTCAGTAATCGCACTGACTCCAACCGACGATTCCCGAAAAATGTGCCGATATCGCCACAATGTTGGCGTGTGGTAATCATTAAAGCATAACATTTTCTCTCTTGTCTGCCAGTTCCTCGCTTCCTAATTCTCGCCTCCAAATACAGTGCAGCTTCCTCCAGCACATATGGTGTGTCTGTCTCCAGGAGGTGATTATGTGCGGACGGTGGTTTTGTCTCCAGACAGTGTCTGATGGTGTTTTTTGTCGTCGTTGTTTATCTCTGGTCTGTCTGGATGTGTTTTGTCGCCGGCGTGTTTATTCTCTGGTCGTCTGGATTGATGTCTTTGTCTCCGATGTACCCAGGCCAATGATCATCTCGGAGCGTGTCTGTGTGTTGTCTCTGTATGTTCTGGGACGGTGTTTATGTCCAGATGTGAGTTTTGCTCCGGGTATGTTGTCTGTGTGCGGTTTTTTATGTTCCAGACGTGATTTGTCTCGGGCCGTGTTATAGTATGACGGTTAAAAATCGGGATTTCAGACTTACTTTTGTTTTCCACTTCATACTGTTTATTCCATGCAAAATCATTTTGATGAGACGGGTATGAATTTAATTAACTGACTACGCATGTTGCTCTTCCTTCCCACACCCTCCTCTTCTCTCGCCCCCTCTTATTTTCACGCCTCCTCCTTTAGTTACGTCGTCGCAGTCATGCGTATAGCGATGGTGGTATTTGGCGAGGTAAGGATCATATTTTATTCTACGTGCTTTGATTATTTTCAGGACTCACCTCCATCAGTGTATTATTTGGAGATTCCATCCCTGATAGACCAGTGGATGTGGTCTAGAGGTTGGGTGCTTACTATCTTTCGAGGGCTCATATTGTGGAGGCCTTGAGATATTGATGTTCAGGATTAACATTCTGAATGGGTCATGTTTTTTTCACGGGTTTATTGCGACATTAACAGTCCATATGAAATGTATCAATGACTCTTTAAGCACAGGTAGTCGAAGGAAACTACCAGCTTGGTTTGGTAAGCTTTAAGATCTGAGTTTGTGATTTTGTTAAGTACAGCAACTGAGTATTGTGACCTTTGGTTGTGATTTAACTGCTTCAGGATAGTCTGCGTTAAAAAAAAACCCAACACATCCTTAAGGTAGTGAACTCAAGATTAAAAGTTTCAAGTAGTATGCATGTGACATTAATGATGCTTCATTTGGATAATACACTCTTAATGGTTGATTGAAATTCACCCATTGGTTTCCAGCCGAGTGGCGACTTGTAGCTGTGTCCGCGGGAGAGCTTCCCACTCGAAGCAAGCCTATTGAAGTTAAGCAGTGCCACTGCAGCAGCCTGGGTCTCCGGGCCTCACTCATTCCTCAACGTGCACCAAGCTCTCCATCTACGCTGTGGCAAGGCTGCAAAGTGGCAGAGCTGGGGAGGGACGTGGCCGGCGTGCCGCTGCGCTGCGTTAAGTCTGTAAGTCGACAATGAAGAGAGAGAATTTGAGATCGGGATTGATATGGTCCAATGAAACCAATTCATCGAGATATGGTTGTAAAAAAATGGTTTGAAAACAACCGATATATTTTAATTTTGACTTCAACATGGATCTTGAAAACATTTAAATGGTTGTGTCTATGCCAAAGTCATTCGACTTCCATCGTGGTCCTCTGGGTGTGTTGAAAAAATTTACCAACAGATTTCGATGTCATCTTTTAAGGGTAGTTGAAGCATACTGATTATCTTATATTTCTTGTCGGCAATGACCTTAGCGCTATATTGTGGCAAGTAAATTGAACGGCTTTCAAATTTCTGACAGTAGTGAGGAGTATCGCACTCATCCCTGGGCTGTACATGGTCTGGAGTTGATTCTGCACACGCTACAACTGTCTGATTGGTGCTTTGCAGGCAGGACGTTGGTTGCAGTTCATAATAGTGCACATCCCTTCGATGGATGTTAATCTCGAGATGTATGCTTGGCTTTGCGAGTATATGGTGAACTATTAATGATGCTGACGCTCTTTCAATGAAGAGGGGGCGAGATGTATCATTCGGCACAAATGGTTAAATTTCTGCTCTGCTCGTGGAAGGCAATAGGCAACCATCCACTACATAACCTTGCCCGCTGATGACCTCGTTTGGGCTGCAACAACACTATCCATACAATATGGGCAATGAGGGAGATGTTGAATTTGGTATCACGGGATTGGCACAATAGCTCAGACGTGGCACAACTCAGCGTTGAATCACTCGTGTGGACCGATTCTTGCCTGAAAACCTAATCCTCGTGCTTTGGCAGGCCGGAATTGCGTCACATGCGTTTTCCCTTTGGAGGGGACGTTTAAGCTGGCACCCTGTTAACTTGCATAAAAAAATTGTATGTTAGAAGTAGGCAGGCCATTGTGTGCTGTACCTCTGAACCAAATTCCAGCCTTCCAGAACTGCTCCGGCAGCACCCGCTGCCTTAAGATGAATTTTCAGCTTTGGAAGGAATATTTTACAACCTAGTGGTAGTACCTGGCTACTCAAGGCATTATTTAATTTCGTATTACATAGTTTTTTATCCCCGCTCGCAGTGGCGAAGGGGGAATTATTTGTTTCCCGACAGGGCGTCCGGACTGTCCGTACGCCTCGTGTTCCGTCGCGTCAACATTTAAGCTGTGAGTGCGATAACTCATAAACTGTTCGCTCATATTCGATTTGAAATTGGTCACACATGTACCACCTGAAAAGGAAGAACCTCTATTGATTTTGGGCGTGGTCCGATCCAAGATGGCCGCTGGGTGGCATCTGATAAAAAGTTTTTTTCGCATATCGATGTGAAATTTGAGTCACACATGTACCAACCGTTGAAAAGGAAGAACCCTATATTGATTTTGGTCTGTGGCCGGAATTCCCCCCTTCTCAAGATGGCCGACCTGTTCTGGGGCGCGTCAACATTATAGCTGTGAAGTGCGAATAACTCATAAACGTTTCGCCATACTTCGATTGAATTCGGGTCACACATTACACCTGATAAAGGAAGAACCTATTGATTTTGGGCGTGGCCGATCCAAGATGGGCCGACTGGGCGGCCAACTCTTTGAAAAAAATGTTTTTTCGCCATATTAGATTTGAAATTTGAGTCACAGCATGTACCACCTGAAAAAGGAAGAACGCCTACTTGATTTTTGGGCATGGCCCGGATCCAAGATGGCCGATTCTGGGGCGGCCATTCTTGAAAAATGTTTTTTTGTAATAAATGGAAAAACCGCTATCTGATTTCAATTATTTTGGTTACTATTTCCTCACCCCTGGGACTTTTTCGGAATGATGAACCAATGGGTGTCTTGTTCGCGAATTTCACTCCCTCATTATCTGGAAGTATGTATGACCTTTTTTCATGGTATCAAAATGGCGGGGGATTCCCCATCTCTCGATGGTGGTAATAATTTTTTTTTTATCCCCCGCCTGCGTGGGCGGAAGGGGGATATTGTTATCACCCGGTCGTTCCGTCCGTCCGCCTGGCTGGGCGTCAACATTTATAATCTAGTGAGTGTGGATATAACTCATAAATCGTCGCACATATATTATGAGTTTGAAATTTGGGTCACACATGTTAGGCCACCTGAAAAGGAAAACCTCTATGATTTGGGCGTGGCCAGATCGCAATAGCGGCCGAAGGCTGGGGCGGCCATCTTTGAATAAAGAATTGTTTTTCGCGCATAGGTTCGATTTGAAATTGGTGCACACATGTACCGACCCTGAAAAGGAAGACCCTATTGATTTTGGGCAATCCGGCGGTTATCCAAAGATGGCCGACTGGGCGGCCAATCTGTTGAAAAAAATGTTTTTTCTGTAATTAAATGAAAACACGCTTATTCTTGATTTCAATATTTCAAATGGCGGGGGATTCCCCATCTCTGATGGTATATTTTTTTACTCCGCTACCGAAGGTGGACAGAGGTGTTTTTCACCACTTTGTTGCTTTCAAAAATTCGTAAGATCGCAAAGTAATATTTGCTTGGTTTGTTCTGTGATATTCTGTCTATTGTCTGACTGGATGTCGATTGTCCGAGGATCACATTTAACCAATCTCTCCATCGAATGGTAGAGATGGTCACAAGCAAGCAAGGAATCGAGGTCAAAATGTCAACAACTTCGCAAATCTAAAAATTTCATCAGTTGTTCATATGATGACTTGAAATCTTAAGAGGATTTGCAGCATCAGGTCAACTGAATTCAACCACTCATTATTTTTTGAGGTAACCGACCAAAAGGGTCAACAACTAAGGTGGAATTCGATATATCCTCAATTTTCATGCCGATTAGGCTTTGAAATTTGAAAGGAGGATTATATTTCAGGTCACTGAATTCACCCCGCCAATTAAATTTTTAAGGTCAAAATTTGTTTGGTGATTTCACAAGTAATTGTAAGCATGGTGTTGGCTTTACGCGGTTATGGTGATGGCTGGGATCAAGGTCCTGAGTTGAGCCCCGTGGCCACTGAATTTATTACCTAGGGGGTTGATGACTCGGCCGTGTCATCGCTGTGGAGGTCGACGAAAATGAGCCACCAGTGTATCTGGGTAATTGGGGCATGGCATCAGCGGCATCGCCCGTGCCCAGAACCAATGATGCAGCCAGCCAGCCCAAAAAGCAGCATAGGAAGGGAACAAGTATTGTGCCTCTGATGAACATCTTCTTATTTGTCTGTCTGTGAGGCAGGATATCAAAAGTATATGGACGGATTTGGACGAATACTTGGGGATCAGGTCTGGAGTGCGTGACAAGAATGAATTTAATTGTTGATTTTGCCGTGAAATTTCTGGATCTCGGATCCAGATACGAACATTTATAAAATCTTTAAAGTGGTATTCACCATTAAGAGATATGGCATTGATATTTCAAAGAAGTTGTAGATGGATTATGAACAAAATCTTGGTGCGATGGCTCGGGCAGGTGACAAGAACAGAGCTGAATATACAATTTTTTCAGGTCCGAAGTCCAGATCCGCCTATCAGTGAATACAAATGTAAACTGCTTCAGCTTGGAGGAGGTAGGTATGCGCGCTCCTACTGAGTGCCATTCTAGTTTATATCAGAATTAGCATGTGGAGATGGCCAAGCACGTTACAATAAGTAGACAACACCTAATAAGCTCTGTGGCCAGATGACAAAGTGGATAAGTAACATGTGCCAATCCAAACCAGCTGCCTTCTCCTTCTAGCCAATTCTACCGCAGATGCCCCCTCAGAGCTGGTCTTGCACAATAGTAGCACGCTGTGACCATTAACGACATGTGAGAAGGGGCTGAGGCTCCTGAATTTTGGGAGGCACTTCGGCGAAAAGACCGCAAGTCCCTACGACTGGCATGTTGCTTGCCCGTTACGATCCCGTGAAAATGTCATTTCAATAACAGACTCTCCTGGACGGATTGCTGTGCCTTATTATAATCTCACCAAGGATCAGTTCAACGAAGCCCACACAGTTCATAAACTTCCATAATTGCTGAACATACACTGGCACATAACTATTGAGCTTGCTATCGTGTCGTTTCAGATTATTTGGTACAAACAAAAGGGCAAATCCACTTTACAGCCCAACCCCTCCTCTCCCCAACCCCCCCCCCCTTCTCTCTCCCCAGTTAGCCCGTCAGACCTGGAAAGTATCAACTTCCTCTCTCGCCCTTTGCCTCGAGTCATTAATGCACCTTTGTAGGCCACTCGAGCGTGAATATGCTGCCCGTGTCCCGTGCTATCAGTGCCATGCCATTCCTCCATGGACGAACTATACGGAGCAACACAGCCTGGTAAGATTATGGCCACTCACTAATGTAAGCTAAATGTACTGCCTTCCCCAAACGCTAATGGTTCTTATTGCTTGCATTTATTGTTAATCTGTGGCATGGCATTGAATTCATAATCAGAAATAATATACATTATTTACATATGGTGGGTTACAAGGATGTGCCTAGAGGTATGCTCACTCTGCTACCACCTATTTTTCTTTTTAAAACTTCAAAGCCAAAATGCCTCTCTGCGTACACTCAAAATTAAAGTGCAACACAAGTAGCTATACAGATCTTATGATTGCCGAACTTTACAGGCTTGAAAGTCAAAAGAGTGTTGAACTGCAACTACTTTGCATTACACATTGCATATAGAGAAAAAAAAAAATGTAGTGGGAGATTGGAGAGGTCCCTTGTTATGAAAGAACTTGGCCCACATCACCGTGATTCAAGATGGATAAATTGTGTGATGTGCTGTAATCACCGTGCCAGAGCCCTGCCATCACAGTCCTGGCATATATTGATGAGCATTGTGCCAATGCTGCCGAGAAATCAGTCGATCATATTCAAGTAGATACGATTCAGGTTCCAACAGCAGCAGATTTTGGTTTTGTCTTGATTCCACACTCAAACACTATGAGCTCTTTCATCAGTCTCTGTCCAGTGCCAGTCCCTTGGTTGATTGGAGAAATAGATTAGAGTTGATGTGGTCTTGATGATCCTTTCCATGAGAAACAGCTGAGAATAGTGAGATTTTCCTGGAATATGAATAATGTGTTGCAAGTGTTTGACCACCATCTGAATCCTTTCCAGGTCAGCCAGAGGGGAAAGCTGCTGCCTGCGCCAGGTTGGTGGATGTTGTATTGAACAGCATGAATGTTGTCATCCGTAAAGAGGAAAGAGGGTTTTTCAGAGCATTGGGAGAGGTCATTCAGTTGTAAGGGATGGGACTGGCCATGATGATGCTTTCAGACATCCGGCTCTCTACTTGGGAGTAAGAGACGAAGGGATCTTCGAAACAGAGAGTTATTGCTAATTGCATGATAGGAGGAAGCCAGCAAAGTACTAGCAAGAATGTGGCCTGCTTTTACGCTCTCAGAGTAATGCGTTCGAGCATTTCTTCTCATTCTGGAGGGCAGTGGTTAAACCCGGATGATCATACCGGAAGGGCTTTAAAAATCGTACCTGATGCTGTTTCTTGCCTGTTGACGTCAGAAATTTAAAAGGATAGAGCCACACGCACAAACAACCTGACGATGGTCGCAGGGGTTTTGATGCGGCCAAATGGCCGGTGCCTCATTGTTAGTTTGTATAGGTCATGTTTTGATTCTCAATGGGAATCTTATCACACCCATAATATTTTTATTATTAACCTAAAGACACTGGGTCAATGATGAGTAAACTTCCAAAAAACAAGTTCTCTGTTTTGCCTTTTTTTTCTACACTTTAAAATCTTCTATTTTTGTTATTCCAATGTCAATTACAGGTTTGAACACTGAAGAACACAAATTGCCTTTTAGCAATTTCAAAAATCTTTTCGTTAGTAGTATTTGCACAAAATATGCCATTTCACATCTCTCGACCAACAATTTGTCTCTATCTCCATCTCTCTCAATCTGATCTCTATCTCTCTATGATCAATGTCATTCTGTATCTATGTCTTCTTCTATATCTTAATTACTGTCTGTATCTCTCTTCCAATATAGTCTATGTCTCTGTCTCTATATATAATCTCCATCTCTCTCTATATGTGTCGATGTCTTGGTATCTATGTCTCTTTCCTATATTCGCTATGTCCTCCACATACCTATATCAACTCTCTCAAAAATCTCCTCTGTATCCCCAACATCTCAATCTCTTTTCTCTGTCTGCTCTATATATCGACTTTCTCTCTCTCTCAACTGAATTGTTTATATAGATATATGGTTTGGCCGTGGCCGGTGGCGGGTTGAGAAGAGCCACTGAGGTGAGGGAAGCGATGTCGGTTCTCTACATCCCGAATTGTAGGGGGCCGTCGCCACGGATAAATTCCGTGACGCGGCGGGGGTCGTTAACCACGTGGACGCCAAATAACTCAACCGGCAGTACCGGAGGGTCCTACCGTCTAGCGGTTTAATCGGCGGTTACCGTAATTAATCACGTGATTTAATTCCGGGGAACATGCCTCTCGTATGTCCTTGTCCGAACCGCGATCACTCTACTGCGACCGGATGCAGCCGAGCGACACTGCCAAACGAACGCTACCGGCTAAAAGGAACGGATCTGCGAAATAAGGGCGGCAGGCTCTCCTGGGTCGTGACGGCCGTATTTCCGACTAGCGACTAGACTCGGAACCATGTGGACTGAAGAACAAGAGTTGCAGAAAAAAGACAAACGAGCAGCGGAACATCCTAATACAAATTAGTAAACAATGGGTCGAGGATAGAAGTAATGGCGTATTATAACTCAAGATAATGCTTTATTTGGGCCTGTGTGTGGCAGAGGCATAGGGTGAGAGAGTGGGCGTGGTCGCCAACACTAAACAGCATTAACAAACGCGGACACAGAGCCCAGACTTAACGGCAAAGTAAAATAATGATAACGATCTTCTGCAGTCTACTAAGCAGACAGGCGCCGGGACACAGCACAGAAAACCAATGAAGAGGAAGTATTGCAACAGGAAAGGGAAAGGAGTGAGGCTATGATCTCGGTACTCTTTCGTGCCTGTATGAACACTTACGAACACGCCACCCACAAACGTTTTGTGTGGCGGGGAAATGCCTTCCGTGGGCGGTCCCAACAGTGGGTGCGTCGTCTCTGGCTCAGCTGCCACATGTGGAGACCGTCGTTCGTGAAGGAGGAGCTTGAGTGGTAGAAGTGCGAGTCCAAGGAGTGCCGAGGACGAGTGGTAGGTTGGTGCGGTGACGAGTGTGCGCGGAGATGAGCGGTCGAGTCCAGACAGCAGGAGCGGGTTCGTGCCGAGGGGAGGGGGGCGAGGGCGAGGCAGATCGAGCGTGGTCGCAGAGAACAAAGGGAGGAGGCGGAGGACTGCTCTGACCTTGGTATCGACTAGTGCAAGCGTGGGGGGAGGGGACCACCTCCCGAATGCGACGTCATCACCTGTAATCGGCGCCTCCGTATTGACCTCTGGACCCCTCACGTGTGTCTCGCGTTGGAACTTGGCCGGAACCGCCTCACTTAGTTCTGCAAGGCCATCTCGGACAGCGGCAATATCCGCTCGACCCCCAAGACAGACACAATCGCCCACACCGAATTGGCACGCGAATCGTCCTGCAAAAACCCCGATCCGTGCACCTGCGCGACCGTCGAAGGGTCCCCGCATGCCACATCGGCGTACCGACCAGCGTTGGCACCGCATGTACATGTCCCCCGGCTCGATCTAGCAAGCTTCCGCTGGCCGTAAACGAGAAGACATTCACCATCTGTGGGAATCCGCACTGCCTTGCAGCGGGATCGAAGGTACATCATCATGGATAAATGCTGTGCATGGTTTTATGAGCGGGGACGTGGTACGTTGTCTGACCTTCGTAGCCAACATTCCTACAGCGCGGATGTGCCGTCGGGCCACTTACGCCGTGCCGATATACCTCAGGAATAATCAGAGAAGAAGAAGTAGTAGGGACAAAATGAACGAAGAAAATGATTTAAGCAAACCCGAGCTATTAGATTCATTCGCAATGCACTCCCTTTGTTGTCCGCGTATAAACAAAAGGAAAGTGGACATTCGCACTTAAATAAATGGAATAACTGTTCTAGGGACCTACTAATCTGGTGGATGCATGCGGTTCGAGAACCGCAACAATATATATATATATATATATATACAATATATATTATATTATATTTAATATATATTATTATATATAGTATATTATATTCATAGTATATATATTAATATTTTATATATTATATTTATATATATATATATTAATATATATTATATATATATATATAATATTTATAATAATATATATTATATATATATATATTATATTATATATATATTATATATATATGATATTTACATATATATAATTAATATTGTTACGGCTGTGGAAATTCGCATTACATCCATAAGGGCCCTTAGGTGTCAGAATATCTTCATAGGTACATGTGTATTAGCCCAAACCCGTTGTATAGAGGGAATTATTGTGACATCCGGCTGTTTCCGACGCTTTGAGTTTAGTCCGTTGTGGTTCTTTTTCTACTTTATTTCAAACCACAACATTTCAACAACACGCCATATCCCCATCACAGGCGTGACTGCCAATCCACACTGCAACTCACGCCACCCGCGTCCCTTTTATTTCGCATTTTCTGTCCCTTCGCTCCCCGTGTGTTTTACCCTAGCGGCAACTCCCCTCATCTTATCGTCTTATCCTACTGGTTGTGTCTGTGTTCGTTCACTCACACCGTCTTCCGGGATCTGGAATCAAACGGAAGACACAATCGTCTCACGGCGGGAGGACACACATGCTCTATCTATTATTGTCGCCCTCCCCCGCAGTGTCCCTTTTCCTTCTCCCTTCCCGGCGCCCTTGTTCAGGCACTGCGTTCCGGCTCGCACTACGATTGCGCTGCGCGAAGCGACAAGACATAGCGCCAAGGAGGGAACTGAGTCGAGGATCGAGCAAGTTTCGCGTAGCATGAGTGGAGTGTTGGCGTGCTGTTCGTTTCAGTACTGTCGTTCTCTCTCGACGCGCCTCTTGCGGTGTGGGGAGGTCGATCCGAGCCAGGGGTCAAAGGTGAGAAAAGGGGGGGCCTCTTTTTGGGGGAATTAATTCTCTGGCCCCGGACGAAAATACTGACTCCTTTCGGCTCCGCCGCGATCGGAGTGGGGTGGGAGGGAAAGCGTGAGGGAACGCCCTCGGTTTTCGGAACTTCCTTCTCGAAAGGAAGGTGGAGCCGAGGTAATCCCTGGGGGGCCGACATGGCAGAGCCACCAGGCCGCGATAAAAGACGGACTACGGGCGGGCCCAGCGCTTTTCTTCCTCTTCCCCGTCTTGGCTGGTGGTCGGTATGGTTTGTTGTGATTGTTGAGTGGTCTATCAGAAGGGTCCTGCTCCCGCGCCTTGGGCAAGGCGGCCCGTCACGAAGGCCACGGACGGAGACGCAGCGCAATGCGCCGTGCGAGGTGGAGCTGTGACGTCCGGACGGGATGCGGTAGAGGGTTTCGCGGCCGCGAGAGAGGTCGGGGCAGGCGCGACCACGCTGACGGTCGCGGGAGAGGGACTCACCAGCCATAAAAGGGAAGTCGCGCCTTCTTTCTTCTTTCTTTGGGGCTCTCGCGGCCGGCGAACCCTCTCCGGCACTCCCCGTCCGGACGCACAGGTCCACCTCGCAACGGGCGCATGCTGCGTCTCCCGTCCGTGCCTTCGTGACAGGGCCGCTTGCCAAGGCGCGGGCACAGGACCTCTTCCTGAAGA
>CM068952.1:44855311-44871076 GCA_035128595.1 Eptatretus atami
GGGAGAATGAGGAGGGGTGTGGGAAGGGAAGGCAAACATGCGGTAGATCGTTAATTACAATTCATACCGTCTCATCAAAATGATTCTGCATGGAATAACAGTGAAGATGGAAACAAAGTAATGTCTGAAATCCATTTTCTACCGTCATACTATAAACACGGCCCAGAGACAAACTCCCGTCTGGACATAAACACCGCCCAGACACATACGGAGCCAAACTCACATCTGGACATAAACACCGCCCAGACACATACAGAGACAAACACAGACACGTCCGGAGATGATCATTGCCTGGGTACATCCGGAGACAAAGACATAATCCAGACAGACCCAGAGATAAACAACGCCTGGACAAAAACACCATCCAGACAGACCCAGAGATAAACAACGCCTGGACAAAAACACCATCCAGACATGTCTGGAGACAAACACCGTCCGCACATAATCACCTCCTGGAGACAGACACACATATGTGTGGGAGGGAGCTGCACTGTATTTGGAGGGGGTGGAGCGAGGATGGGACAGACAGAGAGAAAATGTTATGCTTTATGATTGACACACGCACACATGTGGCCGATATCGGCAATTTTTCGGGAATCGGCAGGTTGGAGTCAGTGCGATTACTGACTCCAGTACGTACTGTATACAACCCAGAAACCTTGAGTAGCTTTCACCAAAAAACATCGTTACATTTATACAGACGTTTCAAGGATACGTTCACAAACATATTCTTTATAAACAGCTGCGTGTGATGGGTGGAAAAAAAAATGGCTCGGTGATTTATAAAACACGTTAAATCAGCAAATGGCTCAAAAATTGGGCGTTTTCAAATTTATTTTGCTTTGAAACTCACAAAGAGAAACATCTAACCTTTATAAAGCAAATCCAATAACCAATTGCTTTAGAAACAGGTGTGAGGACAAAGGAAAACCTGATAGAACCTCCATAAGATACGGGATGAAACTTTGCCACTACGGCACCCGTAACAGACATGTCATGTCCACACACCCGCGGAGAGTCCGTACAGATCCAAATCTACCCATATGTACCACGTCCATGTGTGCTGTAAACATACCTCTACCTTGTAGTAACTGTCGACTGCATATCCCGATCGGGACACAAACTGTACCGCTATCAACTGTGGGGCACTCAGTAAATGGCTTAAGCACTCCAGCAAGCACTCCAACGGAACGCCTAGATTGGCAAGCGATTTCCAATTGCCGTCGCAATGCCCAAGCAATGTCCGAATTGGACAAATGAATACTTTTTTAGAGGGGTGAGGGGAGGAAATGGGAAAGCAGTGTGAGAGGAGCGAATGGGGAGGCAGCATACCAGGGCATTACCGGGGCGATAAAATACGTCCAAACAGCAACGTTTTCTTTCTAAACGTCGTGTTCCATATAAAACCAGGTGGTAGCATTTAAGAATCAAAACGAATGCTATCTATTAGGTAAAAGCTTGCCTGCAATTCAGTACACAACACACACACACACACCACACACACACCACACACACACACACACACACACACCACACACACACACACACACTCCTCCAAACCTCATCGCGGTTCATGCTAAACATGCACGCGCACCGATGATGCACTCATCCTTTCACTCGCACACATGCACGAATTTCCACACACCCACACTGCATGGTAGCACATCCTGCGTGACTTCGATGCCGCAGCACGTCCGCTCCCCACGAGGCTTTGGCGCTACAGAAGCACATGGTTCGCGAGACGGCTACATAACCTCCTCCACAGCACCATGGGCCCGAGTTCGAGTTCAGATCGCACGCCCGCAAAACCCATGTATGGCACACATGTATAAACCAGAACAGGCAGGCACACACCCCAAGAAGAGTCATTTGTTCCCATTTCTACCACGTCCATGTGTACTGTCTATGTACCTCTTCGCTTGCAGAAACTACCGACTATTCATATATTGCAGTAATTATATATTGGTATATTTATATTCATATTTTGTAATGAAAGCACACCTCTGTAATGCAAGAAAGTAATGAAACAGTGTAAAGCAAAAAAAGCCTCTTCACCTGCAGCAACAAAAAAGCTCCTCTTCACTTGCAGAAACTACCGACTATTAATAAATTGGCAGAACTATAATAGTACTAGATGACCGGTGAACCCATTGGGTTCCCATTGTGACAGCGGTTGATAAAAAGAAATCATTCAAAAAAAAAAAAGATCTCCAGCGAACTATACCGCTGAGGTTGTTTGCATTGATCAAATACTCCCGAAGAGTACTTCACTGAATCGGAATTGATTTTTTTAATAATTTTTTTCGTTGCCCGATTTGAACGAAACTTGATACTGCACACCGCTGGAGAATGGTGAGTAAGGTGGCCCTAAAATTTTTGCGCTATCGTGTCCTGTTTTGGCTGTATTTTGGCTGTATGTATACATACATACATACATACAAGATGAGAGTTTTAGTAATATATATATTTTATTAATATCTTGTAATGTGAGCAAATCGCCCAAAACGGAAACAGCAAACTGCGTATGTAATTCCCGAAAAAAGTACCCATGTGGACTGTGCCGTCATGGATTGCAAAAGTAGGTTAGGAAGCACGGCGTTTCACTCGATGAATTTACACTTTCTGCACATTCCATAATTTTTTTCTTCACTCAACTTTTTCTACTGTTCAGACGATGATATTAAGTTTAATGTTTTGCTTAAATAAATACAGTTACAAGCCGGGAGGCGACGATGGTTCGCGGGCATTACTGAACAATGCCACGATAGGTACAATTGAGTTAGTGGAAGCTTTTGAGGAAGCCCTACCAAAAAACCCATCTCTTCCGCAAAATTGACCAAATCAAATCGCATTTTTTATATGTTGTACTTATGGACATTACGCACAGCTTCCAGGAAATGAAATTGTGAGAAAAAAAATCGAGAAAAAAATAAATAAATAAAAAGTTGAAGTGGGCGTGGCTCTGCCCACAAGGGGCGTGGGACGCCCCTCATACAAAAAGACACAACTACACCATGATCTAGCTTGTGTCCAGTTTCATCAAGATCGCATCAAACGTCACGGAGCTATGCTCTGGAGAGAGTCACAAACAGACAGACACACAGACACAACGAAAATAGTGGTCACTGCTGGTGCCCGCGAACCAATAAAAATCGCTAATTTATTTAAATTTTCGAATTCCATTCAAGATTTAAACACTTATTTTGTCCTCCACATCCGATTCTCAAATCCTTCATAATATTTCAATTATATAACTTTAATTAGTCCGTGAGAATAGATCGTGTTTCCAAATCGAGGCAAGTTTGAATAGGCCAAACAAAATGGCAAATTAGGACCCCATCAAGTGTGAGCGAGATGTCCGAGGGTGTTCAAGGATGCGCCTGATAAAGGATATAATTAAATAAGGCCGTTAATTATCTTCAAAAGGGGTGTTTTAATTATCTCAAACACCAATTTTCACTCTTGCACTTCCTTGGAGTTTTGTTAGTATGCATGTAAAGTTTCAAGCTGCTCTGTTTTTGAGTTATGGAGGATGGACACACACACACACACACACCTAGTACAGAAGATACAAAATGGGTTTATTACTTAGAGGTGAGCACACACTAAAATAAAGACGGAAAGAGTTGATTGTGTAATATGACATGTTATCAGAGGGTGCTCTACGTTAGTGGTGTTGCCTGGTGTTGGCATAGTGGTTAGGGTAGCGGCTTGGGATCCAAAAGGTCCTGAGTTCAAGCCCCGTTGGCCGCTTGAATTAATACACACCAGGAGGTTGACTCAGCCTTCATCCTTCCGAGGTCGGCGAAGTGAGTACCAGTTACTGGTCCCGGTGTATGCCCCGGTTAGAATAGGTGTACCATATCCCTGTGTCGTAAGAGGCGACCAGGGTTGCGTCAGGAAGGGCATCCGGCGTAAAAACTAAGCCAAATCAGTATGCGGATCATACGAATGATCCGCTGTGGCGACCCCTAACGGGAGCAGCCGAAAGAAGAAGAAGAGAAGATCAGAGGGTGCTCTAAGGCTGTGGGAGCAATGGAATTGCAATCTACCTGTGAGATCTACTACCTTTGGCCATCCCCCAAACATATTCGTGATCTCTTCCACCCCTTCCACCCCAAATCTTCTACCTTCTATCTTCTACCCCTTCTACCCCAAATCTTCTACCTTCTATCTTCTATCTCTTCTATCCCTTCTATCTTCTACCCCAAATCTTCTACCTTCTATCTTCTATCTCTTCTATCTTCTACCCCAAATAATCTCATTTCCAAACACTCCTTTTTCCCTCCCTCACCGCCTTTCGTTTGTTTGTTATGGGTTGGTTTTGTAGCTTTTCTGTTTACTTCCCACTTTCCCCTTCCTTTTCTTGCTGTGTTTCAGTCAGCTTGTGTGTAGCGGGTTCACAACCATGTGTCATTCTCCCCCACACACCCTTGATCTCACTCCCACTTCTACTCTGCTGTTGGTATTTACCCCTTTCCATTCTGCTTTACCTCTCATGAGCCTCGATCATATATAGTAAAAAGAATGATGAAATTGTGGAAGAGAAGGATAAAGCAAAGTCTTTGCTCTTTCATGAGTCTCAACTTTGTATGCAAAAAACATACTGGTCAGTAGTGGAGGTGGCAAAGTAACAAACAAACAAACCAATGTCACCCGCAGGGTGACCCGTATCTTGCCAAAAGGTGACCACGTGTGGCTTCTTTAAGGTCACACTGAGGGTGAGACATGAGCTGACTATCACACCAGAGAGCGACTCCTTGAGGAATATCTGCCTACGAGAGATTCCGATGAGAATCGTTCTACAGAGTAACCATGAAAATATGCGTTTGCCTCATAAGTCACCAAATGACGTCATAATGTCTCAAGTTGACATATCTAGAAAGCACTCATCGAGGTGTTCAATTTGAGGTATTCACGATATGGTACTAAGATTTCAAAATTTGACCTTGGGGTCAAAAACTTTCGACCTCCAGCGCTAACCATGAAGGTCAAGGCCGATCGCACCAAAAATTAATCAGCTGAGCGCCAGACCATGAACTATATTCCCATGAAGTTTGAAGACGATCCGATCAAAATTACTCAAAAAATAAGGGTTTCGTCGACTCCCCTGATTTGCGACAAAGTGACCTTGACCTTGAAAATTTTATGCGCTGAAAGGGACCTCTATAGGACTCTGATATGCGAAGTTACAAAATTTCCAATGATAACTGTGCTCTGCAGAGTGATCGATACGTGATTACAGACAAAAAAAAAAAACAAACAAAAAAAAAACAAAAACATACAAGCTGACTAACATATCTTGCAAAAACTTCGTTTTGGCAAGGTAAAAAGTGGTATAAAATTATGATCAATGTGACCTTCCTTTTTGATAAAAGCACATCTTCACTAAAACGTTCTGCTAGCAACACATAACTAGTTGTAGATTAAAACTGGACAAATAATGACATGTTTTATTGACCACTCGGCCTTTATACCCGTCACTTTCTTTATATAAGAAGATTATTTGGAATACTGGATACCACCAAGGGTGCTGTACAATACACATTTACAAAGAGAGAATTGGGGGTCTTCCCCACCTTGAACCCCCTCACCCAGATATGCTACCCTGACAGAAACCATACCTGGGGTACCCTTAGGCAACATGTAAAATTTGGTTGGATTTGGTTCAGCAGTTTTTTTTTCTTCTTTAAGTTTTTGAGGCCTATAAATAAACAAACAAATATACAAATTCACTGTTGTAGTATACATTTCCTCCACACCACCAAGATGGTCCCTCAATACTCCCTACCCAGTCACACCCAATTTTGCCTTTTCCAAATAAACGAACCAACCAATCACATAACCGAGACCGATGTGACGGATTTGCAACTCGAGCTCTTTGCAATCTGTCTGATAACAAACCCATGAGACCATACAAGCCATGTCTCACCCTGTGTTCCTGCCTCTTCATCCTCTCGCTTGCCAGCATGCACAATCATCCCTCCCTGAAACATCTGCAGCAGACAGGCTGGCTCCCGCCCCTGGGTCACGACCACCTGTGGAAGAGCACACACATGGAACAATCTCATTGGGGTCATGGAGTCGAAAGTCTCAGGAGCTGTATCATTTATCAAAACCAACCATTTATAACAGCTCAAGCATAAAATTAGCAAGGATTTTAACAAAGGTTACTCTAAATTAATTTGTTCGACATATAATTTGCATTTCGCTCCTGGGGTGCTCTTTTAGTTGGACGTCATCACTTGTTCATGCCTGGTATTGGCTTAATGGTTAAAGTGGTGGGCTTTGGATCCTTGGATCCTGAGTTCAAATCCCACTTGACTGTTCAATTATTACCAGGTGGGGTTGACTCTGCCTGTCATCCTTCCGAGGTCGGCAAAATGAGTGCCAGCTTGCTGGTGTACTGTGTCAGAGTGGCGACCCGTCTTGGATTGTGCCCAATAGCCAAGGAGACTGCTTAGGCTACACCAACGCTCTGCACAGAGTATGGTCCCAATGCATGCATCACTTGTTCCCAGAGTGCATTATCTTCCTATCTCTGGTTGTTGCAGCCCTTATTCGATGCTAAAATGTGATCTCTCCAAAAGTGTGCTGTGATCTCTCCATCCCCAAGTGGGTAAGGCACTGTTTCGCACCTCACACCTTTCCTCTAACCTTACATTATCACTATGCTACCACTCTCCCGACACTTCACGGTCCTCCCTCCTCACCATTTACTACCTTCCATATTGGGATCGACACAGGCCCGCCTTGTCTGTATCAGGTGAGCCAGGGGCCAAAGCCAAGCTCCGCTCTGCTTCTTATATCATCTCTCTTTACATCTACCTTGCCAGTTGAATGATGACACCTGTCCTATGTGTCTAGTCATAAGTAAGATCGTCTAAAGAGAAAAACATATGTGCTCGGGGTAAGTCTGCTCTTTTGTGTCTTTAATTGTTCTGCTTGCCATATGTGCTGATTGATTGTTTGGAAATATGTGCCTCATGATTATTGCCTTGCTCGATTGCAAAATACCTGCGACTTTATTCGGTAAGCCTCTTTCAAACCTGCTCCTTCATTGGTCAGACATAATTTGTATGTATTAGATAGATGGGAAGTTCTGCCCCACTAATTTGCTCCAACCGATAGCTGACTAACACCCACCGTTTCGCTTGGTCGGATGTAATAAGTGGACAGGGTGCAGTCGAGAGTGCGGTTCCTCAGTTGCAAACGCCAAACACAAGTAAGGTAATGCGGGTTAATTGGACGAGAGGACCCTGCAAGGTTTGGTGACCCCAACCAGCGTCCGTGGTTGCTAAGCAACTCATCAGGCCGCAGAGTTATCCGTGGCTGAAAGTTTCAGGTTTGGAGGTCAGGGAAGTGGGTCCAAAAAACCCCCTCATGATAGCCCATGTCCCCCAAAACCGTAACAATACCTTTGTCACGTTTCATAAACTTCCAAAGTAAAGCATTGTGACTCGAGAGGTTAACTAACCCATTGACCCTTTCCATTCATTTGGTGAGGAGGTGACGCATCACTATGACAAATAAGTGTTTCAATTTTATTTCAAAAATACTCAATGGATTGCGATTAGGGGAAAGGTGCATTCTTTTTAAACTAGTGACTCACTGTTTTCAGATGTTAATTGAACTGCAATTTAAATTTTCCCATCACAGTGGGGCTGGCAAAATAGCCCAGGCACTAGAGGTATGCACACTCTCCTCTGAGCTCTCTCTCGCCTGTTTGAATCCCGATCCAGCTAGAAACTGTCATCCTGATGTTTTGCAGGCAGGGCGAAGCATAATGGTGTGTGCTATCCCTCAGATGGAAGTTAAACTGGGCATCTTTTCTGCCAGCATTAATGGTGGACGTTAAAAATCCCATGGTGTCCTTCACGAATAGTAGGCGAGCTATTGCAGGCACCCTGAACAAATTACAAATTCCTGCTCTAACCTACAGTGGCACAGCCGTCCCTCCAGCAAATGATGCTACCCGAAGCCATACGCTGCATACGAAAGAAGAAGCTATCACAGTCAGAACACGAGCCCAGCATTGTCAGATTTCTATCATGCAAGCAGACGTGACAACCATCTCAGCTAACCTGTGGTCCAGGTTCTGCCTCCAGCTCCGAGGAGAGGACTGCACGTGCCATGCGCTCAGTCAGCGTACCATGGCGGCCCTGCCAGAAGAAGTAAGCGCAATGTTCTGTACCAGCACCCTGCCCATCTGCACACAGACACACAATGCTCACAAACTATATTTGGTGCCAGAAGATCAATAACTATTTACCCATCGATTTAAAATGTAATCCGTCTCCAAGGTATTCTCATTCTTTTTTACAAACATTCACAATATTCTCTCCTCCTTGCACCATTTACTCATTCGGATGAGGTCAGCAGCTCCGCGAGTCGGTATACTTGGCCCAAGTCTTTAATGAACTGCCGACTACTACCACTACTACTATTAATGCGTATTCCCCCACAATTGTCAGTCTTCCATTTTTCTGCCAACGTTTATGTGGACTAAGGCAAATCTCAGTAGCGCACTGGTGTAGCCAAGAGAGTCGTGGGCATCCTCGAGGACGGCGCCACATTCGACCGGGTCGGTGACCATGGTAAAGGTTCATGGCACATTACAGGGATATATGGGCCGGTACATGTTCACTTAAGCGGCAGACATCTCCAAACAGGAAGAGGCATCTCCTTACAGATATTAAGTGTGATGGGGCCAAGTCTAGTGATCTCACATGTTGTCCTGTTTGAGACTGACAGACAGACCATTGAACCCCAAGGATGTGGGGTTGACATCACATGTGGAAAGATTGCAGGGTGTCTTGGTCCTTTTTCAAAAGTGTCCATATCTCACAACTATAGAGAACAGGAAGGACACATGTTCTGTAAATGCGGAGCTTTGATGGTAAACTAATACGGTGCCATTTCCAGATGACGTCTGGTTGCCCCAATGACAGAGCCAGCCATGTTGATTTGTCTACGTACATTAGGGCCACAGTATCCAGATGAATGTTGGAGCCCAGGTCGATGAAGTGGTCCACCGATTCCACGACAACGCCGGTAGTAGGTATTGGTAAGGGGGGGAGGGGAGGGGGGAGGGACATGGCAACATTCTGTTCCTTGGTTTTTTGCCATGAGGATATGAGGGGTAGACTTTTAGCAACCGATTAAAAGCGGTTGAACATGGCTGGCCAGTGGGCAGGGTCTTTTACAAATAGGGAAGCATTATCTGCATCGAGTAGGTTGGTGATGACTTCTCTACCAACATAAATTCCAAGCTGATCTGAACACCTTGACATGATTCACTCCCTCATGCAGCAGAAGAGGGAGGGAGAAATGACGCAGCTCTGACAAACCCCAGAAGATGTGGGAAAAGGTGGTGATGTCAGTTTCCACTCTAACACAGGCTATTGTATCTTCGTGGAGGTTCCGGATCAGGTTAAGAAGTGATAACGTAACTCCATTGCCTCTCAACACCTTCCATAGGGATGTCCAATCAACAGTCAAATGCGGCCTTGATGTCGATAAACGTGACATTTAATGGGTGCTGAAATTCCCAAAGAAGTTTTGCGAGAATGCAGAGCTAGTATGGCATCTGTCATAGATCTGTTTGGGGTGAAACCAGTTTGCTGGGGGTGTCTATGTTGTAGTTGAATGGGGTGAATACGGTTCAGAAGAACATGAGGAAGTACCTTCCCAGGGACTGAGAGTAGGGTGATCGGGCAATAGCTACAACAGTTAGAGTGGGGGCCTTTGCCTTTGTTAGATGGGAATTATTATGCCATTCCTCCACTCTGCTGGAACATGCCCAGACTTCCAGACATTTATGAAAAGGAAATGTAATACCTCACAGATTGGATTCTCGGCACATTCAAACAGTTCTGAGGTAATGTCAGATTCAAACATTACCGCTCTGCATAAAAAAGGTGCAAAAACAGATCCCTGCCCAACGACAGACCAATCAGCCTTCTCCAATCATCAGCAAGGTTATGGAATCCATCATCACTTCCAACATCAAATCCTTCCTCTTCTCCAATGGCCTGATTTCCGATCATCAATTTGGATTCAGACCAGGTCACTCGACCCTGGACTTGCTGCTCCTGCTTTCCCAACAATGGATGGAGGTCCTCAATGCCAGACATGAAATCATAGCCATATCCCTAGACATATTGCGTGCTTTTGACACGGTCTGGCACCCTGTCCTGCTCACCAAACTCTCTTCTTATGGTATCCAAGGCCATCTCCACTCATGGCTCGCAGACTTCCTCTTTTGTCGCAGTCAACGTGTGGCCCTAAATGGAGTTCTTTCATCCCCTCTTCCTGTCCAGGCTGGAGTTCCTCAAGGCAGCGTTCTTTTTCTGGTTTTCATCAATGATCTCTCCCACTCTCTGGAAAATCCTCTTTATCCCTTTGCTGATGACTCCACCTCTGCCGTAACATCTGTCATCCCTCAGATCGGCAAGCAGCAGCCTATTCTCTCTCTGCAGATCTGGATAATATCACAAACTGGTCCAACACATGGAACATGTCTTTCAATCCTGACAAATCTCACACTCTTACTATGTCTCTCCGAAAGGACCGTCTCGAACCCCCCTCCATTTACTTTCTCAACAATCCTCTTAAGAAGTCCTTTCATTCAAGCTTCTGGGTCTCACTATCTGCCATGATCTTTCCTGGGAAAACCACATCTCCAAGCTGGCCTCGAAAGCCAGTCACCGACTGGGCATCCTCTGTCGTGTAAAGTCCTTCCTTGGCACACCTGAGCTCCTGACCACATACGAAGCTTTCGTCCGCATCCTGATGGAGTACTGCTCTCCCCTCTTGGCTGGTGCTCCTGCTTTACTTCATGCTGTAGAAACCAAGGCATTTAGGATCATTGGTATCTCCTGTGGTGAAGCTGAGTCTTTGGGTCTCTCACTCTCTCATGGCAGGCAGGTCGGCGGTCTTTCTGTCTTCTACCATCTCCTCTCCGGCCTTGTCCTCTCTTCTCTGTCTGCGATATGTCCCCCCCCCAGCCCATATTTCGCGGACGCTCAAGGTCCGCCAGCAACCCCCTTCTGGTAAAAATACCAAATCAAGAATTACTGCTCACCTTTACTCTTTCATTCCTCTTTTTTTACCTGCCTCTGGAGCAAACTCCTACACTTCTCTTCAATCCCACTCTTCCTCCAAGTCTTCAAAGCAGCTGTTCACCACCATCTCTTTCTTCCCCCATCCAAAACCACGATCTTTTCTACCCCCGTTAATCCACCCCAAACCCACTTCCTTCAAATTCCTTGCTTTCCTTCCTGAATGTCCCTGTTGTGTAAGGACCTGAAAGTCCCCATAGTGTCCATCTTGTTTACCCTGTGTACCCTGCCCCATTCCCTCTCCCTCCCACAGATCTCCTCATGCCTCTGTTCCCCACTGTTTTTTCCTTCCCTTTCCACCCCTCTTGTCTCCTGCTCCCCTTGTTGTACATTCTGTGTGTGAGCTCTCATACAAGCCTCGACATTGCATGATAAAAATTTTAAAAAGTGCATTCCGTACATGAGCTCTTCCTGCCATTGGGTGCGAAGTTTTGTGATTCTGAGACTCAATGTCTCAGTGCTACATTAATCAAGATGGCAGAGGGAAGCACGATGATGTCAGTGGTGTGGAGCGTTGCAGATGAGAGATGGGATGACTGACGGACTGGAGATATGAGTCGAGTGCACCATTACAACCCTGAGAGTACTGTGAGAGATGGTCAATGACACGCCACCACAAAGGATCACCACCACAAAAATTTGGTTCCATCAGATTTTCACCTCTTTCCAAAACTCAAGGAACACCTTCGTGGAGAACAATTTTTTTCATCCGAAGATGATGTCAATGCCACTGTGATGTGCTAGTTAAGTTGGCAGGGTGCACAGTTGTATTGTGATGGCACCACAAAACTACTTGAATGTTAGCAGAAATGTGTGGATCGCAGTGGTGATTATGTTGAGAAATAAATACAGTATGCACCATGTTAGAATAAAGATTAATGTCAGTATGTCTGTTTCATTTGAATATCTTGCCACGGCATCTGTTTTGGAGAAACAGAATAAGAGGCATTACTTTTCAACATTCCTTCACAAAAACCTTGGTTATACAAACACCTGAAAACTATGCATACATTTTCACAATGGGCTTCAAGTGTGTGTGTGTGGTGTGTTGTGTGTGTGGTGTGTGTGTGTGTGTGTGTGTGTGTGTGTCGTGCTATAAAGCAGAGAAAGTTGCTGAACCTGTTGGCATAAGCAAGCATCGCCACTTTACAACATAGGTATCGCCTTCATGGAACTGGCCCACACTGGGTCGTGGCAGTCGGTGTAGTCGTAATCCAGGATGTGCCAGGCTGCCAACGCCGAGTGTGGCCAACTCATAGGTTGTACCATCCCTCGCCCGGGCCATGCCATGGCCTCGGCCCACATCGACTCCCCAGAGTACCAAGTGTACAGAAAGTTCACCCCGACCGAGCAGCATCATCTGATTTGCATTGTAAGGTTGTAATTCTGCTGGCTGTGGGTGAGTATAAATAGAACAAGGTAATTGATAAAGATAACACAATCATAAAAATAAGAGGTATTTTTTGTTTTAAGGTGATATGAAATTTATAATTTTTCGAAGCAAAGACAATTTATACCACCATCTGATGGGATTATCAAGATAATTAAGGAATTATTTTTGAGTCATTGGAGTCAACATGATGTATGCAGGGTGTTCCAAAAAGACCCGGACAACTTTGGTTGTTAATCTATTGTCGCGGGCATGATGGTGAGTTTAATCCCTCCAACCTAATTGTCGTGGACGGGCGGTGAACACCGACCAAGCCGGATCGCCGAGCAGTTTTCTTAAGGAGGCAGAAACTTGACCTTCAGAGATTATGGCGTGCGCGGGAGGGGTAGGGCGGCATTGGTGGAGCGACGGAGGCACAGCACAAGTGGTTTATACTTGAACCCACAGATACACCGACACCATCATTTTATAATAAACACGGGGATTTAATGAAAATAGACAAATATTTACAAGGGATAATAAATCAGAATGTAATAATATGCGAGGTAAACTAAAGTCGAGGCGCCTCTACACACAGACTTGAATGTGGACAAGGGGAAACGAAAGAAAAGAAAATTCTCCCATTATTCTGGCACTTAGCTTGGTCCAGAGATGGTCTTCATGGAACTTTGGGATCGAGGAGCTTAATCCTGCGTGGGTAGATGCGACCAAAATGGCGCCGAGCCATTCTCTGGGCAGGAAACATATGTGAGGTAATTAGTGGAGATATTCAACGCCAAGGCTCACCAACCACCGTGCAGCTTCCTCGTCAATCGTGCTTGCCGATGCTGTTCTCTGCAGAATGGCACCACTCCCTTCGGTGACATACACGAGGCTTCGAGATCCATCTCATACGACCCAACCAAGAGTCAATGGCCAGCGTCTTATTCCACCACACGAGCCAATTCGCCTCAGCACGAAAATGAAAATCGTGCCGTCTTCTTCATGCGACGAAAGAAAGCCAGCCGTAATGCCCGATCTTGCACGTCATCTCCTCGCTCTGTCATCCCTCGACCACGTGCGTCCCTTACACCCAATTCAACCCAATCAAACCAAAATCTCTCCCTTCTGACATCATTCCCATCAATCATCCACCTCTGGGAGTGGATTGTTGGCACGAAAATCGGGAAGGTGGGGCTTCTGCCTGCTCAGCATATTTTGCTTGCTTGTTGGTATGGTTGTTGTTATAAAAACGCACTTCTTTCATGGCTGGCTTGTAAATACAAAAACACGGGAAAAGGTCACAGGGGGCAATTACATCCTGAGGAAAATTGGTCTTAATCCCTATCTAATTAACACAGCATCACTCCCCGTGTGGTGACATGTTACACTGAAGCTCACAGTTTCCTGACGACTTACATTGAGATGTCTCCTCCACGTCCACGGACCAAGCAACTCTACGCAACCCTAACTTTCCTATGAAATTCCTCCATGTACCCCCACATTCTAACACTATTTAGAACCACAACTAATACAACGATACTCTGATTTATATGATACAGAAACTCATAAAGTTTTGTGCACACCATCAATATACTGCAATGTGAGCTCCGTTTGTCACGTGCAGGAGGACTTCAGCTCAGCATGTTTGCGTCCACCAATGGGCATGCAGCTGTGATCCGAGAATGAAGATCTTGCAAGTTTGCCACTTTGGTGTTGCAGACAACATCTTGGACAAACCTCCACAAAAAAAGAAAAAACAACGAAGGTTATGTCAGTGATGGTGGAGGCCAGGCGGTTGGTCCGTCTCGGCCAATCCAGCGACATAGAAAATTCTAATTCAGGACGGCTTGAACCACGAAGGCCCAATGAGGAAGAGCGCCATCCTGTTGAAAAATTATATTGGTCTTCAATCTGTGGGAAGGCGCATCCTTCCAACATGTTCATGTAAATTGTTGAGGTCACTTTATTCTCTACAAAGGAAAAATGGACCCACCCACCAAGCGATCATGGAGAAGGCCACACCACACATTGACCATTAGACAGTCACGTATGTGTTCAATGACCATGTGGGAGTTTTCAGAGCACTAGATCCTCACATTGTGCCAGCTGACATTCCCCAATACATGAAAGCAAGCTTTGTCTATACACATGACCTTTTGCAGGTAATCTTCGTCATCGTCTATGCGATTGAGCATTTCCAAGGCAAACACCTTGCGTTTGGGTCCGTCATTTAGCTTGAGTTCCTGTAGAATCAGTGCCTCATAGAAATCAAGCTTCAGTCTCTTATGCAAAATACTGTGTGCAGTGGTGGTTGGTACTCCCAGTTCTCTGCATGTACGTCAAATTGATTTTCTGGGACTTCATTGAAATGATTCACACACTTGTTCAAAGTCTGCTGCACTTGGGCTTGGTCGATCGGTACTTTTCTGTTTCTGACAACTTTCAGTCTCCTTAAACCTCTTGTATCACTCTCTTATACTTGTCCGCGATGGTGGATTCTTACCATACTGTGTACGGAAATTATGTTGAACTTGTATGTCGGATCTCATCTCGATGAACCATTCAACACATTGAGCTTTCTCCGAAGGAGTTGGCATTTTCTTTTTTATGAAACCACCAGACCCGGAAATAAATAAAACTTTACGAGTTTCTTTAATATAAAACTCGAGTAATTCGACTGCGCGCAGTCGACGGGTATGCCGCCTCCGCTCTCCCGCACAAACACTTGAGTATTGACATATTGTGAACCCTTGTACTTTAATATATCTGGCCCAAAATCTAATCAGTTAATTTCCCTGTCTAACTTTACTTTTGTACCAAGTTTGATGAAATTCTGTCCAATATTTGAGTTAGGGTGTAAACAGTAAAATTTCAGAGTTTGACCTTGACCTTTAACACATCTGGCCCAAAATCTAATCACTTAATTGCCCTGTCTTACTTTACCATTTTACCAAGTTGATTGAAATTCTACAATTTGCTTCTTGAGTTATCGCATAAACGAAAATCCGGACGGACGGACGGACGACCCGGAAACAATGCCTCCGGCACCCTTGGTGCGGAGGCATAAAAACAAAGGGGATCATTGTATCATTTGTGGTACTAAATATATTAACAACCAAAGTTGTCAAAATCTTTTTGGAACACTATGTATATATATATATATACAACATATACAATATATACAATCTATAATATATAACATATATAATATATACAACATGTACAATATATAATATATACAATATATACAATATATAACATACAATATAT
>CM068952.1:44889627-44901580 GCA_035128595.1 Eptatretus atami
TTGGTCATAAATTTACTTGGGTGAAAAAACTCAAAATATCAACTTTTAGACCTGTGGGCCCATCGGAGCCCATTTTAGGGGCCCCCCAAATTTGGGCTCCCCCGGCTGCCCCACAATCTTCTAGAGGCCATATCACAGGTTGTAGTGGTCCGATTTGGCTGATCTTGGTATCAAATGCTCGTAAAGCGAGATCTTTCGAATCGCGTAAAGTAAAATCACTCCGAAACAGTAATTCAAAAAGTTATAGTTTGGGGCGCCCTTTGACCTTGGGCCCCGCTCCCAGCCAAACCGATGGTCCCGATTTTTTCGTGTGAGAATACCCCTTCATATACTCCAACACCTCAGCATAAATTAAAATGGGATCTCAATGGTTCACGAGTGATGATGTTTTATTGTTCGGGGACTCGGGTGCTGGACCACAATACGCCACAATACATAGCACAATATTTGAACACAAGATTTCCAAAACACTATATCAGTATATTGTACATAAATTTTCCACATGCACATGCAGGAACTGGAAGCGATACTAGTATCAGAAAGAGTTTTTCCTAGCATATTATAGTCAAGATTTTTGCCAACCAATGTTTTATTTGACAGCTGTGTTTCTTTTTTACTGATTGTGTAGGTTCTACCTGTAGCAGTTTTTGGTTCTACGGAAAGAAGTATATCAGAAATGTCTAAAATGCAGTGATCTTCAATGTCAGGAAAAAAGAAACTATTTGCGGGCCCGTTTGGATGAAGAAAATTCACTTTCACTTCATGAGTGTCCTGAAAGGCTTCCATGATGCAGGCAAGCCACCATTTTCCATCATAGTGCACTGTGAATAACCTGAGAGTTTCCCATTAAAAGTTGGTGTAGATTTTGAAATAGCTGACTCGATATGGTGTTCCTCGCTAAGGCTGAATTGCGTACTTTAAGAGCAGTTTCAGAAATAGGATGAAAGCATGAAGTTTTTGAGTTCCAGCTATGGTTTTGGCCGTTTTTAACCTTTCTTCCAGATTTCGTTCTTCCCGTCATACGCCTCTTGGATCCCGTAACCGAACTTCATTTCATTACAACCATTTTCAGCAAAGGCGAAAAGATCTTTTGGAGAAATAATTTGACTGTCGTAAGGTTCTACGCAGGCTCTCAGTGTTGCTTCTCGTTTGACTGTACCCCACGTCATCTGAAGGGCCTGCCATGACTTGTGGCAAAAAATGCCATTCTGCGTCAATACTATCTCTGATTTGTGACGACATAGGTTTATAGAAGGCTTTGCTATTCTTATATTGGCCAGCACAACCGTCTGAGAAATAGTAAAGTTTCTTTACATTTCCAAAGCTAGATTTCAAGTGTTCAATGAGCTTCTTTAGAAGAGGTGGACTGAGACACGTCGTGAGTATTGCATTCTGATATAATCGTGAAGGAATCGTGGTTTAATTGCCATCGTCCGATTTGAATAGTAAACCCGGGGTGAATTGTCACTTGAGAGCAGTTCCAATGGAATCCTTGGGCCGCATCCTGTACGACAAACGAATAGTTCTCTGAGAAGTCTCCCAATAATGACAAATTCTCCTTCACCGATTTTGTCTTTCTTATTTTTCAGAAACTGATATATTGGGCCTTGGCAAGAAGTCGTGTCTCACTAATTTCACCGTGCGTTCACAGAATTGATTAATGAATTCTTCAAAGGCAGACCATGGAGCTCAGTTCAGATCTGTCGGTGGATGTCCACCGTTTAAACTGATTTCATCAATATCTTCTAGTTCATAAGCACTCAGTAGCCTGGTTTTGAAGTCTTCAATTGATGGGCAACTTGACAAGTTCTGAAATACATGCCGGTTGTGCTGGGTTACAAACTCTGCATGCTATCACATGATGATAGTTGGGAAGTTCGTCTATCTGTGGCATTTTGGAACCAAACATCATGAGTTTCACATTTTGATGTATCGTACATACACATACACTGTGTGTCCCGCCTGAACCGGCCAGGACACACTCCGAGGGACGGAGCATGGCGAACTTCGCGAATCCAACTTTCAAGCCAGGGTTCTTCTCTTTGAATTTCCGAAACAGTTCCTTGAGATTGTTTAGTACCAGGCGCTTTTGAATTTTGTCTTTCCATGTTCATTCCTGACCACCACACACAGTCCTTTTTTCCCGCAGTTATTCGGCTGACTCTAATCACGTAAAAATTCGTTACGGCGGATTTCACTCCGTCAGGCATATTTACCCTGTTTGGAGACATACCATTTTCTTTCTCTAAATTTTTGGCTTGCACAGCCATTCTTTGGGAGCAACTGAATTCACTCATCATCCCTCTGATGCTCATATTCCTAGACAATATTCAGTATACGTATTTGCTCTGAACGGCTCGAAACAACGTATTTTTCTTTCAGGCTTTTGATCACCTCTGGCATGCAGTTTTCATCACATTTTGACGCTGTATTTTGTGTTTCTCCGCAGTGCTTGGTCCAGCAACTAGTTCCAATTTCTTTCGCACAGAATCTTCCACTTTACTTGCTTTTCAGGAACGTACCCTGGGTTCCTTTCCGCCTTTCGTTTGTCGAATGGGCTTTCGCCTATCATCGATAACGATTGGTTTATAGGTCAACTTCTGCTTCTCGCTCAAAACCTCCTCGTCCTAATCTGTCGAAATAGCTTCTGCAATGCCTTCGATAGTACTTCTGATGATAATTTCGAACTGGTCGAAAATGATTCTTCAATACGCTCTGGTGACAACTGAAAAAGTTTTTTTTCTGCATGAGTACAAAGTCTGTCATCTTTTTCACCTTTGAAGAAAATTTCATTAACATATCATTTGAACATTGCGAAGATCTTTTCGTCGTTTCGTTTTATGGCAGCTGAACGGATCGCAACAGTATTTTCGGAACTTCTTTCGATCTTCAGTCGCCATGCTTACTGCAAAATATGCAAAAACTGAGATTATCCCATTTATAACTTAATTCGATGTAGTTATACAAAAATGTACACTAAAAATCAAGACACAATAGGCAGAATAATTTTTCACAAATGATGCAATATATATATATATTATATATATTATATATATATATATATATATATATAATTCCAGCAATGTCTGTGTGTGTGTGTGTGTGTGTGTGTGTGTGTGTGTGTGTGTGTGTGTGGTGTGTGTGGTGCGACCGCCGTTTCTCGACGACCGCCGGTCCGATCTGATTGAAACTTGCCAGGAATATTGCTGGGGACCCGCAGATGTGCCTTTTCGAGGTTTGATATCGATCGGACGAGCGGTTCCCAAGTTATGGCCATTTTACTGCTTTTTCAGTGTTGAAAAGGTGTATATATGGCAGCTGAAGGTGTCATTCTACCTTCTCACCTTATCATGCCAATTTTTTCCCAAATTATTAATAACGGGAGTCACCGTCCGATCGATTGAACTTGCCAGGATATTGCCGGGGACCCGCTGATGTGCCTTTTCAAGGTTTGATATCAATTCAGACAAGCAGTTCCCAAGTTACGGCCATTTATCTGTCGACCAATGACAAGAACACGGTGCTATGACATCACGAATGACGTCACAATTATATGTTTATTTATTTATTTTTATTTTATTTGCACGATTGACGGTCCGATCTGATTGAAACTTGCCAGGAATATTGCTGGGGACCCTGATGTGCCTTTTCAAGGTTTGATATTAATCGGACAAGCGGTTCCCAAGTTACGGCCATTTATCTATCGACCAATGAAAGAAACACGGTGCTATGACGTCACGATGACGTCACAATTAATGTTTTTTTATTTATTTTGCACGATTGACGGTCATCGGATTGAAACTTGCCAGGAATATTGCGGGGACCGCTGATGTGCCTTTTCAAGGTTTGATATTAATCGACGAGCAGTTCCCAAGTTACGGCCATTTATGTCGACCAATATCGCGAGAGAGGGGGGATGAGAGTGGGGGCAAGAGAGGAGGGGAGAGAGGAAGGCGCAGACTTTGGGGGATAGAGGGGGGGCAAGAGAGGGGGAGAGAGAGGGGGGCGAGAGAGGGGGGTGAGAGTGGGGGGGTGAGAGTGGGGGGTGAGAGGAGGGGGATGAGAGAGGGGGAGGAAGTATGAGAGGGAGGGGGGGAGGAGAGGGGGGGAGAGAGGAGGGGGGGAGAGGAAGGGGACGACGGGGCAGAGGGGGGAGAGGGGAGAGGGGGGGCGAGAGAGGGCTGCAATCTAGGCACTCACCTACCGGGCCCCCTCACGGGCCCGTACTAGTATATATAAATAGTCCAGAGATGATGATTGTCAATTTCAGACATAAAGTCGCCTGCCAGCAGGTGACGTCATTGGAACGATGACGGCAACGTCGCCCAATGTCGAATCAAGAATTAGTGATATGTGGACCCGAACAATAAACCATCATCACACTTGAACCATTGAGATCCCATTTTCATTTATGTGGGTGTTGAGAGTATATGAAGGGGTATTCTCACACGAAAAAAATCGGGATCATCGGTTTGGCTGGAGGCAGGGGCCCAAGGTCAAAGGGCACCCAAACATACTTTTTGAATTAGTTTCAGCGTGATTTTACTTCACGCAATTCGAAAGATCTCGCTTGTACGAGCATTTTGATACCAAGATAATCCAAATCGGACCACTACAACCTGTGTTATGCACCGGAAGATTGTGGGTCAACCGGGGGCGCCAAATTTGGGGGGGGGGGCTAAAATGGGCCCCGATGGGCCCCCAGGTCTGAAAATTGACACAATGTTTTTACCGTGGATACAAACACTTGCACAAAAAAAGAGTGAGATCTGAGACGATGTGTCAAACAATTTTCGATGTAAAATGTGTGCACTTGACATGGAACGCCCCAGCGACCATTTTTGTTGTTAAAGTGTGCACATCGCGATGTGTTTCCATAAAGAATACGTACAGAATTTAATGCTACTTTTTAAAAACATACTATAAATGTTCTGCCCTCGAGGTACCATTGCTGGTATCCTAGTGGCAGCCATCTCCATCTGCAACTTAAACTTGTAAATAAGACATCTATAACTGTGTTCTGTGTTAAAGACTACTTCTGTATCGATTTGTCTTTTGCAATGCTTTTCCAAATGGGGGTGCACTCATTTGTTTGGTACCAGGTGCACAAAAATTTGATCCGGCGTTGCGTGTGGTGGGCAAAAGCGTTGTTATAAAATCAACTGCTCCCTGTACAGTTATCCGATTGCTGAAACGTCAACCTCATTTTTGCTCACTTTTTCAGTCATTTGCCTACATCTAATTGGCTGTCTCTCTGATCTTATTTAATATGAAAATTATCTTCTTTTTTTTTTGCCAAAATCAAGCTTTCAGCTCACACTTTATAGATAAAAAGTCTATCTGTGAGGAGTTTTAAAGTTTGACAAGTTTTGACAAATAATGATCCAAGCTGGTTCTGGCAAATGAGGATTCCCTCCAGGCCTTCAAAACGGCTGTTCACCACCACCTCTTATCGTCCCCCATCCAAACCCTCGATCTTTTCTACCCCCGTTAATCCACCCCAAACCCACCTCCTTCAAATTCCCTGCTTTCCTCCCTGAACGTCGCTATGTCCATCTTCTATACCCCGTGTTCCCCACCCCATCCCTCTCCCTTCCACAGATCTCCTAATGTCTCTGTTCCCCACCGTTTTGTCCTTCCCACTCCCACCCCTCGTCTCATGCCCCCCCTTGATGTGCCTTGCGTGTTAGCTCTCATACGAGCCTCGACAAGGCATACAAAAGAAGTATTTTTAAAAAGCTCAAATATGTGTCCATCAATTTCTTTCCATATTTTGAGTTTCCATCTCGTAATTCCATCAATAGTTGTGCTGCTCCAATATTTGAATGAAGGTCTTCAAAAGGGAAGAGCTCTTTCTTACCTTTTACTCTATTGTCTTCTTTTGACACTGGCGTAGGGGTGACAACTGCCCAAGGTTGTGAATGAGTTCTTGGTGATGCCCAAGGTAGACACCAAGTCCCCACTGCAGGGGATGCCAATGAAACCGAGGTTGATTGCTGCAATGGAAGTGAGGTTAGGCCACCCACTAGCCAAGGTGAAATTAAAGGAGTGGTGTCAGCAGATGTTGGAATAAGCGTGGCATGGGAAAGAGGGAATGATGAAACTTCCGTGCACGATTTTGTTGCAAGAGATTTGGGAACAGTCGATTGATCAGGAGCCACTGGCAAAGCGAATTGAGCTTTATCACAAAGTAAAGACTCCATTGTGGGTCCGGACAGTGATGTGGCTTCTAAAGAGTCAACATTTTCCAGCAAATTCTGCTTCACATCTTCGGGAATTACTGAAGTTGTTATTGGAGCCTGTAACCATGGAGGAAGTGATGGCTGCCATGGGTGGAAGGCTGACGTATGAGTTACAGATCCGAGGGTTGATGAAGAAGGCCGATGGCTGTGAGTATCTGTTGGATCCACGTCTTGTACTGAAAAAACACAAATGCAATACACCTGTTCAATGTAGGAGAAACAAAGGAAAACGGTATTAAAAGTATCCTCATTTGTGTATCAATCATGCACCGTATTTTTGTTCCTTTAATTGCTTTCGCTTTATTAATCCTCAGCTTTTCAACATATATGACAAGACATACCACAGAGGTTTCTTGATGTTTCAAAAGCAGAGGATGTAAAGTTGACTCCAAGAGGAACACAAGCTGAGTTTGGGCAGAATGGAATGGAGTTATTCCTCGCTGAGGGAGTTGTCAAAGCTGGTTGATGAGACACAGAAGTAGCCGAGCTGAGGCCAAGAGGGGAGGAAGTAGTTGAAACAAAGGCAAGAGGGGAGGAGGTTGATGAGCCAAGGCCAAGTGGATCAGAAGCACTTGAAGTTAAACCTAGCATGGTGGATGCAGTTGCAGCCACGTGAGAAGATGAAGTCGAAGATAAACCAAAGGGTGCTGAAGAAGTTGAGGCCAAAATCACAGGGGCAGACATAATCGGGACTAAGCTGTGGGGCATGCAGGAAGTTGAAGTCAAACTGAAAGGAATAGAAGCAGTCGAGGCCAAGTTTAGTGCAGCAGAAGTAGTTGAGGCCAAGATGAGTGGAGTAGGAGTTGAGGCTGACCTCACAGGAAATGTAGTAGCTGAGGCAATACCAAAAGAGGCAGCACCAGTGGAAGCTAAGCTGGCTGTGGCAGAAGAAACTGAAGTCAAGTCAAGGCAGGTGGTACTTGTTGAAGCCAAACCAAGGGAAGCAGAATTAGTTAAGGCTGCACTGATAGGGACAGAAGAAGTAACGATTTGTTCCACTTCTGCATTAGCTAAAGAAGAAATATTTTGGCTGGCAGAAGTTGGCAAAGTAAAACTAAGAGGAGCAGTTGTGCATAATGGAAGGAGCATTTCTGCATTAGTTGATGGAGGAGCATTGAGAATAACAGCACTAGTTATTGGTTTTGGCAGACTGGTTGCAGTGACATCATATGTGGTGCTGCATTTGGCAACTCCCACAGGAGCTGCACTCATCAATGCAGCGATACCAAGAGGTGTTGCTCCAGCAAGGCCGGTGTGAGTCGCTCTTCTTGCTTCACATCCCTGAGGTGTGATTGCACCGACAAACTTTTGATTTGCAATCACTTGCAACTGGTACCCTGATAGTGGCGAAGCAACGCCCTCCGGACTGCTTCGGGGCTCTTTCGTGTCCAGCGTATGCAATTTAGGACTCGATGCTTTCATACCTTGAACAGTGTGATTCTGGCATGATAAGCTTAACGTATGTCCTTCAACAAGTTTACCAGTAATTCCTGATGTGGGTAATACCTGTGCTTCCTTCTGCTGGTCACTATGTTCTGTTTCCATGACAAATTCATATTGACCTTTGGCAGGGAGTGGCTGCAACATGACTGGTAGTTTAACCCAATCACTTTGTGGTGTAAATTCCAATGGAATGGCCGATCTATCCATCTGTGACGATGAATTTGTATGAAGGTGAGCGGATTTGATAGGATTAGATTGTGGAGTGACACCTGCTGCGACTGTGGACTTCTGGTATGACTTTGCCGATGAAACAGAAAGCCGTTCTGAGCCTGAAGCCTGCTGGACCTCCTCAAGTGTAATTGGTTGTGTTTGGTAGCGTGATGCAGTGCGCCTTTGTTGAGCTGTTGCATGACGTGCGTGGACTACTACAGGTGCACCCAAGCCTCCGTGCGCCAAACGATCAAACAAAGCCATCTTTTCGGCGAGGGTCAATGCAGAACTGTCTGGTGGTCCATCGGGCACCGGCTGAAGATTTGATCGCTTCGGAGCAAGCGTAGTCTTTAAGCTAGGGTCAAAGGTTGTGGGAACAGGGCATTAGCAACAATTTTTTTTTACTCTATTCATTACTAAGAACATAAAAGAGATTACAAAAAAACCCACACTTGCCATTATTTGCTAAAGTTTACATAAACCCATAATTCAAATAAATAATGCCAATAAAGTTGCTGCCAGCCTACCAAGGGATGGAAAATAATGTGAAGAAGTGAAGTTAGTGGAGAAAGAAGTTGGTTGAAAAACTTGAGGAGAAAAAGTGAAGAGACAGAAAGGAAGTTTGACTAGAAGAGGGGGAGGAAATCAGGTAGGCAACGTCAAGCATGCAAATAAAATCAGCAACACGGACCGTACCTGTCTGGTGATGTGAATGGTTGGCCCAGATCAGGGCTGATCGGTTCAGCAGACACAGCAGGAGGAGAACCACTGAATCAAATTCCAAATGGACATCCAAATGTAATTATTGCTGGCATTCACTCGGCACCTCTCATTCTATATTCACATCCTGATCATTTTAAAACCACTTACATAATGTTTTAATTCAGTCTCCAAAAAAAAAAAAACACGTTTTGTTTCAAAAAATAATACATTTTTAAGTAAATGTATATACTGAAATGGAGTTCCGAGCATCCATCACAATGGGATCATGGTTAACAAAGCAAGTAGTAAAGAATCAATTAGATATAGCTGTCATACTGGGTCGGAGTAGGCCCAATAGCTGATACTTCTGAAAGTACAAAGCATCATGAGGTATGCTGTGGAGACCACCTGCGCAATGGAGGTGAATAATCTTGGGGCAACAGCTGTGTCATGGCTCGCTCCTGCAAGCGCCGACGCAGACGTCGCTCGACTGCTGCGTTCCGAGAGCGAAGCTTCGGCGATGACGGGCCGGCGCTGCCTGTATTTTTCTCCATTTCCTGAATAAGCAAATTGACAAAAAGACAACACGTCAGAAACCGATTGTAACAATTTCCTTGCCCACTACGAAGGTAAAAACATATAATTAGATCTTCCTTAGATGATAACACAATGCTTTGAGTGATTACAATACCAATGCACTCGGTGTAATTTGTGTTCAATGTAACTTCGATTCAGCTTAGTAGGTCAGCAATATCACAAAAAGGGTTAAAACTGGTGAAATATGTAAAGGGCAGCAGGGTAACACACAGAGGTAACTTGCTTGCCTCAGAATGGTCATGTAGTTTGGGATTCAAAATAAGCATAGGGCAGACTCCCTAACTTAACAGTTAATGTGATTGCGGCGATGTTTGTAATGCTTTGACCTTCAAGTTCGAGCTACAAACCACTGCAAATCATGCCCCCGACATGTCTCATCCAGTCATAAAGTTATCTACCTCCATTGTATCATCATGCTGAGCCATGTTATTACCCCACGCACGTGAAGCGAAATGTGGGGTTAAACAATTGGTTCACTTCTGTTTGTCTGCATGTCTGTCTGTCTGTCTGTCTACAAACGTCAGTTTATGATTGAGGAACAACTTGATTTCAGTTGAATGTTATATCTTGAACATGAATCGGAAAACTAACCTGGAGTTTAGCAACACTTTGGCTCTGAATTCGTACCGATCGCACATGCGTAGGGAGACGTGAGATCATTTCTTTTTTTTTTCCTTTGTCTGTTTGCTTGTCTGGCAGTCAAACAAAATTGAAAATCATTCCAAACAGGAAGGAAACTTACTATTTTTAAGGACGTCATAAAGGACACAAACAACAGGCACAAATAACTAATGTAACGTGTTAGATAAGGTGGTGTATTTGACGCTGCATCAACAGCGGTAAAATTCTGAAGAAAAAAAATATTCTACAACCTTTAAAATATTTATTTTATTTCAATTTAATTATTTTCTTGAACAGTGTACAACACAAATGACCTTTTTGGCACTTTCAAAACCCTTCAGTTTAGCAGTACTTGGACAAAATATTATGGAATTTTACACCATCTCGACCAATCAAATTTGCTGCTCGCAGACCCTGCCCATGTCCTCGTTTCTCTCATGAATGTGCGGGGTACGGTGTTCTATGAACCCTTTAGTTGTGAACGGTTCAGCGATAAAGATATGCCTTTAGAAAACAACATCTTCCTGAACATATAAAAATGCTTCCACATCTGATGTGAACAATTCTTAAAGATGATGTGACTAGCTGTTATATTACAGAAAAATACTTTCCTCCTGACTTCCTTCCATAGTTTTCCAAAGGATAGCAAAGGAAAAAGGGAATGAGATTCAATAGGTTAAGTCAGTCATTCTGGAATCACATCCTGGGGCTTGCTCTCCCGAAGTGTCGCTTGCTTGAAGTCATTTTGAATTTTTTTTTTTTTCCTTTTCAAAATAACAGGACAACAGGCTTCAAGTACAACTGACATGAAAATGGCCTTATTGTAGATCGCACGAGGTCATTTTCCATGTCCGTCACACGTCAAGTCCACCATCCCATTGAAATCTGTGGGGATTTGAAAGTCTCAAAATAATCTGTAGCAAGAGTAGTTTGGGCTCCAACACCATGGTCACATGAACAACGCCGATAGACGAAGCACACACGATGAGGGCATGCAAAGTATGCGTCAGTGATGGCATGGAAGATATCAATGAAGTCGTTTTTTTTCTTCACTCGTAAATCAAGTTAAACTAGAACTGCCACTTTATAACTGCTGGCAGTAATGACCGGGTACCCAGACGTCCACCTTTGATACAACATGAAACTGACTGCAGATGATAGTTGCAAAGTTTCACTTCGATAGGATCAGTGGTTCCAGAGAAAACATTATTTTATATCGATACAAATGCAGCCTTGCTTCAAAACAACGTGGGACTGACGAGTTACCAACCGGGTAGCACAAAGTGTTCAATCTATTTATTACGTATGCAGTTAGCCCTTTTTCCTGGGGACATTGTCGGTATCAATTGAATTGCTATTCCTGTACCCTCAAATGCATTCAGGTGCAGCCAAATGAGCCTTCTGGAAGAAAAAAAAAATCTAAAAGTTCTCAGATTCAAATAATTAAATAATTCTGGCTGCCAAACCGCGTGGCCGATCAGGTTGAAATTTTAAACCCACGTTTCACATGTGGGCTAGATAATAATTTTGAAGTTTCACATATATTGATAGCAGTTCCAGAGTAAATATTACTTAATATTTCCCCTTCAATCCAACATGGCTGCCAAACCATTGGGCCGTCGAGTTGAAATTTCACCCTTCATTCTACATGACTGTTCCCCCCCCATCCATAACTCTGAAGTTTCACATTTATTGATGCAGTACTTCCAGAGTAAACATTAATTAATATTTTTTCCCTCAATCCAATATGGCTGCCAAACAATGCGTTATATATCAAAAGGGGGCGGAGAACTTTTTGTTCGTCATGGAGAGGTGGTCATACCTGTGGAGTTTCGTCTCGATCTGTTCAGCCGTTTCAGAGAAGAAGACTTTTAAAGTTTATTATTTTCAATCCAATATGGCTACCGTACCATGTGACCTATTACAACATCAATTTAAAATCTCCCTCCAATGGGGTAGTGCTTGTTAAGTTTCGGATCATGCTTGTTAAGTTTGGTGTTGATCAGACAAGGTGCGTTTTTCTATCCAAGATGGAGGTCAAACCATGTGACATCATAATTTTTACCATATACAGTATGCAGACATGGTTGTGTATGACAGTTGCCAAGTTTCACTTCGATAGGATAAGTGGTTCCAGA
>CM068952.1:44920678-44935125 GCA_035128595.1 Eptatretus atami
GGAGTTCGTCAGGGGTGTGTACTTGCCCCCACACTTTTCAGCACTTGTATGGACTGGAGGATGTCGGAGAGATCAAGCAGCGGTGCATCATTTGGGAATGTCAAAATCTCTGACCTTGATTTCGCATATGATGCAGTCATCTTTGCGGAGACTCAAGATATCCTTTTGGGGGCCCTCGAGGAGCTGAATGAGGAATCAGAGCCCCTGGGATTATGGGTTTCCTGGGTCAAAACTAAGATCCAGGCTTTCAATGACATCTTGGATGCTGCTGTCCTGTCTGTACCAGTCTGTGGTGAGGATGTTGAGGTCACGGAGGGATTCACTTACCTTGGCAATGATATTATTGTCTCTGCTGGCTGTGAGCCAGAGGTCAACAGACATCTGGGTCGGGCCTGGGGAGTCATGGATTCAATGGATCATGGGGTGTGGCGCTGCCGGTACCTGTGCGGGAGGATGAAAGTCCAAGTCTTCAGATCCTTGGTGCTTCCAGTCTTGCTCTGTGGATGTGAGACTTGGACTCTGACCAGGGATCTGTTAAGGAGACTTAATTCCTTTGGTACCGAGTCTCTTCGGAGAATCCTTGGCAATCGCTAGTCAGACTTTGTGTCCAACGAGCAATTGCTGAGACAAACTCAAATGAGATTTGTTACCTGCATAGTCCGTGAGCATCAGCTGCGGCTGTATGGACATGTAGCTCGTTTACCTGACGCTGATCCTGCTCATCAGATCCTCTCAGCTAGGGTGCCGCGTGAGTGTATGAGGCCAATGGGCCGACCACATGCCTTGTGGTTTCAGCATCTCAAGGAGATGGGGATGGGCCGCGCATCTGCCTGGGGGATGGCTAGACGGTGGCCCCTGGAGTACAGGCGGAAAGTGGACACAGCGACGCACTGCTCTGGCGCATGCCCCCCATGCCTGTCCTGACCTGAACAAAATGTCAGTACTACCTGACCTAAAATGTGTATTCTAAATGCAGCTCTTATTTTTACCCTGATTCATCCATCACTCCACTTTGTGGCAACCAGCCAGGTGAGCATATAAGACCATTGGTCCTCCATTTTTTTTTTTATAATAACTGTGTAAAATGTGGGCAATTGCAGAATTACCATTTACATACATTTCTTTCCTGTGGAGTTGGGGAAATTTGTCCTATAATCCCTGTGCCTTATCCACACTTCTACCTTACTCTATCAGGATGATGATGATGATGATGCATACTCGTTACAGAGCATTGGTGCTGCTCTGACGCAGTTTCTTGGCAATGGTTACACTGGGTGGTCTGCCATTGCCTTCCATCATTCAGTCCATCAGTCAGGCTGTCTCCTCCATAACTCCAAAGCCATGAAACCTAGCGGCCCCTAAGGGAACTCCAAGGTAGTGCATGAATGAAAACTTGGTATTTGGGTTAAGTTGAACGCCACTTTTGAAGATAATTAACGGCCTTATTTAATTATCCTTTAACAAGGCGTTATCCATCCTTGGTCAGCCCCTGAGTCAGCTCACTGGGGTCTTAATTCACCATTTTGTTTAGCCTGCTCAACAATCCCTTGACTTAGAACAGGCCACAATGTTTTCTAAACACTAAAAAAAAAAATTCCACTTTCCTCACTCATATCATCAAATGCCTCATCTTCATATCTATGAATCGCTGGATGCATCGCAATGCTTATAAACATCCAGACACCAGTGTTCATGGCTGCATTTCATTTCCGCAAATGCGATACCTATAGAATCTCTTAATCTGAGAACAATTTAAAAATTTAAACTTCTTCATTGACCTTATCAGCAGTTAGGGTTGCTAAAAAAACAAAAACTGCTAAAAAAACAAAAAGTATTCATGTCTAATTCGGACATTGTTTGACATTTTGGGCGTCTCCAGGTGATGTCTGTTGTAACCGATCGCTAAATGCTTGCCAAGCCAGCATGGTCATTTTAAATAAACACCGTCCGGAGACGCCCAGAATGTCAAACAATGTGCAAATTGAACAAATGACTTTTTTTTAGCAGTCAGAACTGCTGCTGAGGTCAAATAAGATTAAATAATATGTTTACATTTTGAAATTCAGCTGATGTGAAGTGATTCTAGACCTTATCGCATGTCAGCCGCAATGCTTATAAATGCCCAGAGAGTTGTATTCACACATTATTTGATACTCCGAATGGTGATCATCTCCGGACGGTGGATATGGCCGGAAGGTGGTGTCCACCAGATGTGTCCGGATGGTGGTAATCTCCAGACATGTGTGAACAGTATACGTCTCCGGACGGTGGTTACCTCCAGACTTGTGCAGATGGTATATATATATATATATGTCTCCAGACGTGTCTAGACGGTGTTTGGCTCCAGACATGTAGGGCCGTGTTTATCTCCGGAAGTATCTGGATGGTGGTATCTCCAGAAGTATCTGGATGGTGGTGATCTCCGGAAGTATCTGGATGGTAGTTATCTCCGGAAGTATCTGGATGGTGGTTATCTCCGGAAGTATCTGGATGGTGGTATCGCCGGAAGTATCTGGATGGTGGTATCTCCGGAAGTATCTGGATGGTGGTATCTCCGGAAGTATTTGGATGGTGGTTATCTCCGGAAGTATCTGGATGGTGGTTATCTCCGGAAGTATCTGGATGGTGGTAAGCTCCGGACATGTCCGGATGGTGGTTATCTCCGGACGTGTCTGGATGGCATTTGTCTTCGGACATGTCCAGATGGTGCATGTCTGAACGTATCCAGACGGTGTTCGTCTCAGGACGTGTCCGGCCGGTGTTTATCTCTGGATCGTGTTTGTCTCTGGGTGGGATTTATAGTACAACTGGTAGAAAATGGATTTCAGACATTATATTGTTTCCATCTTCACTGTTATTCTATGCAGAATAATTTTGATGAGATGGTATGTATCATAATTAACGCTCCACCACACGTCTGCCTTCCCTTCCCCTCACCTCACAATTACCTCTTCCGAAACCCCTTCCCACCTCCTCCCCCCTCCATCCCCTTATAACTCTCTGGACATTTATAAGCATCACAGCTGAAATGCGATAAGCTCTAGAATATCTTAACCTGAACTGAATTTCAAAATTTAAAACTGCAGAATTAAACTTAGCAGCAGTTCCGACTGCTAAAGAAAGTGTTAATTTGTCCAATTTGCACATCGTTTGATACTCTAAACATTTCCGGTCATCTCCAGAAGTCTCCTGATGGTGTTTACTATGACCCAGCCAGCCGTACCTTATCAACCGTTTTGTTGGTGTGCTTGCTTGAGTGCTTAACAGTGGTGGGCGGAATCGATTCCAAAGTACTCGATTCCAAACAATGGAATCAAAAGTAATCGAGTAGTGAACCAGCATCAACGTCGATTCTGAGTAATTCCTACTTCATAGAAAGAAGCGTTTTTTGGGGGGGAATTTTTTTTTTCATCCCTGTTGGGAATGTTCCGGTTACACATGGCCTGGTAATGTATCGATTGAAAAGGAACATGCCCCTGGGACATCCCGTTGCATAAATAGCATAGCAAAAGCAAGTCACTTGCAAACTAAATACACCCAAGGGTGTGTTCCATTAAATGAATTGCAAGGTATTTAGAGTTGACGGTAAAGCATACCGATTACTTTGCTGACGGACGGTAGGCAGTACATCGACTGATAAAGTTTGGACAACATGTCGTTCAAAAGGTCCAGAAGTGCAGTTTGGAACTATTTCGGAAGGGTAAAGAAGACAGTCCGAAAGCTGCATGCTCACTTTGTTCAATAGACATTGCTCATCAGTGTAATGCGTCCAATATGCCAAAAAAATGAAAAACAACACCAGAGAGAGTAGCTGTAAGTAACGGTTGAGAATGCAGATTCAAAGAAACCAAAGTCTGCAACAACAAGAACTTTGCTTTTGCAAGCGACGATTGAAAGCACTTTCATCCCGGGACGCTGCCTTCCTCCCTACGCTGCTTCCCTTCCCCTCACGCTGCCTTCCCTTCCCCCTCCCTCCTCTCTCTCTCCCTTCGTTTTCTCTGACCCTCTCTTAGTATTACTGTCAGCAAAGTGACGGGTGATATTTGCTTGGAACATATACATAACATGTAAATAATTTCTCACATTATGGATGGTAATGAAAATCTTAAATCTCAGTACCAATCCATCGAGATCCCCCCCTTTTTTTAAAACAGGATGTAAGACTAGTCGTGGAGCGCACGCACCCGCCACGACAACAACACACACACAACACAGGACTGTTGGACAAGACAAACAGCCACTGGGATTGGGGGAAGAGCTGCCATTTCCCAGGGCACTCTGGGTACCAGCAACGCCACAACAATGGTGCCACCTTTCTCATTGCACTCAGCAGGGCATTTCCTAAGAAGAGGTTTCCCTCCTCCTCATGGAATCAACCTATGGGGTTGTTTGTGTTCCTATCCTTGCAAATGCTGAACGTCAAACACGGAAGCAGCACGTACCGTTTTAAAGTCTTTGGAATGACTCGGCTGGGGTTTAAACCACCAACCTCCCAGACTCGGAGTGGACACTCTAACCAGTACACCACCAAGTCTAAAAATCTATCCCATGTGTTGAAATCATTTAAAAATCTATGGAATGAGTTCCATGTTTTATGGAGGACCGTCACCTTCAGGTACATACACTATCTTTTGAAAGGTAATGGGGCACAATTTTACTGACAATGCATTTTAAAACGTCTTGGTGCACAGCCATTTAATAACTAAGGAATGATAGTATACCTCCATGCCCCAAATCACAGCCTGTAATCTTCGGCTAATATCTGCCAGCATTTTGTGATAGGTTGGTGAGACTCTGTGGCAATTCTTTCAGAGTGAATCTCGTGGTTCTTTCAGTTTTGCGATCATTGCTGTTGCTCCAACAGATCCTACATACCCTGCCATAACATTTGGACGTTGTTTACTGAGATTCGTCACTCCCAAAAATCAGTTTCCACATGTCGAGCCCCTTGGATACCTGTGCCACTGGATGGGTGCCATAAATTGAAGGTACTGATAAAAAGCTTATGTACAACTGCTCTTCCTTGACATTCCATAAAATGTAAGGCTTGATAAACTGCATTGGTACTTGTACTTGCCCGACTTCCCAATAATACCCCAACCACTTTTGTCGCATCGTGGATGTTTAATGTGACGAAGCAGTCAGGTGTTTAATATCTAGAAATCAAATGGAAGGAGTATTCTCTTCCCTCTAGAGATGGTGTTTAATGGCCTGGCAGATTAATGGTCAGGGTTGCTATTTCCTGTAGTCTTTAACGTAATGATGATGTGCTGCATGGTTGATTTGGGCATCTGGCTGGTACAATTAAAATCATCCTGATAGTGGTAGTGGTCCATGACTGGACAGCTGATTAATTATCATTCCTTACTGGAACTCAGTTAAACCCCTTGGCTGGGACGTGATGCTTTGAAACTGGGACATGAGACTGTTCATGACTCTTCAAAACATGCTTCTTGTTGATATTCACAATTATGCACTTTGAGATAGGTTGATATTCACGTTGATATCGGCAATTCCCACAAATGGAATGTGGTGTGACAAAACTTTTGGTCGACGAGTGCATACAGTATATAGTATATTATAGTAGTAGACTCTCTCAGACAAATGGATATATTTGTGTATCATTTGTCTTGATTAATGTTCATCTTAACCAGGATTGTGCAATAATTAAGTTTTGAATGGCAAGTAGCTCAGTACATACTATCAGGAATTAAAGGGAAAAACAACAGAGTGCTGATTATAATGCTCTCCACTACAACATGCAAATTATTTTATACTAGCAAATACAACCGATCGCTTCGCTGGCGGGGATACATTAAGGGAGGTGGGGGGGGGAGTAAGAAGGATGGGAGAGATTGCGGAGGGAGAGAGAAGAGGAGGGGATAGGGTGAGAGAAGGGAGGGAGGGAGTGACAAAGGAGGGGGGAGCGAGGAGTGGAGAGCAGGGGTGAGCAAGGTAAGACATTGATGGGAGGGTGCATCCAGACATAATCACCGTTCGGATATGTGTGGATTTAACCACTGTCTGGATATGTGCGGAGATAACCACCATCCAGGCTTAACTACCATCCAGATACTGTACGACAAGGGAAGGCAGCGTGAGGTGAGGGCAAGGCAAGGCAGTGCGAGAGGACAGTCCATCCAGAGGTTATGCCGTGTACAGAAATGAAATAAAGCCCAAACGCTGGCATCTCCGTGCGTTTATAAGCATTGCAATGTATCCAGCGATTTTTAGCCATAATGAACAGGCATTCAATAACAATAATAAAACAACTTTTTCATGAAGAAATCATTGCAGCCTGTTCCAATCAAGGTATGGTTGAGCAGGCCAAAAAAACATGGTGAATTCAGACCTCAGTGAGGTAACTCAGGATACACCTTCAGACTCCAAGTGAGGTGTCCGAGGATCGCCTGATAAAGGATATATTTAGATAAGGAGGTTAATAATCTTCAAAAGGGATGTTTTAATTAACCCAAACACCCAATTTTCAGTCATGCACTTCCTTGGAGTTCCCTCAGTATGCATGCAAAGTTTCAGGCTGCTGGGTTCATGATTTTGGAATTATGGAGGACACACACACACACTCATCGTATAGATGCAATATGTATATAATTAACATTTTATGTGCAAGATATGTTTGTAATAAAAATGTGTGTTATAATAAATAAAAATTAATTAATTCATAATGCTAGAAAAGTAATCCTTTAATTCACAGACGTGTGCGTGTGTCTACTGCTGCAGTTCTGTGCTAATTACATCCATACTTGCTACGTCGGATCAGCATGACCCCAATTAATGTATAGGGGTGTTTTTATCTTTGCCGGTAGTCTTGGAGGGGTGGGGGGGCAACGCAAATTCTCTATGTAAATGTGTATCGTGTAGCGCTGCCTACAGGTTTTCCCTGGTATTACAAGTCTCCACCACCACAGTTATGTTTCTTTCCCCCATGTTTTCTGGTGCAGTGAGGTGTTTTGAATTATAAGCAGGGGGTATATGTTTTTGCTTCATGCATGTAACCCGGGTTATTACCCCCACCACCGAAGGTGGGTGGAGGTTATGTTTTCACCCCGTCTGTCCGTTTGTTCCTTGCAAAATCGAATATTTTTCAAGTCCATGTCTTGGTCAGTCGATTTTGCTGTTCTGTCTGTCTGTCTGTCAATCGCCTACAGATCACAATTCTAAACCGATCGTCATGAAATTTCACCAAGTTGTAGAGGTAGTCTCAGCTGAGAAGACAATTAATTTTGAGGTCAAAGGTCATCTTGGTCAAATTTCTAAAATCGTCATTTTTCACCTGATTGACTTGAAAGTTGAACAGGATTTTCATACCAGCTTACTGAATTCAACCAACAATTATTTTTGAAGTCAACCTCGGCCAAGGGTCAATAACAGGTGAGATTTGTAAAATCCTCAATTTTCATCCCATTGACTTGAAATTTGAAGAGGATTTGCATATCAGGTCACTGAATTCAAACACCAATTATTTTTGCGATCAACATAGGCCAAAAGTTCAACATAGGCCGAATTTCTAAAAATTGTCAATTTTCATCCAATTGACTTGAAATTTGAAGAAGAGTTGTATATTTGGTCATTGAATTCAACCACCAATTATTTTTGAGATCAAATTTTGTTTTATGGATTTTGCAAGTATCGTGCACTACATGACGTATCTCTTGTTTGTTTGTGTATTTGTGAACAAAATATCTCAAAAAGTTGTGGACGGATTTGGACGAAATTTTGTGGATAGCTTGGGGGGTGTGACATGGCCCAAATGATTCGATTTTGGTGAAGATCTGAATCCGGATCTGGATCTGAGAATATTTTTAAGTGATTCTTCACCGTTGGAAGATCGGGCCAAAAAATGACATGTAGCAGGATATCTCAAGAAGTTGTGGACGGATTCGGATGAAACTTGGGAGGCAGGTTGGGTTTGTAACAAGGAAGAATTGATTGGATTTTGGTGAAGATACGGATCCGACATTTTTTTAAAAGCGATTCTTCACCACTGAGTGACAGTCTAAAACGATGTATAGCACGATATCTCAAAAAGTTATGGACCGATTCGGACAAAACTTGGTGGGTGAGTTGGTTCGGTGACAAGAACAAGCCAATTCAATTTTAGTTCTGGTCCGAATCCAGATCCGGCCTATCAGTGGGATACAAAACATCAGCTAATCAGCCTGGTGGAGGTATGCGCTCTACTGAGTGCCATTCTGTTTATTTATTTTTTTCTGGAAGTGATAGAGGCAGCTGCCAGTTGCCTATACACCGCCGAAATAAAGATATGTATCAGTAGAACGCGTTTCATACCTGCTAGAAAGATCGCACGTTGGGCGGGTACTCTGCTAGTTCGAAATAATTAGTCATCATCAAAACAAATCTTATTATAATGCTCAAAAAGTGAAAAAAGGGATTTACAAGCTTTGGAAAGATGGATTTAAAGAGATGGAGATGGAGACATTCAGCATTTTTTTTCCAAAACAGACATTAACCTAGTGACACTTTTCCACTTCCACAAGAGCCATATGAATGAATGAATGGATGATGAATGAATGAATGAATGAATGGTTTTATTCAAAACAACACAACCATAAAGCTGAATTGCGAATGATTTACAAGATAAAAACAACTGATAGTCATAACATAAGCAACATATGAATCAAACTGAAATGGCATCCACATCATCATCCACGTTTTTACAAAGTTGATCACACCATTCCTGTAGAGAGCTCAGCTGGCACGTACTAAGGGCATGATGGTGGGATTCATAGCTCGTAGCCAAGATAATCATCAGTACTAGTTTTTGCAACTACTTCATTCACAGCTATCTACTGTTATGTCAAGGAGGAATGCTACACTGGACAACAATATGCCAACGTAGGTCTGATGTAAGATGTATACACCGTGAAGATATTTTATCGGAATATGGAACCGCTTCTATAATCAAAGCATGTACAACTTTCTTGAAACCTTTGAGGTAATAAAGTTTACAATGATTAGCCCACTTAAGGTCATTGATTATTACAACACCCAGTGATTTAACATGCTTACCTTCCTGTAATTGGATATTATTTAGTTGGATCTGCGATGGAGGGAGATGATGGCAAATGAAAGAAACCCACATGACCTGACACTTATCATGCTTAAGTTGCATCTTGGAATCTGTACAACACTGTACAAACTGCATAAGGACTGGCTGGAGGATACATGGGAGAATTTATTTGACGTGATGCTGCCAACATCAAGTCATCCACGTATTTTCATCTCCTGATGTCAGATGATTTAAGGGAATCGTTGACGAAGGCCAAAAAACGAGCGGCCCCAGACGTGGTCCTTGTGGGACACCACCTGTTACTCTTGAAGGCAAAGAAAGTAGTCTCTTCCACCGTACTTGCTGAACACGGTGCATAAGAAAGCTACACACCCATGCGATCAAAGAAGGTCTTGCTCCAATAGTATAAAGTTTGTTAATAGCTACTGTATGATCCAGAGTCAAAGGCCTTGGGAAAATCGGTCATGTCAAACCAGGTATGTCAGCACCAGCATACAGGAAATCCAGCAGTTGTACACGATAATGGGCTGAAGACATATCTGCCCGGTTCCCACGTTCTTGTGTGTCAATATTGGGTCCGATGTCAGCCATAAGCCATCGACACAAAACGAACTCTGCAAGTTTCGCGAAATGATCAGGTGACGTAATTTGCCATTATCTTTCGTGCTTATTACACCATGCACAACCCTGATGTATGTGGTATAATGCACAAGGGTCGAGTATGATTCCGTTGCAATACAGCTTGGCATGGGACTTGGATGACAACGATGGGATATTGCTCACCTTTTTCTCCAAATGATTATCATAAAGAGTATTGCAAACCACAATCTTGGGGTATTGTATTAACTATTTACATAATCCATGACAATACATACAGTACAAACTTGATAATCACACTTCAGTTCATAAGAAATGACTTTACAACTCGACAACTGCCCAAATCACAGTGACATAAGCACCTGCACGGTTAGACTCAAGACTACCAGATATAAACAGGAATATAATGAATCGTGGTTAAAATTTGACAATGCACTCCTGACATAATAATGGTTACTGTAACCTCACAGTGATGTAGCACCTTGGGAGGCTGCCTCATCATCTGGAGCATAATCTCGTCTACACTTCTCTGCCAATTCATGACTGGAGCTACACCGAGCAAGGGCCTCTGAGAGGCTCTTCTGTGGCCATGGGTTTGCATTGTTAGTACCATCTGGAATGCTCCTTGTTTGGCTGAGAAGTTCCCTGAAGCCCTTCGCCCCCACCCCCCCACTTTATTTTACTCTGGCCCAATCATCTGCGGCACACCATCCTACATTTTCCTATCTTTCTTTGCCTTTTCAACCAGGGGGGCTTTTGGTCCTTGATCTTGACATATGGTGTTAATAAACAAATTAACAAAAAAAAATCTACTTAATCACATTCTTGTTAACCACTGCATTGCAGTGCATTATCTGACAGGGAAGTCATATAATGTGGGTAGTCGACAAAAGTGAAATGTGACGGCTCCATTGACATAATGCCATATAGCATATTATGCTTCTTGGTATTCAGGTAGCATGAACCAAAATAAAGTTTTAACTTTACATTGTAATTTGTTTTCATACCACTAAGATATAACATGTCAATACTAAAAGGGCACTCGGTAGAATGCATACCTCCACCACACAATCCCTGATCCATGAGAACATATCGGGCCAATTACATTTTTGAAATATCATGTGATACAATACTATATCGTTTTTGGCCCCATCTCTCAATGGTGAAGAATCACTTTGGAAATTAAATAATTATCGTATCAAGATCCAGATTTGGATCTTCACCAAAATCGAATCAATTAGTTGTGGTCAAACACCCAACCTGTCCACCAAGTTTCGTCCGGATCTGTCCACAACTTTTTGAGATATCCTGTACACAGACAAACAAACAAACAAACAAGAAGACATCATGCAGAGCACGATACTTGCAAAATCCATCCCACTCTCCAAAGGTTGCCATGGATACATCAAATTGTCCATTTCATAAATATTAAAATTGACAATCTTAATCAAAGCTCAGGTCAATCGGATGAAAATTGATTATTTTTCAGATTGAAATTGATGATTTTCGATGTTTGACCTCGAGTTGACCCTCGGCCTTTTGACCTCAAAATCAGTTACTTTCCCAATTCAGTGATGGACTATGCAAAATCATGTTCAACTTTCAAGTTAATAGGATGTAAATTGACGATTTTTCAGTTGAAAATTGATGATTTTAGAAGTTTGACCCTTGACCTTTTAACCTCAAAAATAGCTGGTTTCCCAATTCAGTGATGCAATATGCAATTATTGTTCAAATTTCAAGTCAAGCGGATGAAAAATGACGATTTCAGAAATTTGACCTCAAGATGACATTTGACCTTTGACCTCACAATCAATAGGCTTCTCAGATGATACTGTCTCTACAACCTGGTGAAGTTTCATGACAATCGATTTTGAATTGTGACTTGTAGGTGACAAACAGACAAACGGACAGACAGACAGAATATCAAAATTGACAAACCAATATACTTTAAAAATCTTCGATTTTGCAAGTAACAAACAAACAAACAAGCAGTCATAGACTGGTACTTACGAAATCGGCAACTTGACCTCTGACCTTGTCTAAGAAAATCTGTCTCTAGAGAAGGTAGCGACGCAAACCAGAAGTTTCTACGATGATTCTGTACCAAACCATCAAAATCGTAACGTCGACCGAAGCAAAAATCTCCATTTCTCCACGCAATTATTTAATATTATTTTATCAAAGTCACAAAACCGTAATATTCGGCCATCCATCACACAATCTTTACATAATCCGACGCTTAGCGAGTCAGGCATGCGACGATAACCTTTATTGGGATAAAAAATGACTTTTAAACACCATCTTTTACGAAAACACCGTCAGCGCGCACACGGAAAACCTTTACGTGACTCAACGACGCCTCTGCTCGAGCGCGCTGCACCACGTGACGAGCCGTGATGCGGCGAGTGAAATATTTTTTATACAATCTTAAAACGTCTCCAAAACATCCGATTTTTACCAGAATTTCGACAACCCAGTGTTAAGCGTCCTAAGCGATCGCAAAAACCGAAGACAAAATTAAAATCGAAGTTAAAACGAACTCGTAACGTCGACCGAAGCAAAAATACTCCATTTCTCCACATGAATTTACGGATGTTATGTTTGACCTCACTGTGACCTTGACCTTTGACCGATTTTGACCAAAATCTAATCAGCGCTAGCCATCACCCTCCTGAATCACGTGGTGTAATTTGACATTGGTAGCTTCTTCCGTTCTCGAGTTATCGTGCCTACAAACACACAAACACACAACAGAGGACGGAAGTCATCAATATACTTACGAAATCTTTAGATTTCGTAAGTAACAAACAAGCAGTCATAGACTGGTACTTACGAAATAGTCAACTTGACCTCTGACCTTGTCTAATAAAAGCTGTCTCTAGAGAAGGTAGCGACGCAAACAGAAGTTTCTACGATGATTCTGTACCAAACCATCAAAAATCGAATGTTTGACCTCACTGTGACCTTGACCTTGACCGATTTTGACCAAAATCTAATCAGCGCTAGCCATCACCATCCTGAATCACGTGGTGTAATTTGACATTGGTAGCTTCTTCCGTTCTCGAGTTACAACTTTTTTTTTGGATGTTTGACCTCACTGTGACCTTGACCTTTGACCGATTTTGACCAAAATCTAATCAGCACTAGCCATCACCCTCCTGAATCACGTGGTGTAATTTGACATTGGTAGCTTCTTCTGTTCTCGAGTTATCGTGCCTACAAACAAACGCACAACACAGAGGACGGAAGTGATCAATATACTTACGAAATCTTTAGATTTCGTAAGTAACAAACAAACAAAGACACAAATAGACAGAGAGGGGTGAAAACATAGCCTCCTTCACCTTCAGTGGCGGAGGTAATAAGATCACTCATATTTGCATGTTAAGGACATTGCCTATCACTCAGCATATCAACTTACATCGTTACCTCCACAACTGAAGGTGGACAGAGATTATGTTTTCACCCTATCTGTTTATCTCCGTCTGTGAACAAGATATCTCAAAAAGATATTGACGGATTCTGACGAAACTTGGTGCACAGGTTGGGTGTTTAACACGGACAAATCGATTCGATTTTGGTGAAGATGCGAACCCGGATCCAGATAGGAGAGTTGTTTAATTTTTTTTAACTGATTCTTCACCATGAAGAGATGGGGCCAAAAACGATATACAGCACAATATCTCGAACAGTTGTGGATGAGTTATGACAAAAACTCAGTGGACGAGTTGGTTCGGTGACAAGAACAAGCCGATTCGATTTTGGTTCCGATCCTATCAGTGGAACACAAAATGTAAATTGGTCAGCCTGGCGGAGGTATGTGCTCTACCGAACGCTGTTCTTGTTAGAAATGTACTCGTATATCGACATGCTCATTGATAGGCCAGAATTATGATTTTTGCCCCCACTCCTAATTTAATCCCCACCATTGATGCAGTTTTACTGCATTTGGCTTAATTTGGCAATGGCAATGTATTCCTTAAAAAAACATTTCTCAGAAATAATAAACATAATCAATATAATATTTAACTGAAGAAAATTGTTTCATGTTTGTGTCTATCAGGAAAAATGTGGTTTAGGAAATCCACTGCTGGCATTCTGATGGCTACCTGCCTACCACTCTTGAATCAATGATGAGATCTTATTTCAAAATTTCCCGTCCGTCGGCTTTAGTTAGTGGACGTTAAAGGTCCCACGGTGTCCTTCGAGAAGAGTAGGTGAGCTATCGCCGGCACTTGAAGCAAATGAGAAATTCCTGTTCTACCATATAGGGAGCACTGCACAGCAGCATCCCAACACCCCCAGCAAATGATGCTACGAAAAGGGGAGGAGGATTTCAAAATTTATTTCCAGATAGCTTAACGTCTGCTCTAAAGGGCACCAGTCTGTAAGATGCCAGAATTGAAACACCACACGCATCTGTAAACCAGAGTGATAAGCACAACAACAGCTGTTTGTGAGTGACCTGATTGAAGGGGGAAAAAAATGGAGATTGAATATTCCAGAAGAGATAAGAACTGGTGAAAAAGGACGCTGATTCAATTATAAAGTGAGATTATTAAACAGAAATATGAGAGATTGAGGAAAGAGTACGATATACTTTGCCAGTCAACCGAAGGGAATCTAATCGCATGGAAAGGGGTTAAGACGATGAAGGACAAGAGTGAGAATTGTTTTGTTATACATGTCCCCTGCAGATGCGATACAAGTCCAAAAAGGGATTAAGTGTGAAAAATTGACGAAACGCCCTGAAACTTGAACTTGTTCTATAACTTATCATAATAAAGCCGTGTAC
>CM068952.1:44936342-44948758 GCA_035128595.1 Eptatretus atami
ATATTTTTCAACATTTTAAAATTTTGCTTTATTTTGAAGTTACAGCAAAGATAGCTGACGGTGTCATGCTCAGCATGTATCGGTAAACTGCCAACCGTTGGCTTTTACAAGGAACTATACTGTACATAGCATTTGGACATTAAATATCCCATGGTACTTTTCATAAGAGTAGGCGATTGTATGCTTGTAGTTTGGCTGGATATCTTCGAGTTGCGCACACTCACCTTTGAGCTGTCCAGCCTGGGTTTGAATCTTGACCCAGCTATAAACTGGCATCCTGGTGCTTCACTGGCAGCGCAACATATCAATGTGTGTCATTCCTCGGATGCACGTTAAGTCGGACGACTCGACTGCTGGCACCCAGCACCGGTCATTGGTGGACGTTAAGGATCTCACGGTGTCTTTCACAAAGAGCAGGTGAGCCATCGCCGCCACCCTGAACAAATTACAATGGTCGGCCCTGACTGACTACTGGGAAGCCAACATCAAACCAATGAGAATAACCTTTGGGAGAGACTGTTTTGGCAGCACTGATGCTCTGCAAGATGATGATGATGATGATGGACTTGCACATTGTTGGTATACTTTCACGACTGCTATGAAGACAATGACAAACCATCTAATGTAATCCCACACAAATGAAATTTCGTTATGACATTGAAGGTTTTGCTTTTTCTTTGTTCAGGGTACCATGAGATCTTATACCTTGACATTAAATTATCAACAAATGGGACAATCATCTTCAACCATTAGGTAAATGTAAGCTGTTGTTTCTCCTCCAAACACTAGACCTTTGGGCTTTCATCTTGGCAAAAATCAAAACTTCTGCCTCTAGCTGCAGCATATTGCTGCCTCGTCTCCGAATCCTCCAGATCCATCACCGCACTGAACAAACGAATTGATGAACGAGGATCGTTTCATTCCCCGAAAGGATAATCAATGCTGTTCACCTCGACATCAAATGCATGGAGGTCTTTAACGAACATTATTCTAACTTCTCGAGAAAGCAAGACTGGAGAACAAAAATTCTGTTTGTGGAACATATATGGCACAGAGGTTTAACGACGAATAGGCCAGCACCACCATCAGAATGCAATTACAAAACCACTTCACACTCCAAGATTCTCACTTATCTTTTCTTGATGCCAATTTAACACAGACAATTGGCTCTTGGCACCAGCTTAGTTACAGAGGTGACAACGTGCAAATGGGAGGGGTATGTCACAACCAGCTTGGGAGTTTAACGAAATGCACAGCTCAATTAGCCGTGACTTCATGATGTATCTGCACATGGGTCTAAGCCTGAGATACTTTTCATAAACAGGCTATTTGATTTGATTCTAAAAATTCCACTCAAGTCACACAATGCAAGGAAGTTTACCAAGAGTGCACAATTATTCTGCTGCATATCTTTCGGGTCACCTGCCACGGAAGAGTCAATATGCAATCCTGTCGAGGATGCATCCGCAAGAGGATATTCTGTAAAATCTTGCTAATGAGAGCATGCCATGATAATGCTACGATGTGAACGTGTTCATGTTTTAAACGAAGCTGAAATAAAGTCTCTTGCTCGATAGTAAAGCTTTTTGCGGCCACAGGACTTGAGCTCGGTGCACTCAATCGTGGCTGTATCAGCCAAAATAGCCTGTGAGCTCTCTTGCAAGGTATAAAAGTAGCCTTTTCAAAACTATGCCATGGCATCCTGCTATGTTATTGATCCACATAGCCAGAGGGTCAAGTCTTAAGAAAAGAGAACAGTATGAATCACAAGAACCTTACAAACACTGCAGAAAAGTATGAACTAGTCGACTTAAAGTAGAGGTCCGCTACCAAAGACTGCATGAATAATATGTAAACAAAAAGGTTGTGTCAGTTCAGTCTAAAATAAACCTCAAAAGTTTGACTGTGACAAGGGGTTCAACTGAAAACCTTTGTTATAAAGAGCTTGAAGGAAACATTGAACCCAAGCATTACATTTTCTCTCAGCCAATGGAATATCTTTCAGCTCACAAAGTGATAATATCAAGGGTAACTTTGAACAGAATGCCACAGTAGCCGACTTGGTGGTTTAATAAATCTTCATCTGATCAATGGTCTGAGTGTTCACACTTGCAGATCATAATGGGACATAAATCAATCAATTTCTTGTGGAGGATTTTTCATTTAAATGCAAAACCTCAAAGTGCTATACGAAGAAGAAAGAGGGTAAGAAAAGTCAAAATTAAGAAAAGCAGCAAAATGTCATTTTAGGAGGAATTTGTAAGCTGTAATTGAGGTGGTGTGATGAATGTTCGATCAACAAAACTCTTCCCCATCACCAAATTACCATCTTGATCATAAAAATTCTTCGAATTCGCCAATTTCCAATCTCGATCGTAAAGAATGCTCGATCGCAAAAAGTTGTCCCAATCTCGAATTTCCGATCTGGATCGTAAAAAAATAATTGATTGAGATCTCGATCTCGACTTCAGATCTCGATCACCAAAACTCTTCCCAATCACCAATTTCTGATCTCAATCATAAAAAAATGCTTGATCACCAAAGCTCTTCCCATCACAAATTTCTGATCACGATCATAAAAAAAAAAAAATGCTCTTATCGCCAAAACTCTTCCCAATTGCCAATTTATCTCAATTATAAAGAAAGCTCGGTCATCAAAACTCTTCCAAATCGCCGATTTCTTATCTCGATTATAAAGAATGCTCGATGCCAGAACCTTGCCAAATCGCCAATTTCTGATCTCGATCGTAAAAAATGCTCGATCACCAAAACTTCCCAATCGCCAAATATTAATTTCAATCGTAAAGAATGATCGATCGTCAAAACTCATCCCAATGGCCAATTTCCGATCTTTATTGTAAAGAGTGCTTGATCCCAGAACCCTGCCCAATTGCCAATTTCTGATCTCGATCGTAAAGAGTGTTCAATCATCAAAACCATTCCCAATCACCAATTTCCGATCTCGATCATAAAGAGTGCTCAATTGCTAAAACCCGGCCCAATGGCCAATTTCTGATCTCGATCACAAAGAATGCTTGATCACCAAAGCCATTCTCAATCGCCAATTTCTGATCTCGATCGTAAAGAATGCTCGATGGCCAAAACTCTTCCCAATCACCAATTTATCATCTCAATCGCCAAGACTGCTCAATCACCAAAACTCTTCCCAATCACCAATTTCCGATCTCGATTGTAAAGAATGCTCGATCGCCAAAGATCTTCCCAATCTCGATCGTAAAAAATGCTCAATCGCCAAAATTCTTCCCAATCGCCAATTTCCGATCATAAATTGCAAAAAGTGCTTGATCCCAGAACCACGCCCGCCAATTTCTGATCTCGATCGTAAAAAGTGTTCAATCATCAAAACCATTTTCATTCACAATTTCCAATCTCGATCGTAAGGAATGCTCGATTGCCAAAACTCTTCCCAATTGCCAATTTCAGATCTTGATAGTAAAGAATGCTCGATCACTAAAACTCTTCCCAATTTCCATTCTCAGTCGTAAAGAATGCTCAATTGCCATGAGGAACTACCAGGATATTCCATTCAACAGATCATACCATTCTTGCAACAGTGCAATGTGTGATTACGTCACAAATGTGGACAGGAACCAATTTATGTTTGGCTTTTAAGGTTATATCAGCAATATTTAAAAGTCTATACATTGGTGTATTGGGAGAACCAATGAAGCATTTTGAGGATTGGAGTTGTGATCAAATTTACGAGTCCAACTGCTTACATTCTGAATAGGCTGCAAGGGCTTGAGAGATGAAGCAGGAAAGGCAAGTTTGAACCCATTTCCAACAGTTATCTGTATGTCATATCATGACATCCTTGTCCTTCATCTAATCTAAGTAAAAGCTTTTTTTTTAAGCCTTAACACATAGGACACAAACCTTCATAACTCTGAGCCCAAGAACAATAAAATCAATTATTCTTTGCATTACATGCACACATCAAAATTACGAAGATTTGTTACTTATAGCGGTTCTTATGTGCAGATAATGCATCAACAATTCTTCTGTCAAGGAGACTACACCCGTCCCTCTTGTAAACATTTATTGCCTCACACATTGCCTCCCTCTTCCCCTAAATCACCAGACTTTAGCCTGCACAAACTGCTCCCCACAAAGTTGTAAAAATACCCATCATTGCAAACTTTCCCAAGTGATGTGCTGAACTCATGATAGTATTTACTTTGGATTCTTTCTCAATAAGATCAGTGAAATCTTGTAAGCAACTAGTAAATTACTTAATGGGTGATGAGAGCTGAGCAGCATCAGCTGCCTGCTTGTGCCTGAACATAGCTTGGTATATTCTAGGGCATTAGCTCATTGTGAAGGCAGGTGTCATGCACACACACAACTTTATAGCACGCAATCTTCTCCGTTTACCAAGCTCCCCATCCCTCGTTCCAGAGGGTCAGCCAGACACCAGCCACATGTCACATGCTGCAGCTTGGCACAAGTTACAATCCAAACCACGTGTGGGGTCTGCGTTGGACCCCATTACGTGGGTACACTTACTGCCAAAACATTCAACCAAAGGATCCGTTACGTCCAAGGCGATTGGTTCTTCAGTCAAACTCACCACGGATCCTGCATCGGTGGATACCGTCAGTCAAGAAAATGTAAAGAAACATCAACCACCAACTACCTCCAATATACCCTCTCCACTTTGCCTTGAGAGCTCTTACTCTCAACTTTGTGAAAATCCCATGGTATAGAAACTAGGAACATAATGAACTCCTCTGCTTTCACCAGTAACTCGAATACTGGCAATATAATGTAAGGTTATCTCTCACACCAGAAGATTAAATCCCTTGCTCCCCGATAACTCGCTAACATAAGTTGTGATAACCAATAACTTGTTTAGCTCTTATGGGAGCCTCGACAATGTATACAAAAAAAAAATTATTTACAAAATAAATAAATAAATATATATTTATATCAAAATAAAAATAAAAAGATGATCTCCAACTCTCTTGAACTATAAATTATATACAGTGTAACAAAGATATTTAACCATTCCAGAACTCAAATGTCCAATCTATTAACTATTTAATTTTCCCCATATTATTGTAACAGCAGAATTGAGACTCCCAGGAAAAAATTCTGCAGTTAGAACTATAGCATATGAGAGTTGTACTCTCATATACTATAGTTTGTAACAGGTCCTATTACAGTAATCTGTAGAGAATTACTACAGGAAAGGAATGCTATTTTTGCCTGGGTCAACCATCTCAACATAAAAGTTAGGTTGATGCTTTTCTAGTTGAGATCCACTGCCAGTCCCATGAGAAAACAAGTAGCTGCAGTCCAGAAGTCCACAGACATGACAACACAAAATCATCACCAAAAAACACAACTGACTCATTGCACACGTCTGGACTCACCCCAAAATGCCAGGAGAAACCGTCACACGATGTACCCCACTTGTGTAGGGTCTTCCATTCACACAGCAAAGTCCGACTGGATGTGCTAAACTTCCCTGGGCTGCCAACTATCCTACCTTTCCATCTGGTCCTCCCAAACACTCCAACCATTCCAGCACTGCCTCCTATCCCCTCCCACCGTTTACTCCTACATCTCCTGCCTCAAACAGTGCCTCCCTCTTCTACAACAATCACCGAATTGTATCCAGCACAAAATGCTCTCCACAAAGTTGTGAAAATAATTTGTAGCTATGTCATCAACATCAACATCAACAACACGTGCACGCACACGACGTGAAGGGTCTGTGTGTAACTCTGTGACCAAAGGCTGAGGAACACTCCTTGTGTCATACATCAGCAATTGCGAACAATTGTGCAGATATTCTCCTTCCACAAAACCATTAACTGGAGAGTGTGTGTGTGTGTGTGTGTGTGCGTTGTTTTTTTTTTTTCCAAATCACAAATGATAATAAAGAGCATTCCTATGATTGTATATACAATACAATATTCCCTGGAGAAATTTGTAAAATTATCCCGATAGTATAAATATTTTAAAACTTTCCCAAACTATTGAAGTAAACTAAGAAATAAATCGATTATTGTGAAATTGGAATGACAATGGTAGCAATTTAGATTGTCAAACTGCCCCCCCCCCCCCCCCCCCTTCTCTCTCTGGTCATATATATTTGAGACTTTCTTCCAATGTAGCTCCATGACTGCCTTAGCCTACCACTGTTACAGGCTCCCTCCTCACAATCTATCTTTATCGTTCTCCGCCATGGCATGTGGCTCACACCCAGAATCTAACTTTACCATGTTTGGCTGCTGGGCCAGTGGATGGTCAACGGCAACCATGGCCTGACAGAAAATAGCCCAACTGTGAGGGAACCGTGCACCTGCCCGAGGCCACAATGGTTAACGCCAGATCAAGCACGGCCACACTGGCTCAAAAGCCTCACTAGATTCCCTCTCCTCTTGCCCTTCCCAACAGCACTTGACTTTGAACTGTTGTGACTGTCTGTGCGTCACATGCTAAGTAAAAACAATAAATTTAGCTCCATTTGAAAAGCAATTCTGTGATCAAAATGTCTGAACTCAGCCTTTGTCCTTGGACATGATCTCCTCATACATTTTTGGTTGTGCTTCTGTGACATTCAGAATATTGGAATCTCTGCATACTTGATACACGATGTCCCAACTAGACATACTCATTTCTTCCGTGATAAAACCTCAAACATATAAACCCATTAAGTAGAATTAAGAAACCCTGATTTATGTATACTGTCGTCGCCAGGTTCGAATCCCACTCCCGTCAGCGGTTGTCGCAAGGGTGCTGGGGTTCGAATCCCACTACCTAAATTTGTGGTAGGAAGGCGGTTAACACCAACCAACCTCCCGGGACGGTCGAGCGGTCCGTATTCCTAGGAGGCCAACACGCTCATTGACATGGATTTCCGCGCGTGCTCGAAGGGTATGGCGACTGGCAACGTCACTGTATGGGGGAAGACGACAGAGCCCAGTGAGGGCAGCAGCGGACGGAGTAGGAGAACTCGGAATAGAACGGAAGGACAGCACGAGAGGGTTTGATCCATGAACCCCACTACAAATACAGGAAATGCGGTTTCTTTAGAAGGGAATAAATTTAATGAAACACAAATACTGTATTTATAAGGACAATAATGAAGATTACAAGGACGACAATGGAACAAATTTAATAAATAACTCCAATGATCGAGGCCTCACACACACACAGACACAAACACAAAGGGTGACAACGAAAATAACCCCCCCCCCCCCCCCCCCCCCCCCCCCCCCCCCCCTTTTCTTTAAATAAACTGGTACTCAGCCTGTCCAAGGGCTGGCCCTCGTCGATCTGCTGTTAGGGAGCTTCATCGCGTCGTGCACTTGCAAGCAAAATGGCGCCGTCTCTTATTGAGCCCGGGATGAAGGCGCCTCCACCATGCACGTGCACACGCAGGGAGAATCGCGCTTCCCATGTAGCAGCTTTCCAAACTCTACATGGGCTAACTGACCAGCACCTCCTCGATTGGCTCCAGACATGAACTCCACGCTGCTCGATCTGCTCTCCAAAGCCCCTCGCCAAGCACACACTCCGCACCTTCGATCCTCTGTTTCCTCCACCCCCCGGGGCGTGGCCTCCTCACCTCCAAACCCGGAGGCGGGGCTTCTCCTGTTGTTGTTTCAGGACTCGGTCCCTAGCTCACAGCCTGGCTTGGAATATAAAACATAGGGAAAAAAAAATCACAGGAGGTAATCATGTACAGGGAACCATATTTTTACTCCCTAAGCTAATTAACACCGCACCACCCCTCGTGTGGTGACACGTAACACTTAAACTGACAGATTCCCTGACTTGTATACATCGAGGTGCTTCTACCCGTCCACAGACCATGCTGCACGACACAATACTATCTGGACTATTAAATTGGTTCGTCTACCCCCATAATCATAACACAGCCCCCTCCCCGGAACCGTAGCTCCTGCAAGGTTCAATGCAGGCGTTACCATTCCGGCCTTTCCACTTACCGACTCACACCTAATTAGCTCATGAAATAAATTAGAAGGGGCTGTGGGAAATGAGCCGTAGCTAACTTACCTATTCCCTTTAACGTTTTACACCCCTTAAACACCACAACTCAAATATTTGCAAAACTCTTGATTCCTCGCTCCCAACTCCTGGGGCGGGTAGAAAATGTCAGAAAACACACAAAAACCTACTGTAATGGCCAAAATCTTAACCCCCAAAATTTTTTTACTCTAACGTCTGTACAACCCCCCTTCTGAAGACTGCGTTCATTGGTGGATGCCACAATACTCAATGTGACCTGTGGATCCATCCCAATTTGCTCATCCAAATTTCCACGAGCCCTGCCTCTCCAGTACAGGTTAGTGACATGGATTTGGTAAACCTTCCTCACCCATTCATAGATAAACCCAATATCAATCATTCATTCATTCATTCGAACCCTGCAAGACCATGGCTTAAATGTTGTTACACACATGTGTGATCCTCAACTGAGCAGAAGGGAGGTACAATACAACAAAAATGATGGGGGCTCTTCCGGTTGTGGTACCCGCAATCCAAAACCAAGTCCCTCAACTTACGACTTATTCGCCCCCCCATCTCCCCCTTCAACTATTCGGTCCCTGACAGCCAAACAGTTCCTTTGCTGTACACCCATCAGGGATTGTCTCCACACATCCAGGCTCTCACGGGTCGCCAGGGGTCTCTCTACCGCTGGTCGCCCAACCAGACCTCCTCATCCAATGGGTCTCCATTTCCAGACACCACCGGCTGCCAGGGACAAATTACCTCGGGGGAACCACAGTCACCACTCCTCCAGAGCTTGATCTATTCCTGCGGTCTCACATATCTTCCCCACCCACCCAGTCCAACATCTCATTTCCTCCCCTGCTGTCATTCAATTCTCAACAATGCAATGCAAAAATAGTGATTGTGTTCCTATTCTGCCATGGCCTGCTTGCATGTTATCACTGGCATTCATTCTTGAAACAATTCAATTCATTACACATAACAGACATCAATTCCACAGACAATTTTGGTTCCCAAACCAATCCCTTTACTGACCATTGAGTCACTCTCGCTCGCTCTCATCCAATTAAGCATGTCCCAATTTCTAACAAAACTGAACCCTTGGGACAGTAGGCATCAAGGCACCTTACCCTAAGTGGAAGTCGTCGCAGGTTGGTCAGGTCCAAGTGTCATCCACCCCTTCTAGTTTTTCTCGCACCCTTTTAATCCACCCCTGTGGATTCGTTGCTTTCAATCTCCCTGTGTTTCAAACCTTTTTTTATTTATTTATTTACTTATTCTAAATTTATATACCACTCCAAAATCCTGTGGATCACCCTGGCTAATTTTTGGGCGCAATCGTAGACTTCAAGCACAACCTCGATGAGGTGTCAGATAATCAAATCAGCCACAAGAACAGTGTCTACAAACATTCTTGCGAGAAGCAGCAGGATCTCTGCCTGCACCCCACTCCAGGATCCGGGAGACCCAAATTTCTCTCATTCGCTCCCAGAAGCCTCCTCCTCTCATTCGCTTCGCTCCTCCTCCGGGATCTAGTAGGTCTCGAGTTATTTCATCCATTCCTGTTCGATGCCTACATCCTCCTCCGGGATATAGTAGGCCTAGAGTTCTCTCATTCATCCCTTGAAGCCTGTATCCCCCTTCAAGATCTGGTAAACCTGGAGTTCTCACATCCCCTCTCAGTTGATGCCCGTATTCCCCTCCAGGAAGAACCGTAGCCACGGCTAAAATGCAGGCAGACATCGCCACAGCACAGCAGACCTAGCCAAAGCTGTATCTCCTGGGCACACCAGGCCAAGGGCGGAGCAAAGCCATAACCGGCTGACCTACAACCAGCATGAGGATAACTCCCAGGCACGCATGGACGCCGGCAACCACACTTCACCATCCACGATTGACAAAAGCCAGACAAACAGCCACTATGGTTAACGCAAACACCATCACCCAACCTTGGGCTGTTACACTCATCTGCTCGGCTGACTGCGATGAGAGTTGGAGTGAGTTGAGATGCGTTGTGGCCTCGTGCAGCTCTTGCTCCAGCTTCTCTGCTCAAATTCCCTGTTCCTTTTCTTTCTGTTTGCAATTTTTTTATATCACTCTCCAGGCTTCGCTCTTAAACGACTGTAGTTCAGCACGCCATGCTCTGTTTTCCTGGTGTAAACTCTCCATCAGATATTTTTCATCGGGTCCCTCTGTAACGTTGGGTTCCGGAATAGGCAAAAGCTGTGGTTCTGGTTCGGGTTCAAGTTCCGGCTCTTCCTCTCCTGGAATCGCAATTACTGGACTCACATGCTCAACCAGTGCAGATGCCCTCATGTGCGGCCACTGCTCTCCATTGCACCACAGTTCTACCTCCATGGGACGGGAGACTCGGAGACCGGGATCTGGTACGACCTGTGTCATGGAAATAGCACACGGAAAATCCAAAGATGCAAAACCTGCTTCAAAGCAGCTAAGCTCACCGTCCATACAGGCAAACAGCTCCACAATCAGCCGAAAGACGGTGCCAATGCCACTCTCTCCCACAGCGCCAAGCTCCCTGTCCGTCACTGCCAAGCCAGATGGGAAAACCAGCAACCCAATGTGGCAATCAACTTTCTTTGGGATCAACATGATGTAGATGGCCACAAGCCAACCACAACGGTCATGACGATGGTTCCACACGTGACCAAACTCCCCCAGCCAAGCAACTGGAAGTGAGGAATCCTGCGGAACATTGCGGTGCCCACCGCGCAAAAGCTTGTGGAGCAAATTGGAGAACTTCCAGCTGAGAAAGGAGTTGCTGGAAAAGGAGAAAGTGCCTGCTACATTCCAGACAGTGTTGGCACCTTGTGTTGCCCAAGATGCAAATGCGGACATGTCTCCCTTCAAAACCTGCACTTGACTCACTCCGGCCTAATTCAAGATAAGCCTCCCGCTCAACCAACTGTAAGCTACTGTTGCGGCAACTCTCCAACTCTTCATGTAAGCTACAACTCTCCTGCAAGTGGTTCAAACATTGGCTCTGCCAAATCTGCTCGACCCTGTTCAGCAACGTTTCCAGTGTCAAAGTGCAGCAAGTCCAACCCAACTTCGTTTGAGTGAGTCAGTCGAAGCATGGTCTCGACAGAACCATCCACATCACCATTAAGAATAACAGAAACTCTTGGTTCTATTGTTACCAATTTGGAAGCCTTGTGCACACAACAGACGGGTCCCCGTAGCTCAGTTATTTCGTTAAGTATATGTGTATAGTTAGAATCCATCCCGTGTCTAATGGGTGATTAAATGTTCATGCGCTGCGGAGTTATTTTGATAGTCAGGTTTCTTTCTAACATTTACAACAACACCTTCGTCTCGCTCCATCCTGACGCCATAACGCTCACGGTGGGCGGAATTCAATGAAGGACTTGGCGTTCTCTCTGACCAATCAGAGATGCGAGCGAGTTTGCCGTCGTTCGGCCAATGGGCCAACGCAGGACAATATTACTCATCTTCCTGTTTGAGGGTGGGTCGCGTGACACCGCCACGCCCCCGGTCCAATCAACGGACTTGGCACCCCTTTTGGCCAATCACAGGGCAACGAGCGGATCGCGCGCCAAAAACATCCAGTAAGGGGGCGCGGTTACGAGAGGAGTCCCTCCCCCCTAGACGGGGAGTGAACAATTGATCGGCGCATCCGACTGAGGGCAGTTGGGGGTGCCTGCCGGATGTTTTGGATCGCCTCGCCTTGCCTGCTGGCGCTCCCTGCCTTGTCCGCCCTCGCGTGGGTTGGCGTCCGTCCTCATCTTGCGTCCTGGTACTTGGAGTGCATTTGTTGCGGGTTCGAATCCGCCGATCCAGAACGTCGAAGACCACACGAGGTGGGACAGGTCCAAGTCTCCAGCTCTGGTCTCCAGCTCACTGTCCTCGAGCTGAAGCCTTCAATAAAGACCCGACGGGGTCCATTTTGGGTATCTGTGTAATGTGCGTGTGTGGTCCGTGGGCCCCGTCTATAAGTAGAATTGTAAAGTGCTTTTTGCTGTACATTATTTGCATTGCTAAGTCGGATAACTCTGCTCTTTGTGTGTTCCCTCCCCGAACTATTGTTAATAAATTCCCCTTTTGTTGAATGTCCCAGCTTGTGCTTGTCCTTTCTGTCATTGGTTTGCCACGCTGCAAACGGGAATTAGGAGGCCTCATTGCTACCGTAATCGTGCAATCGGCCCGGCGGGATTCTGGTACTCTGCGGGGTGACTTGATCCGTGCTCAGTAATGGCGATGCACAGATATGCCGAGGGTGAATTTCCCCGGTAGTTTGGACGACGTGGGTATTTAAGTATATTGAAATTGGCAATTAACCCTATCCCACGTAGTCGACCTATTGGCGATCTTCGGTCTGATAAGGGACACGTGACCTTTCGGATTTATCTGAAAGGTACGACCTA
>CM068952.1:44948768-44978849 GCA_035128595.1 Eptatretus atami
ACTCTACTGCTCCATCTAGCGGTCGTGCTCGCCACCGAGACCCGGCCCCACAACACTATCACCTCTCCCTTGATGGTATTGTCAAAAGTGTTCTGCTGCTCCTGTAACATCTCATTCAATTGTGGCTCCCACAAGCCTATATCAGTTAATGCCCGCTCGTGTTCCGTGACACAAGTTTCCAACTTTTGCTCCAAACTGCCACCCTGGCGCTGACAAGATCCCAATATTTCGTCCCTCTGACTCAAATCCTTTTGCAGTTTTCGTTTCAATTTCTCTAAATTGGGCCACCAATTCCATCTCAAATTCTCCCAGTCTGTCCTCCATTCGGAGCTCTGCTCTTGCTCATTTTCGACTCGTACCTCCAGTTCGTGTTATCCTTTTAAGGGCCTGTCACACTTGACGTTTTAGCCAGCGTATGGCAAGGTCTAAAATGTATGTAAAACGCTGACGTACGCTGAATATTGATGTTTTTTTTAAGTTTTGGGCGTATAACAATGTTGGACGTATGCATAACGTATTAGTAACGTACAAAGAACGTTTTAATCATATAACTTATACCAACGAATGCTGAGCGTGTTGTTCGAAGTTGAACCCGTACTTGTTCACAACCTAGCCCATGATAGTCTAACTTATGCATAGCGGGCAGCGTATCGCCGACGATCAGTGGCGTAGGCTATTCATAGGCTGCGGCTCGACGATTCAAATATAACTGCACTAGACATTGAAGTGTGAAGCGTGTCACACCTTGACGTTTTAGCCAGCGTATGAAAATTGCCGAACCAAGCTGGCACACGTCGAATACGTTAGGGTAAGTTTTGTATAAGTTAAGAGCAGCTGGCATACGTCGTAGTTTTCTGGATACGTCGTCATACGCGAGTAATTTTCAGCATGTTGAAAATCTCTGACGTAACGACACGTTCCGATACGCTGGCATAGTTGTAGGCACTACGCGATCGTTGACACACGTTACATAAGTCGAAAAAACGTCGAGGTAATGGTTCGCGTCAGTGTTCCAGACTCCTGGGTTTTTTTTTTTTTTCTTCGGTACGACGGTGATGTTGACACTTCGATTTCTAGTGCGGTTATGAATTAAATGTTGAGCGGCAGCCTATGAATTATATTTATATTTGTACAATTTTGGCCGTCCGGCGTACGATCGGCACGTACCGAATCGCCACCACGCAATGCCACGCAGCGTAACGGTCGCCACCGGAACGGACAATTCATGTGACCCTCCCTGGAACTACCGCCAGGAGCCAGTCAGGGTGGGGGTTTAACCACCACGATCGTGCCAATTGCCCACTCGCGCAGGATAGGGTTGCTCGCCAAATTCGACCGAACCTAAGTACTGCGGCGAGTGGTCGAGCCGGCGATCGTACCTTGCCGCAGGTCGACTTCGGACACGAACGGCTTAAGGGCTCGTCCGGTGCGGATACCGAGCGGAGTTATCGCGACCTCGACGGTTCAGATTACTTATCGGGTGTTTCAACCCACTACCAATCCCGTACGTGATGCAAGATGGAACTTTCAACCGAAGGAAAGGACGCAACGAAACGGGAAACAGTTTGACAGCAAGATTTTATTTCACCACACAACACAACGCACGCAAGGCAGTAATGCAATGTGCAGCAAAAGCAAAAGCACGATACTGACTATATATTATTTACAACACTATAACAATTATACTTGTCGGGACTCGGCACATCATTCATTCAAATAAACAGGAAAGACCTCCATAGGCAGGAGAGTAGACGGGGTCGTGGACCAAATGTGCGCGGAACTGAGAGAGGGCCAGGTCCACGAGACCGAAGAGGTTCTTACTGCGTCCTCGTGACGCGATGGCGGGCAAGCCGCAATATCAGCGCAGCTGCGCCGACTCCGTGCCCCTGGCGTGGTCGGTGAGCCCTCTCGGCGTGCTCCGCGCAAGCAGGTTTGGTCGGAACACGGTTAGGGTGGGAATGAACGGGGCCACCGCACTATCTCAGCGCGCGATGGGGGGGGGGAATTGTTGATGCTCAGGGTCGAGCGAGGGGAATGGCTGGCTGGCTTGGTCGCTTGTGAAAGCGAAGGTGGCGAGTCCAGCGACGAGACACACACGACGTGACGAGCAGCGACGAGGACGAGACGACACCAACCACGGAAAACGCCCCACACTACAACGAGTTCCATACAGACTCGCATCTTTTATAGACCGGGGGAGGAGCCTGTATGCGATTTTAGGATCAAAACCGATTGGAGGCGGGCCACGCACCACTCTTGGTGTGGAAAAAGGGGCGTGAGCCTCTTTGATCCGAATTCCTTCCTGAGAGGAATTCACTCCATCGGCTTGGAGCGGGCCCACACCGCCGAGCTCGCCCATTGGGACGGAGAAAAGGGGTGTGAACCTCCCCTGATCCGAATTTTCCTCCCGTAAGGAATCCATTCATAACTTGAGCGGGGCCACACCCGCCGCTCGCTTGGACGGGGAAAGGGTGTGAACTCCTTGATCGATTCTCCTCCGAAGAATCCATTGCACTCAGTTATCCTCGGCTCTCTTTCTTTCTTTCTTTCAGTGTAGACGTTCGGTGTTGATGGTGGTGGGGTCGATGGTTGTGGAAGGAGAAAGGAAGGTGGTGGGGGTTTGCTGTGGTGGTTTGGTGGTTGGCGGGCGTCGTTGGGAATGGCGGTGAAGCGATGTTTGCGGGATGGAGTTGTGGAGGTAAAGAGGCGAAGGTGGTGGGTTTGAGTTGTTGGCGGCTTAATGGTCCAAAATAACGTAAAGAAAAATGGTACTCAAAGCGTCGCAGCCCGGATGAATCACACATATTCCTCTAAACAACAGGTGTGGGCTAACTACACATGAACTTATCGATATTATCACCTGAGGACCCTTTATGTGTATTGCGAATTTCCACGGCCGTAACATATTAAAGCACTAGAAATCGAAGTGTAAAATACATGTCTACGAGAAGAAAAATAAAAAATAAAAACCAGGGAGTCTGGAACACTGACTAAATTATTTGACGTGTTTCGACTTATGAATGAGTACCTTACAAGTAACGTGTTTTGACGTGTGTCAACGATCGCGTAACGTGCCATACACTTATGGCCAGCGTTATGCGGAACGTGTGAGTCATTTGGCATACATCGAAAAATTTCAAGCATGGAAATTTGCTAACACTCAGCGTACTACGACGTATGCCAGCGTGCTCTTAAATATACAACTTACCCTAAGTATTCGACATGTGGCAGAGCGTTTTAGCCAATTTTGCATACGTCAGCATACGCTGGCTAAATCGTCAAGGTGTGAACAGACCTTTAATTTGTTCATTCGATCAGTGATGCTTTTTTATTTCAATTTTTACTTCCAATCGTCCATTCATTTCATTCCTTCGTTGATTCATTTTCTTCTTATTCCATTCATTTTTTTTCCCCCATCAATTATTTCGTTGCTCACTCATCAATTGTTTAACATGACCTGGAGAGTCATTGCACCGCTCCTTGCGTCTGATCCTCCATCACTGTGGGGGGGGGGGGGCGACGCTTAAGACGGGGGGGGGGGGAGACTCCCGCCCTCATCACATCAAGATGCGCAGTTTGTGAATGCGTTAGTGGTGGCTGGGTTCGAACCCCGTACCTGTCCGGCGGTTGTCGCATGCTCCTCTGCCCAAAAAAAAAAAACTCCTTTTTTTATATTAAAACGATATAATAAATAATTTTGCTTTGGGAAAGAAAATACAAGTTAAAAAAAAAATGTGTTCGTTTTTCGTGATCACAGACATGGAGATCTCTCGGAGAGAGACAGAGAAATCGAGCTTATTTTTTCCTGGCAAATACTGTAGCCTACATTACAGACAGCACCTCAGCACCTCAGCACCTCAGCACCCCCACTCAAAATACCTTCTCTGATGAAGATCAAATGCAACGAATATAATCAATAACTTCTATAATCGCACACACAGACAAAGGGTGACGAACGAAAACAACCCCCCCCTTTTTTTTACTTTAGATAAACTGCTAAAACTGGTACTCAGCCTGTCCAAGGGTTGGCCCTCGTCGATCTGCTGTGAGGGAGCTTCGTCCGGCACGTGCGACTTGCAAGCAAAATGGCGCCGTCTCTTGTTGAGCCTGGGGGGACCGAGGAAGGCCGGGCCTCCACCATCCACGTGCACACGCAGGGAGAATCGCGCTTCCCAAACTGTACATGCGCTAATCTGGCCAGCACGTCCTCTCTCGGCTCCACACACGAACTCCACCCTGCTCGATGTGCCCTCTCCGAAACGCCCTCACCAACCACACACGCCACGTCTTCTTCTTCTTCCTTTTCTTCTTCTTCTTCCATTTCTTCTTCTCCTTCTCCTTTTCTTCTTCCTTTTCTTCTTCTTCTTCCTTTTCTTCTTCCTCTTCCTCTTCTTCTTCTTCTTCTTCCTTTTCTTCTTCTTCTTCCATTTAAAAATCTTATACCGCTTTCAGAGGCAGCAGGCTCTATACACGCCACCGCACCTGAAGGTGATTAAAATCGCATATCGTCCCATCGAGTGTGAAGAAATTTAAATGGATTTCCCACGCTCCTTCAGGAATTTTAGTCCCACCTCACAGAGTTTAGGGAGCTTCTGGCTCATCAGCCTCAACGCTCCCGGGTAGATCCAACACCTTGATCCCCATTTACTCCGACATTCTGTACAAGACGTTACCACATCCGGATGCACCGAGTGACAGAATGTTGCCTTCGTGCTGGAGTCCCACTGAAATGGCCATCTTTTTTCTCAATCTAGCCCCTTGGCAACACTAATCATTTCTGATGGTCCCAGGGGGATTTGGGTGACATTTTCTACTTTAAGGACACGTTTCACAGCTACATCACAGGTCTCATTTCCACCAATGTCGACATGACCAGGGATCCAGCACAGGTCGACCGCCAGACCCCTCCACTCCGCAATATCAACCAAATGCCAAACTTCAAACACCGAGTCATTCCTACAAACATCCTGTAAGGATTCCAACGCCTTTTAATGTGGACAGTGAATCGGAGAGGATAACCACACTCAGGGGATTAAACTCAATTATACATTCTGGAGCCAGAACTCTGGCCAATAGTTTGGTCCAGAAGACCGAGAGATGATTCGTTAGCCGAAATGCCCTGACCACCCTGAAATCAGGGATACATATTGCAGGGGCTGTCCTTCCAAGAGAAGGTTCTTTGGAGCCATCTGTATATACTACTTGCAATGATTGACTATTGATTCAATTTGAACTCAAAAGCCTGATTGCATGTGGCCGCAGGATTAACCGTGTCCGATTTTCCCCAGAGATCCACGTGGAGGCGAGGGGATTCAAGGGTCCAGGGGACCCAAATATAAATTTTATGATGGGGTTGACCGAAGGGAAATCACCCCATTTCAAGGCAGTCGTTTTAAATGCAAGGCCGTAAGGCGGGGAAGTGGAGTTCCCGTCAGCTTAAGATATTCCCAGCAGTTTGCAAAATAAGGCTTTACCAGGATGGTTTCCCGGATGAGGTAGGTTCTAGCCCAATATTTCATTTTCAAAATTCCCAGCGGACCACACAAGGACAATCTCGCCCGCTCCCACCAGAAGGCAGAAACAGAAGTGCTGGTAGAAGCACCTAAACACACGGGGAGGCTTTAGACTGGACAATCTCCAGTTTTTTTTTTGATTGTCGTGGACATATTGTTACAAAATCTGGAAGCCATAAGCACTCAACATACAGGTCCTATAGCTCAGTTATTTCGATAAGTAAATGTGGATAGATAGCTCCCCGTCCCTTGTTTATTGGGTAATTAAATGTTCATGCGCTGCGGAGTTATTTTTGATAGTCAGGGTTTTCTTATATTTTAAATTAACTATAATACAACAGCAGCATCACCCTCACCTCACCTCACTTCCTCACACTGACGCCATGGCCTACGTGCGTGTCGGCACGTACGTGGGCGGAGTCCAATGTGCCAGGCGGGTTTCTTTAGGGCATTGGCATTTAGAGTTCGCTCCAAATACGGGCATGGCGCCCTCTCAGCCAATCGAGGGGTGCGAGCGAGATTGCCGTCGGGCAGCCAATGAGAGAGGGCTACGCCTGAAGGACGGCGCCAGAGAGAAAGAAGGAAAGCCGAGGATAAGTGCGGCGGATCTGCTAGAAAAAGGGGAGAGTTTTGGTTGTCGGGACGAGCGGCTGAGCAGAGCTCTGAACTTTGATCGCTCTTGCTGGCGCCTGGTTCTTCGGGCGTTTTCTCGACACGTGTTCTGGGCTCTGCTCGTCCCGTCGCTGGCACCTGGTTCTTCGACCGCATCTCGATGCTGGCCTGGTTCACTCGTGTCAGCCAAACCACACGGGGTGGACAGGTCCATGTCCTTCTGGGTATCTGTGTGTGTGTATGTCTGTCGGTGGGCCCATCTTTAAGTAGTAAATTGTTAAGTGCCTTCGCTGTACATTATTTTGCATTCTTTATTAGTCGTGATAACTCTGCCCTTACGTGCGCCCCCCCCCTTCCCCCCATTATAAAAAAACCCATGTGTTAAATGTATCAGCTCGTTTTTGTGGTTCTTCTATTGGTTTAACGTGGTGCGTTTGGGAGAAGTAAAGAAGGCCGTTGTTGCAATAGTGGTGTGCATTTGGGACGACGGACGCTCGGTGACCGTCCGCTCGGGTCCGAGGCACATACAGCTCGTCCCGTACGAGTGCGTTGAGGGTGTGAATACTCGGTAGCTCGCCACATGGGTCTAGGTATTTTGAAGTTTGGCAAATAACCCTGTACACGTGGTGGAATTATTGACGATTCACGTCCGTTAAGGACCCGTTACCCTCGGAGTTTTCCGAAAGTACGATTCTAGATTCCGGGTGTTCGGTAAGAGTCAACCCTACTGCTCACCCTAGCGGTCGTGATCGCAGCCGACGCCCGGCCCGCAACAATATCCCCAAGGACCAGACCACCGTAATCCAGATGAGAACGAATATAGCTTTATATAACAGGAGAAGACTATAACAATGTGCTCCACATCAGTACCAGAAAGACAATGTAATAGATTGATGCCTTTAGCACATTTACCAGTCAGCATCTTAACCTGGGGAGTCCAAGTTAATCCCTTATCAAAGATGACTCTAAAAATGACACTGCATGAAGATGGTTTGAGGGAAGTACCATTAACTACCATCGCTATGTCCTCAATCCTTTTCTTGCGGGAAAATATTGTTGCGGGCCGGGGGTGCGGGTGAGAAGACCACTAGGTGGGGGAAGCTATGTTCGGTTCCCACCAGACTCCCGGAATTGTAGGCCGTCGCACACGGATAATTCCGTGACGCGGGCAGGCCGCTTAACCGACTGTGGATGCCAATAACTCAACCGCATGACTAGGGTCCTCCCGTCTATAGGTTAATCGGGTTACCTAATTAATCACGTGGTTTAATTACCGGGGAACACGCCTCGGTACGCCTTGTCGGAACCGGATCACTCTACCGGACCCGGTCACATTACCCATCGGATGCAGCCGAGCAAACACTCCAAGGACGTACCGGCTAAAAGGAACGGATCATTGGGATAAAGTCCGGCTAAGCTCGAATTCGGACCATCTGGATCAATGGAAGAAAAGACAAAAACAGAAGCCAAAGGAACATTCCTAATGACAATTTATTAACAGTCAACTTACTTGGGGACACAGAGGCAGAACTTAACACGAAAATAATAATGATAACGATCTTCTGCAGTCTTACTTAAGCACACAGGCGCCAGCAACACACACACACACACACACACACACACACACAACACACACACACAAACCCCGATGAAGAGGGAGTTTTGAAACCAGGAAGGGAAAGAAGTTGTGGCTACGTTCTCTGTACCTTTGTGCTTGATAGCAAGACGCGCCACCAATACGTGTCGGGAGGGGGGGATGCTCCATGGTGCGGTACCCGAACAGTGGGCATGTTGTCTCTGGCTTCAGCCGCACGTGTGGAGACTGTGTTCGTGAAGGAGGACTTGAGTGGAGAAGGGGCGGAGTCCAGAGTGCGAGGGTGGAGTGGTAGGCGGGACCAGGTAGGCGGAGGGTCGTCGTGTGGGCGGAGATGAGGAGGCGGAGTCCAGACAGCAGGAAGCGGGTCGTGTGCGGTGTCGACGAGGCGAGGCGAGAGCGGGAGAGAGGCGGAGATAGAGAAAGCGGCAAGAACAATGCGGAGGGCCTGCTCCAGCCTTTATAGGACCTGCCACGTGGGGGGAGGGGCCACTCAGAATCGAAACTTCATCAACCTGAATCGGCCGTCCGATTGGCCCCGACCCCTCACGTGGCCCGCTAACTTGGGCCGGAAACCGTCTCACTTCGTTTCGGCAAGGGCATCCCAGACAAGCGAACTATTTTCGCTCCAACCCACAGACCTGACATGAATCGCCCACACGAAATTGGCACGCGAATCGTCCTGCAAAACCCCCCGGGCCGTGCCCGGGCGACCGGTCGAGGGTCCGCATGCCCTCCACAGGCGTTCAAACCAGCATCGATAAACGCGCTCGCTACGCACGCGCCAACGTGGCCTGAACTGTACATTCCCTGGCTCGATCGCAGCCTCGCTGGCTGCAGAGATGAGAAGACTTTCACCATCCGTGGAGAATCCACTGCTGCCAGCGAGGACTGAAGGTACACTGCAATGGATAAATCCATGCACGTTTCACGAGCGGCGTAACATGTCTGCTTTCGAGCACATTCCATACAGTGCGCGCGGTCCGCCATTACGCACGTGGCCAGCGCTCGCGTACACACGACTCGCTAGCGTGTGCGCGGGGTGAACACCAATATGCGTTGGGTATGAGGTTAAATAAAGAACAAGCCGCTTCTACCCGCACACCTCGTATCCTACCCAACATGGCGTGGAGTCGCTTTATTGGCCTCTGTACGTGTTTCGTGCGACGTGGGCGTCGTGCTGGCCATGCTTCCCGTGCCGTGAAAAACACCATTCGTGCAGCCTCTTAAGAGGTATTTACTGCATGCCTTTCTAATGCAATCGGCAATTCTCCCCAGACCATCGGAAGCTCCAGTCAATAGTCCAGCACCAACTAGTGCACATCACTCGCTGCACACGCCGGGTTTAAGGCTCGACCGGGAATGAGAATCTCTGGGCAGCGGATCCCTCACTGCAGCGCCGCATGCGCTGCAGTTTCCCCACTATGGCGCCACATGCGGCTGGCCTCAAGGCGCACGTGGCTGATTACCTCAGGAATAATCAGAAAGAAGGTGGGATGAATTGAAGGAAGCAACCCCAGCTAATATTATCATCGCAAACGCACTCCTTGTCCCGCTAAACAAATGGAAGGGTCTATCTACACGTATAATAATGGAATAACTGTCTTGGGACACCTATCTGTTGTATGCATGTAGTTCCGAGAACCGCAACAATATTAAAGAGTTGGGATTGGGCCACTACCGCTGGGGATGCCATCTATATGAAAAATGGAGGAAGGGTTCTGACCGACCCTTCACTTGAAAGTGATGTGTATTAGATAAAACGTCCGTAATCCACTCAAACATTCTTCCATTAATCCCAAGCTGATTGTCTTATTTAGGAGGCCATATTTCCAAACTGAATCATATTGCCTTATGAATATCAAGGAACACGCCCAGGAGAGACTCCTGATTATTTCGGGTTTTCCTAGTCTCATTACCTGTGCTGTAATGTGGTCCATAACAGACCGTCCCTTTCGGAACCTGCTCTGGAATTTAACAGGAGGTTGTTCTTCTCAGGAAGAAAACCAAGCAATTGTTCACATCTTCTCCATTAATTTGCAGACAATTGAAATAAGAGAATCGACGATATAAAGATGGGGCGGTACTATCTTTCCATCTTTCAGGATAGGGATTACAATTGAGTGTTTCCAATCACAGGGAAGTTTCCCGAAAGCCCAAAACTTTATTGAAGAGTCTCAGGATCAACCCAACACCCGATCATCCAAATGCTTGAACATGAGAAAACGAAAACGCGATCTGGGCCTGGGGCGTGATGATTCCTAGCTTTCTGGATAGCCTGTTAAGCTCCTGAAGAGTGAAGTCGAGATTAAGTGAAGAATTTTTAGAGGCTGAACTGCATTGGTGGTCACCAGAAATGGTTGCTAATTGGGGAGTACGAGCTCCAACTCACTAACTTCATGATACCGCCCCACTTCAGCAAAGAAGTTGGCCCAGGGCCTCTGCCTTGTCTATAATTTGAACAAAAGGTTTTGTTCTGGAAAATAATCGCCGGAATAGACTTCCATCCAGATTTAACACCCTGCATACTTTTCTTCTTTTCCATATGATTTTAAGTGGGGTGTCCGGATTAATCGAAGAACAGAATAATTTGCCAAGAGGCAGTCTTCACTTGTTTAATAGTCCTTTGAGCATCTGCCCTTGTCCTCCAACCTAAGGGTTCTCATTTATCTTTAAAGGGCTGCCTTCTTTCCTGGATCGCTTGTTTGCAACCCTCATCCCACCAAGACTTTGATTTTCTTACCCACTGGGCTTCTGTAAGTTGGGATTGTATCCCCAGCGACGTTATTCATAATCAGGACAATATCCGATTGAGGCTATCAATATCGCTATCGACAATCCATTCCCTTCACTTCATTGGGACCTCGACATGAGAAAAGAGCCCAGTCCACTTGAAAAATTCCAAGAAGTCAGTCCTTGCGTGTCCTCAGGGTCTCTTTCTAATTAAAATTTTGATCACTGGAAAGTGATCATTTCCTAGATTGTTGCCATGGACCTTCCAATCACATCTCGCTGCTTCAATTGATGAATATGTGAAGCACAGGGCAACGAATGAAGAGCAAGTCAGAAAAACCACGAAAACACACACACACACAACACAACAAAAAACCCCGCAAAAACGCAAAAAAACGTGAATACAAGAAATACAGGTTGCGAATGTAGAAGCGGGTCACATTTTATGAACCGCCAATACGCGGGGTCCGCAAATAGATTTGCTTTGTCGAAGTTCGTTGCAACAATACTAAAATCCCTCGTAGGAAAAAAAAAAAAAACTTAACGAGGACTGTGCAATAGCTATGACTTTGTGAAAAAAAAAACAAGATGTACCTCAATCCATCATATGAATCGTGGTGTCTTTTGACAGTCATATCGATGTTTACAAATGCACCCACGATCTGGCAGTCATGTAGCCAAACAATGGCTGACGTGTCCGAAACTGACCGCTGGTGCGTTGAGTGGCAAAGATGTGTGTGTGTGTGTGGCCTCCTCAGTGCATGTCTGTCTTCCAAGTACTTTGTGTTAGATGGCAAATACTACAAACAGGTATTGGCACTGCTATGGGTTCTCCAGTTTCCTGCTGTGAATGCCAACATGGTGATGGGAGAACCCAAGAAACGCGCCATTCCTTCCCTCTCGATACAGCCACAAATATGGTATCGGTACGCAGATGACACGTTGTCTCTGCCCCAGCATGGCTAGTAGTAGTCCTGGAGGACATTAATGGAACATTTCTTTCCATTAAATCCACCTATGAGGAACAGCGGAATGGGTCACTGCCAGCGGAAATGAGGGGCATAATGGGAAAATTTGCTCTTGAGAAGGGCTCGTGGAGGTACAGCTTGCCTGCATTGCTGGTCAAAACGTTAGCCATTCGGTGTAACCAGTAGTTGGAGGACCCATGATGGATTTTGTTAGAAATTACTGTGTATTATTTGTTTGGGAAGGTTGGGCCTCGGGGTATGAACACTCACCTCTGAGCTGTCCAGCCAGGGATCAAATCCTGACCCAGCTATAAACTGTGATCCTGATGTTTTTCAGGCAAGGCAAGGCATTCAATGAGTGTGCCGTCCCTCAGATGGACATTAAACTGGTGCCCTGTTTGGCAGCAATGACATGGTGGATGTTAAAGATGCACAGTGTCCTTCGCAAAGAGTAGGTGAGCTATCACTGGCACCAATAAAGTAAAAGATAAGTTTCAGTTTTATTGAACAATCGCCAAAACAAGAAGTCCAAGGACTAACAATATTAGGTGTAAAAGACATTGCGTCAACGGCGGTAAATTCCGGAATTCATTTTTTATTATATGACCTTGAAATCTTTATTTTATTTAAAATTTAAGTATTTATGTAGTTTAACACTGGAGAACACAATCACTCTCTTACCATTCCAAAACCTCCAGTTTGCAGTACAGTACTTGGAGATGTTAAATAAGGTGGTGTGTAAGACACTGCATCAATGGCGGTAAACTTTCAGAATTTTTTTTTGACGTTTAAGATCATTATATATTTCAATTGAATAATAATGCTTGAAACACTGCATGTGGTAAGGAGTTTGTAAAATATCTTGTATGTATAGTTATGCCGACTCCCTCTGCCCCCCTCCTCCAATCAAGCATCGAGAAAACAAAGATGGGTTTGAATTGTCAGCCAAGATAACACTGTGACTGCTTGAACTAACCTGCCTCTCAGATTTCTAATTCTTCGGTAAACAGAGATGCAAGTTGCTGCATGGAACGCTGTCAAAGAGGCGAAAAGGGTAAATGAAAGGAGGGTGGATAGGGTTGACAAGAACAAAAGAAAGCAGATGGGAAATTTGAGATCCAATAAACAGCAAGGCCAAACAAGATAAAACTATTCTTGCACAGCATTTCAGTTGTTTCGTATGCAGCCTGGAGAATGCTGGTTGCATCATTTCTGGAAGTACAGCTGTGCCGCTGATGCAGTGCCCATGTTACAGTAAGCTGGTACTTCATTTTGCCAACCTCGGAAGGATGACAGGCTGAGTTAACACACCGGTGTTATTTCAACAGCACGACAGCGACTCAAACTGGCACGCCTAAGATCTTGTACCAGTCCCCTTAACTGTTAAGCCAACACAAAGGATTACATTTCAGTGACAAATAGCCAAAAATTGTTTTGATTGCTCAATATTGTATTTTAGGTATATGCAGGACATTCCAAAGGTCATAGTTACAAGATCACACACATTGCTCAAGACATGCAACAAAAAGGCTTAACGATGCAATAGACACACACAAACACAAACAATGAAAACGTTTGTGTATCTTGGATTGTTGTATCAACTCATCCAACTTTTTGACATCCCTCAAAAAGCATTTCAGGCTGACCATATCACAAACAAGCCAACAGGAGGATTGTGGCATGCCCTATCAGCTCAGTCACTTCATATACAATGAGATGGAGTAGAAATACACATTTAATAGCAATGTGCAAATTTGATCATTAAAAATGTTTCACAACCTTGACACATCTAGGCCAAGGACAATTATAATCTGGTCCCTGGACTCCAAAGGAATATGCATGTAAGTGCGTCACTCAGCTGGGAATGAGCAACGATAAGGCATACACACGCAGAAACTGTACATATAATTGATAACATATAGGATGGGAACAGGGGGTGATGAGATGGTGGGGTAGGTGGGAGGATTGGCTGGGCAGTATATGTCATTTGATATTAGGATCCAAGCATATGAGCTATGTTCATATGAGAATGCCAAACACACCAATGTCAGCCTGAATACATTGGACCAGACTCTGTGCAGAGCATTGTGTGCCTAAGCAATCTCTTTGGCTATTGGACACAATCCTGGACGGGTCGCCACTCCGACACAGGATACCAGCAACTGGCACTCATGTTTGCTGACCTTGGAAGGATGACACGCAAGAGTCAACCCCACCTGGTATTAATTCAACAGCCGAGTGGGATTTGAACTCAGGATCCTTGGATCCCAAGCCACCACCCGGACCATTAAGCAAACACCAGGCATAAACACAACAATGTCAGCCTGAATACATTCTAACAAGACACAGTTAGTACCCTGTGAAACAATTGTTTGTGGTTCTCGAAACTGCATGCATGCAACAGATAGTGGTCCCAAGACAGTTATTCATCAATATACGTGTAGATAGCCCCTTCCCTTTTGTCTAGCGGGACAACAGGGGGCGTGCGTTGCGAGGATCTCATAGCTAGGTTTGCTTCCATCATTCCTTACTTCATTTCATTTCTAACGTCATTCCTACCTTCTTTTCTGATTATTCCTGAGGTAATCTAAGCCACGTGCACCTTCGCTGTGAGATGGGCCCTCAGCAAAGGCCAAGCAGGCATTACACCACACGCGTCCGTAGAAACAACAGCCTGCCAAACGCACACGCAGCGGTACTTTCCACCCAATGAATGGGAAACACACTCAACAACGACGCCACAACTGCACGGAACACGTACCGAGGCGGATAAGAGAAAGGGCAACCCCAACGCCACGTTGCACGGATGCGAGTGTGCAAGGCACAGTGGCGTTGTTCCTTTCAACCCGTTTCGGACAAAATTATTATCGTCGGGTTTCACCCCGCGCCAGACGATAGCAGAATCTGGAGCGAACACGAGCGTGCCACGTGCGGATGCAGATCGGAACGGAAGATGTTGTACGGAACGTGCTCTCAAAGGCAGACCGTGCGCGCTCGCGAACACTTTGTTATCGTATAGAGCCGGGCAACGAACGGACACGGTCTTACTGTCTGTGCATGGGTCTCGCCAGAAACACTTACTCCCTCCCCCCCCCCCCCCCCCACCCCCCCCTCTATGGCCAGCGAAGCTGCGATCGGGCAGAGGCATGTTGTGCAGCTCGGGTCATGTGGCGCATATGGACCGGGTGCGTTGGCAGCACGTGGTTGGGGCGCCCGAGCAGGCGTGCGGGACCAACAATGCCCTTGGCCGGTCGTCGGGGCAATGGCCCGGAAGTTCTTGCAAGGCAAGTCATGACGCGGAGTTTCGGTGTGGGCGATCATGTTCATGTTGTGAGGTCGGAGCAGAGACATCTTTGCAGCGTGGGGTCACCTTGCCGGAAGTGGAATGGTTGCTGCATTACCGGGCCATCGCGGCCGTGCACGCAGGGGTCGTGGCCAATCAGAGCACCCAATTCGGGTGACATCACTGAGTTTTGGGGTGGCCCCGCATGTTGCCGCGGGGCTTAAAGGCCGAGCGGATCTTCTTTCTCTCTCTGCCCTGTCTCGCCTCCACTCAAGCTGGTCTTTCGACTCCGCCCTTCTGTCGTCATGCACCTCGACTCCACCTTCTGTCTCATCGCTGGACTCCTCCTTATCTCCACCCACATTGGACTCTGACTTCCACCCTCCCAACTTTCAAGCCCCTCCTTCACTACCACGGTCTCGACGCGAGAGATGACGCACCAGCTGTCAAGGGGTACCGCGCACGGAGCATTCCCAAACGTACTTGGTGGCGCGTTCGGCACTGCGTATCAATGTACCAAGGTCCCGAGGATCGTAAGCTTCAAACTCTCTCCCGTCTTGCTTTCATTCCTCTTCATCGGGTTGTGTGTGTGTGTGGTGTGTGTGGTGTGTGTGTGTTGTGTGTGTGTGTGTGTGTGTGTGTTGTGTGTGGTGTGTCTGTGTGTGTGTGGTGGTGTGTGTGTGTGTGTGTGTGTGTGTGTGTGTGTGAGTGTGTGTGTGTGTGTGTGTGGTGTCGTGTTGTGTGTGTGGGATGTGTGTTGGTGTGTGTGTGTGTGTGTGTGTGTGTGGTGTGTGTGTCTGTTGTGTGTGTGTCCTGGCACCTGTCTATGTAAGTGCCTGCAGATAGATCGTTATTATTATTTTCCGGTTAAACTGCTCTGCGTCCCGCTTTCATAAGTGCTTGTTATTGCTGCACCACACCTTCTTCCCGATCTTGCAACAACACACCCAATAAATCTATTATCGTACCACATTACCTTTTCCTCGCCCCATGTAAATAAATCATTAATTAGAAATTTCCTGCTCGTTTTTGTCTTTTCCTCCATTGATCCAGCAAGTCCGAATCTTAGCTTAGCCGAGACTTTATTCCCACAATCGGTTCCCTTTAGCGGTACGTCTTGGAGTGTCGCTCGGCTACATCCGATCCGTTAAAGTGATCTGGTCCGGTGAGGTGATCCGGTTCGGACAAGGCGTACCAGGTGTGTCCCAGTAATTATAATCACGTGGTTATTTTTAGGTAACCGGATTAACTCGACTGAGGACCCAGTCACGGGTTAGTATTGGGTCCACGGTTGGTTAACGCGACCCGCGCGTCACGGAAATTTATCCGTGTGCGACGGCCTACAATTCCGGGAGTCTGGTGGGAGCCGAGATAGCTTCCCCCCCCCCCCAGTGGTCTTCTCACCGACCCGCCGCCCCACAAACAATATCATGAGAAGTTAGTGACCAGCAGTATCATCTTGTTTACAACACAATGGGCAGGAATTGTTAATTCGATAATGAACCATGTCTGGTGCCATCATTGAGGGTGTCAAGTTTAACGTCACAAAACACATTGTACAAAAACTATGTTGGCACGCAGAAGAGATTAAGATGTTCTAGATGCTTCTCTTTTGGTATATAAAGGCGCGGCTCATGGAAAAAGCTACAACATAGAACCGTTTCAGGATGTAAGAAAAAGGAGTGGTGAAAGGGAGGGGGGCAGGTACACAACAACAGCATGGCTGAAGGACAAACTAGAGGGCAAATAAGGGAGGTGAGGAGAAATTAGGGGTACGGGAGGATGCACAGGTGGACAAGGATGGATGCAGAAGCAAAACTCTCAGAGAAGAAAAAACTGTGGTAAGAGAAAGGTGAGCTTGGGGAGGGTTGAATGGGGTAATAAAAGATCAAACCAAGAAGAGAGTTTGATGAACATAGACATGAGAATTATGGAAATTGTGAGTCGAGTACAATGAGAAGCAAGATTGTGCAAACGATGCCACAACTGTGGCAGGTTTTTTACACTTACTCTGGAACACTACAACTCCTTTTGTGAAGCGGCACCACAAATGTAGGCTAGTGTTAGCAACTACCTCGTGACATTTTCAACAACTTAGGTGGCCATCTGTAAAGAAGTTTTTTCAAACACTCAAATTATCAAGAACAGACTGAGGAGTATTATATGAGTGTCAGCATTTGGAAACATTTAATTTTGATTACCATGCAGGATAATCCTACATCATGTAGACCCACATGCAATTGATAATGGTATCCAAAAAAAGTTTGTTGTTACGCACGAAAGCTATATTATATCTGTAATAACCTGATAATTGTATAAAAAAAAATTCTGATAAACGTCATACACCAATGAAAATCAGATTTGGTGTTGTGTACGGTCTTTTTTGTTACTCCTTGCGTCGTTGAAGGAAAATCATGGTTAAACCAGACGTAGCGTGCGTACGTACATATGGCGTACGTGTAATATACGTACGTATCTGCATTTGTTGAGCGTACATCAAAAACCGTTCGTGGAGGAAATGAATCTTTAACCACATGTTTAATGAACCATTTTATATGCGGTCATTCTTTTGAAGGTCAACATACCCAAAGTCAACATAGGCCATTTTTCTAAAATCCTCAATTTCATCAATTGACTTGAAATTTGAAGAGTTGGCAACATTTGATCATGAAATTCGACCACCAATTTTTTGAAGTTAACATAAGCCAAAAGGTTCAACGATAGCCGATATTTCTAAATTGTCAATTTTCCAATGCGATTGACTTGAAATTTGAACGGATTTTAATGTCAGCTCACCTGAATTCAACCACCAATCATTTGTGAGGTACAACATAGGCCAAATTTCTTAAAATTGTCATTTTCATATGATTGACTGAAATTTGAAACAGGATTTTCAAAAAAAATGGCCATCATGTGTCAGTGGTCTATAGCCATATTGACTAAGGGAAAATCTTGGAGAATCTTCATAGGACAACCGCTTAACCAATCAATGCAAATTTAACTAATTGATCAATTACCCATGGAATATGGTTTGATAAAGATGGCGTCATCGGTCATGTGGTCTGGGCAGCTATATTGGATCAAATGAAAATATAAAACCTCACAACAAAAGAATCGGCTCACACCAAGTCCTTCTCAAGACTGTGCGGGGTTAGTATTCTATTGAATACATCTCGTTTCATTAAATGTTTTTGGTTACTCTGCAAATATAATATCAATGCATGCAATTGTACAGGCAGTAGTAGTAGTCACCAAATATATTCATAAACGAATTATAAAATTCGTGAATTCTTTGTAATTTCGGGGCGGTGTGGGCTCACAAATCCACGCAAAACATAATCAACTGGAAATGCACTTGGGAGAGTGCATTACCTCCACCAGGCTGAAACAGTTACGTTTTGTATTTCACTGAATGGTGGGATCAAGACCCGGAACCTCAACGCAAAATCGAATCGCTTGTTCTTGACCACCCACTCAACCACCATAGTTTGTCATAACTCACCACAACCTTTTTGAAATATCATGCTAATTATCGTTTTTTGACCCGCATCACATCAATGGTAAAGAATACTGAAATTTTTTTCATAAGCATCTGATACGCATCTAGATCTCACAAAAATCTAATCAATTCATACGTTGTTTACACACCAAAACTGTTCCACCAAGTTTGTCTGAATCTGTCCATAACTTTTTGAGAATCCTGCTCACGGGACAAAAAACAAACAAACAAACAAACAGACAGGGGTGGGTGACGACACAACTCTGTCCATTTTGGTGCGTTGGTAATAAAGGGGGCAGTCCAAAATTGTCAGAATTTTCACAGTACTGTATATGCATACTACAATAAGAGTAGCCTTTTCCAAAAATGTAGCACAGAAAAAAAACAATCAGACTTTTCAAAGTAAAAAAAAAAAAAAAAAAAAACCTCTGTAATCAGGACAGTCAAATAGATTACTGGTACCATCACGTTTTGCCATTTATGAGCAATCTTTTATATTGTTTCTGGTTTGGAAATGTACCCCGGGGGAGACATCATGTTACACGTAGGATCCCCGAGAATAGTTATTCATTAGTTTATGTGGTAGGTAACTTTGCTTTTGTCCTTTGTCGAAGGGTTGGGGGTGGGTGGGGGGGCGTTGATGAGTGATAGTCTGTGTATTCCTGTGTGATTGTCTCCCTCCCTTGCTGTTTTTAATCTCCTCAATCCACCAACAATCCGCTTGAATCCAATCTCATTCAACAAACCTCCTTCACGCCATCGCTCATTCCTTCAACCCCACAATCGGTCATTTGTCCTTCGGTCATCTGTGTCCATCTTCCTCATACTTCGATCCACTCATTATTTTATTCACTTCGACCATCTGTTCATCAGTCCGTCCATTTCCTATCTATAACTACCGTTTCGTCTCCAAGCCCACAACCTCTGTCGAACTCGTAACACGCTAACGAACCCTCCCCATTAAAACAATGAATCCTCATGGGCCGGTCGAATTACCTTGCCCTCGCGTTCCTTCCCTGCATGCCACATCCGTCACACGGGACAACGGTTCTCAAACATGCACAATACAAGGGAACATTTGTGCTGCGGGAGGAATAATTGAGTGTTTGGCTGTGCGCGAGTGCGAGCGGGTATTCACCGTTGAACATTGTGACGTTGAAGATTTTCTACAAGCTCATCGTGGACCAGCCCTATCACCTATTCGATGTGCATCAATGGGAGGGGGCCAATGCGGGTCGAAAAGATCTCGGCGTGAACTTTGCTCCTCGAATACACGCCGTATGGCACATATAAAGGCCAGGGACGAATCGGCTTGGGCTGTTATGTATGCATTGGGGACATGACCAGAAGACTGCCTGACCTGCTCGGAGAATTGCTGCTAGTATGAACTTTGCTGGGTCCTGGGTGTGAAACTGTGCTGGGTGGCGAGGAGAGCGCAAGCGATGGCGTGGTGACGCAGAGAGTTCCCTGGTGTGCTGTGCAGCTGCACATACACTCATGCTATCTGTCCTTGCTTTCCCACAAACTGCTCAATCATCTACTTTGGACACAACAAAAGGCAATCAGCCTTCCGAAGAAGAGCTATCAACGATCTAACCTCCAGAGACAGACATTAGTTTGCACTTCACACCTTCCTCTAAGCCTACGCTATCACTATGCTGATTCCTCTTGACACCAAACAATACTCACCACCCATTTCCTCCCCATCCTTTACCCGCTCCCCCCCCCGCCCCTATATTTGGATTGACACAAGTCCCACCTGGTTGTGTAGGTAAGGAGGAGTTGGCCCCCATACTCCGTTCTGCTTCTTTGTCTCATTCTTTCTCGTCTCCTTATCCCCAGAATGGAAATGATGGTTGTTGTCTTATGTGCCTAAGTAAGACCGTATAAGTTTGAAAACACAAGTGCTAAGGGAATACGTCTACTCTTCTGTGCCTTTCTGACTTGCTTGCTGTTGTAAATACGGCCTGATGATGTCTGCCTTGGTAAATAAATATTCTGTTGATGCTGTGTGAATAAAGGCTTGCGAAATAAAGTGCTTGCTGTAAAATAACGTGTTTACATTTGGTAAAACATTTTCAAACTTGCTCGTTTGTGTCCTTCTTTCATTGATCCGAAAAAGTGGTGTACATAATAGATAGACAGGGAGTTTTTGCCTTCTGATTGGCTCCGCAATTAGCCAACACTGCAATTATGTTCCGCTCAACCGTAATGAGTACTCGCTCGTGCGCGTTTGAGGGCATGGTTCCCCAGTTGATGTCTTGAGGTCACCAATTGTAACCGAATCGAAGGGCATGAGGACACCTGTGAGACCTAATTACTCCAAACCGTGTTCCTGCTTGCCTAAAACCGTTGGCCAGAGAGTTATCCATGGCCCAGCGGCCTCAGGGTTTGAGGGCGAGTGGAGGGTCGGCAACCACCCGTGGACCTCGTCCGTACTCGAGCCCCGACTCGTAAACATTTTGGTGTCGGAGTAGGATGCGACACCCCCTGAGGTCAAACGTAACATTTGATGTCAGGAGTCATATTGGACTGGAGGCACAATAAAGGAGCAAGTTAGGGTTGCAATTTTATTTAAAGAGTAATTGTGTAGCCTATGTCAGACCAAGGCGATGGCAAAGATCATCCAGGCTGGTTTTGATGGAATATGGAAGAGAGACTGTGTTGCAAATGACCATGCAGGGAGGGAATGGAAGGCGGCGCAGCGAGGTGCTCATAGCGATAAGAACCCTGCCCTACCCTCCTTCATCCCCCTCCCCCCACCCATCACCACCCCTGGAGAATGTGGCAAATATGGCAACGGATAACAGATCAGTGTGCCAGCGCAGTTTGATATGAACCTCTTAATAGACCAGTATGGCAACATGGATGCAGTTTGGCAGAAGAAGCTGAGCGAACAAAAGGCATGAGGTAAGGCAGAGGGCTAAGGGTGACAGAATGAATGTGATGGCAAGGGATAAAGGCATGATATGCAAAAGGTTGGTGGGAGGATTAAGCAAATATATGAAGGCAATGGGCATGACATGCTTTGAGATTCTAAAGCTTTATGGGACGAGGTGAATGGAGTTAAGGGGGTGTGTAGACGGTGTCTGTGAAGAGATGAAGGTGGACTATCGCTTGTCGACTTTGTGTCCCAACAAGCGGTTCTTGGAGAGAGACTCAAAGAATTTGTTACCTGCATAGTTCCATGAGCGTTCAAGCTGTGGCTGTATGGACGTGGCTCGTTTTCCTGATGCTACCTGCTCCCAGATCTCTCAGCAAGGGTCCTCGTGAGTGGAGGAGGCCAATGGGCCGACATGTGCCTCGTGGTTGCAGCAGGTTTGATCAGCATTCTCAAGAAGATGGGGATGGGCAGGCATTGCCTGGGGGATGCCGACGGAGGCCCCTGGAGTACCGTAGAAAGGGACACAGCGGTGCGCTGCTCCAACGCATGCTCCCATACCTGACGTTGACGCTGGAAATGAACGAAATAATGAATGCGACTCAACCGAAGTAAAAGGCTGACGGTAGGGCAGGAACATTAATGACAAAAGTAGAAACTAATACTGATGCAATAAAAATACTGAAGGCAGCTCAGAAAGAAAAAATTGGGGAATTGATCCCCGAAAGAAGGACTGTAAGGCAGGCAATGGCGAGGTGACAAAAGAAGTAAAAATAGATGACTAGACAATGGAGATAAGGACGAAAATGAAAGAAAGTATAAAACACAAAAGTAATTTTATAAAGAGGAAACTTAAGGAAAGCCAAAGCTGGAGATCATATAGATAAAAGCATGAGATAGATAAAGCGAAAAAAGAACGAGGAGAGATGGGGGAGAGATTACAGAAAATCTAAGGTGGAATTGTGAAAAGTGTGGAAGACCAGATTATAAAGATTGGGAACAGCGCATTGCAGGTAGGTACAGGAGAGGAGGATATGAGCCCTCAAAGGTGAGCTATCACAAGGTGATGTCCAGCAAAGTTGAGAACTGTGTGAACCAGAGGGTGCATGGTGGGAATGGGTGCAATGTTGAGCTGGGGGGAAACAAAGAACTCAGGTTTCTTGGAATGATGAGAGAAAAGAAGTGTGCCAGGGAGCGAGTGCGCAGCAGCGAATGGATGGAGTGCGTACCATGAGTTGAGTGGAATGGAATGGTGAGCGAGCAGTGAACGCGGGACGTGCACCCGACCAGAATGGGGGTAGCAGCTAATATTGAAGGACGGGAGCGGTGAGTCCCCCATGTAACGCAACAACCACAAAGTTTGGAAGGGTTTTGCCGTACGTTGGCTTTCTGCAAGGACTGGCATACAGGATTAGAACCCAGAACCGAGCAGTGCCATTGCCTCCGTATGACAATAAGAGTGATTCCAAGGTGTTTTTTGGTGTCGTTTGAGTGCCGTGTCCCAGGAGAATGGGTGGAAACCCGAAGAGAGTAGAATGCATCTGTGGTAGCTATGTCTGGTGCAGTGGGCTAGAGGTTTGAACCACCAATAACCCGATAGTGCGGTGTCGTACCGAACCTAATGCGGCCTAAAAAACCGATTTGGAGTAGAACAGAGCGACTTCGTTAATTCGTGGGGTGCCAGGTGATGACAACTTAAGTAGTCCTGGTACCGGTATTGGCTGAAAAGGCTTTTTATTTCAGCAATTTCGACCAAATAAATGAGTGGAAAAAGACGCCTGCAACACAGAGAGCATAAACACACCATGTACATTCATCAATGTCTTCACACATCAATGAACAACAAATAACATCACATAACCCACCAATCCACTCCGTCAGGTGTGATTATTCCCCCTCACATGTAATTCCATCCCTCCAGGAATCTCGTAAACTTCCTTTGTCTAACTCCCCTCCAACATCACTTTCAATTTTTCTTTGCTCAAAAATTATCTCATCCCCAGATCTCAAATTAAATAATAACAGTCTAATTAAGTGAGTCAAATGGCTCAGTGGAAAAGATAATCAAACAGATCAAATTATTGGGACACCAAAAACTACAATCCAAGCCTAAAGTTGAGACAACCACACAAACTCAAAAAAGTCCAAATCAATTTGATTTCATCAACCGCCGGGAAATCAACTTCAACATAATTGCCAACACTTTTATTCATTCCTACCTGAAGGGAACCGCACTCAAAAAATTATCTCATTCCCAAGCTTCGCAATCAGTGATGGGGATGAACAACCACTGCCTCAGCCTCAGCAGCGAATCGCTAAAAGTGCACAATCTACCAGTGATGTCAAGTAAGCGCGGGAAGCAACCTTACTTGTTCGGCACAAGAGCAGTGCAGACCCCTGAAAACTCGTATGTGTTGCTTACGTCGCTGCAGTCACGCGCCCTCTATTGCCTTCTTCCCATGTCCACTGGCCTAGTTCTCCAAGGGTAACTCTCGAGAGTAGCTGATTGATCCCAGAGTGCCCTTCAACAGCACTCTCGACCAGGCGAACCTTGTCCAGCGTCAACCAACTGCCCCCTCCTCCCTCCCGCAACCTCTCAATCTCCACCGCAGCAGTGCATCACCTTCCCAACTTTCCAAAGCTCACAGCGAGATCTCATGACAAACATTTCCTATTTTTAGTTTTATCACATCCAAAGCTATTACGATAGTGTTGTAGGTGTTGCTACTAGATATAGTAATCTGGCATTACCGGAATCTAATGTCATTTTCCTGTGATTATTTAATTATTAAAGCCATCTTTGAATCCTGTGTCTGGTCTGATTCATTACATGGTGCAGGTGGCTGTAAAGAATTGATTTAACGTAACTATGGAACGTTTCAAGCCCCACCATACCTCTCTTGGAAACACCACAAGCCTTAAGTTGATAATGGCACCACTGCTCAGAAATTTGAGCTGTTTTTAGAGGCCGTCAGGGGCAGGCTCTGTGCCAGAGTCAGAAAGTCGCCATTTTGCTTCACTGTGCTGAGTGGAGGCAATTGAGTTGACCAGTTTGTATTCGACCCCACTTCAGACATAAGGTACTGTCAGAGGTGATGAAACAGTTCAATGATTCTGCAAACCTTGGAAGAAACTGGTGTATGAATGGCACAAGTTCTGGGAGACCAAACAGCAGGATGGGCAGTCATTTAGCCATTTACTACGGATCTACAATGTTGGCCGATCAAATGTGAGTTTGTCGGGTGAATATATGATTTGGGAATAAAATTGTTTTAACAATGTCCGATTTGGCGGATCAAAGAGCATCGTTATGTGAAAATGGGACCTGGACTTGCAAAAGCGTGGATAATCTGCCGAGCCACCGAGGAAGCGAACCAAATACAGTCATGTGGGCACAGATGGCCGCTGGACGTAAATGAGCTGCTGAAAAAAGTCGTGAGGTTTGCAGAAATGGGGTGCTCGCAAAAAATTCATCGCGCTGTGTTTACTAGATGCGATGCCCGTGGTAGGGAATCCTGCGAATTAACGCCAAATCGTGCTGTGGATCAACAGGTTTTGCCCCAGTATGTCAACACCAGTGGGGAAGGAACCATGACTGCCTGCATTGGCAGATAAAGTAACAAATAGGACGGAAGGTCATTTTCAAAAGAGTATGTATGAGCCAAACCAGGCAGTTGGTCCACACCTTTGTATGAATCACACAAAGATGGGCGATTCGTCAAACGAAATAGATCGACTGCACATGAGGAACCTTGATTTGTACACACAGGTGAGAAACTGCTTTCTGCATATTGTTGTGGTGCCGGGTCTCGGCGGCGAGCACGAACCGCTATGTGGAGGCAGTAGAGTCGGCTCCACCGAACACCCGGAATCTAAGATCGTGCTCTCGGAGAACTGCCGAAAAGGCACCGGGTCCCTTAACAGGACCAGTGAATCGCCAATAATTGTACCGTGTGATTGGGTTAACTGCCCAATTCAATACACCTAAGTATCACGCGGCAAACTACCGGGGAATCACACCCTCTGATGGAGCTCGAGCGAACGAGCCGTTAGCATGCCGAACCGGGCGTAACCCGAGCGGCATGGTTACCGAGGTCGTCGGTCCAAAATGCAGCAATTTACCGTTTCCCAATTTCCAACACACATCATGCTAAGCCATCGAAAAGAAACCAGAAACGAGCGATACATTTAACAAGAGGTGGAATTTATTTACATAATAATTGGCAAAACGGAAGGGAGACAAAGAGCAGTTATCAACGATATGAAATGTAATAATGTAACAAACACAAAAGCACTCAACAGTTTCTACTTATAGACGGCGCCCAAGGCCACACGCACAACAAAATACCCAACAGAAGATGGCTGCAATGGTCTTTATTGAAGTTTCCACAGCTCTGAGGGGAGATGAGCTGGAAACCAGAGCTATCTTGGACGCTGTCCACTCTGTGGTCTTCGACGTCGTGGACCCGGCGGGACTCGAACCCGCAACACATGATACACGTCCAAGCACCCGGGTACGGAGGGCAGGCGTCGGGCTCAGATTGCATCCTCCGGCACGCGACGAGACAGAGCCAGCGCAAGGCGAGACCAGAACCAAACGACAGACGAGACTAGAAAAACCAATGACCGCCCGCGCCGTTATTTCTTCTCTTTTCTCGTCGGGGGCGGGAGGGGACGTTGTCTCACCTTCCACCGCTCATTCGCCCGGGGGAAATCGGTCGTCTCTCCATGATTGTCGGGGGGGCGTGTCGGGGCGTCTCGATCCCCGCCACCGAAGAGGCTCTGCTTCTCTTGGAGCTCGCTCTGCGCCCATTGCCGACACGACGCAAACTGCTCGCACTCCCTGATTGGCGCCGCTAAGGTCCCTCCTTGAACTCCGCCCACGACGGGCGCTTATGGCGCGGGTTGAGGAAGCGAGGTGAAGGCGTGTTGTTGTTGTTGTTTAGTGTAAATATCCTATCTATAAAATTACTTCGCGCGCATGCCTTATTCCCATTAGACATAGGGAAAGGGGGCATCTATCCACATTTACTTATTGAAATAACTGAGATATGGGACCTGAATGTTGAGTGCTCATGGGTTCCAGATTCGTAACAATATCAAAGAAGGATCTAAAAATGAAGGTCAAACTGGAAAACTAGCACACAGACATGTGTTATGCCTTTGTCGCTATTTCAACAAGCACAAGCCAGAGGTCTGGAATCTTCTTAGCTTTAACTGCATATGGAAGGACATGAGGTGATCCACAAAACCAAGACTGACTTATTTTGCAAAGCAGCAACAAAGAGGGATTTTGAGTCTGAATTGTTGACACCTCAGCCCCTCTAATGCTGGGGTTACAGCAAGTGCTGCCCTGGATCCTTCTTCAACTAAAAGGTGCTAAAAGGCCTATGCAAGTGTATGTTCTGTCGTGCTCAACGCACACCAATCAAAACTTAGTGAAGTCATCGCTGATTACACAGATGTGTTTTTGTACGATCTGGGTAGGTTTTGTTTGCCCGTACCACATCTGATTAAAAGATGGATTCTCCAGTTATAGAGGCTCCCACGAGAGTACCCACAGTTTAGAATGGCCCTCAAGAGAAACTCTCTGACTGGTGGCTAGGGGCGTAATATTGTTGCGAATACTGGAAGCCATGAGCACACACATAAGGTCCTATAGACAGTTATATCGGTAAGTAACATGTTGCAGTTAGCTCCCTTTTTTCCCTTGTCTAATGCGGAATTAAAATGATGTGCGCTGTGCGTTATTTAATAGTTAGGATTTTTACACCCCTTATAACAACAAACAACTACGCCTTCACCCACTTCCTCACACCGCTGCATTGTCTAAGTGTATTCGACCACGTACGTGGGCGGAGTTCGTCGGCACTCAGAGCTTCCACTCGCCCCGAGAGATGAAGTTCCCCCCGACCAATGGGAGGCGTAGACGTCCTCAGACACCCGACGTTCGCCACGAACCCACGGACCAATGGGAGGCGGAGACATCTCAGGACATTGACCTTTCTCAATACAAACCGCCGGACCCATGAGAGGCTGAGACATTAGACGGTGATCCTTCCCACACACCCCATCCGCAGGAGAATGCCAATAAGAAACGCCAGGGCCTGAAAAGTGTAGCTCAGGGTTGGGCGATCGGGTTTGAGGTGCTGGAGATGACTCGTCTGGTCGCTTGCAAGCGATCGGGTTTGAGGTGCGGAGATCGAACTCCGTCTGGTCTGGTCGGCTTGGCAGCAATCGGTCGAGGTGCCGGAGATCGACTCGTCTGGTCCGGTCGGCTTGGCAGCGATCGGGTTTGGAGGTGGCCGGGATCGACGTGTCTGTCTGGTCCGCTTGGCAGCGATCGGGTTGACGTGCCGGAGATTTCGACTCGTCTGATGTGGTCGGCTTGGGCAGCGATCGGTTCGAGGTGCCGGGATCGACTCGTCTGGTCTGGTCGGTTGGCAGCGACCGGGTTTCGAGGTGCCGGAGAATCGCCGTCTGATCTGGTCGGCTTGGCAGTGCTCGATCGTCTTCTGGTCTCGTCCACCTGGCGTCCGACGCTTTTCCTCCGTCCTGGTGCTGGAGTGGGCATGAAACATTGCTTGCGGGTTCGGGCAAAGAGCCAGATTGTCGAAGACCACACGAGGTGGCAGGTCCGATTAAGCGCAGCTCTGTCTCTAGCTAACCTGCCCTCGAGTGAGGCCTTTCAATAAAGACATTGGGGTCAGTTTCTGTGTGTTGCTGTGTGTGGTGTGTTGTTGTGTTGTGTGTGTGGTGTGTGTGTGTGTGTCCTGTGTGTGGGCCCGTCTTTAAGTAGCAACTGCTAAGTGCCTTGTCATTATTTGCATTTCATTTCTATTAGTGTGATAACTCTGCTTCTTACGTGCTCCCCTCCTTCCCACCTATTAATATAATAAACCCATGTTGTTAATGTATCAGTTCGTTTTGTGTTTCTTTTATTGTTTAGCACGGTGCGTGTTGGAGAATTAGCCAGGCTGTTGCCAGCTGTAAAGGGACATTTGGACGCGACGAAAAAGCTCGGTGACCGTCGCAACAAAACGGTCGAGTTACGCTAGCGTCTCGTTCCCGTACGAGCATCGTCGAGGATGAATTTCCCCGTAGTTGGATGCGACGTGGGTACTTTCGGTAAATTGAAATTGGGATCGACCCTGACCCCAACGTGGTCGACTAATTGGCGACTTCGGTCCGATAAGGGACGTCGGCTCCGGAGTTATCCGGTGGTGAACGCCTATACATTCCGGGTGACGTGGAGCCGATCTACTGCTCCATCTGGTGTCGTGCTCGTCGCCGATACCCGGCCCCGCAACAATATCTCTGGGTTTGACCTCCTACGGATTCGGTACATAATTTGGTTATCGTCAGAAAAAAAAGTCTTTTGAGGTTGTGCCTTGGCCACGTAAGCTAAATACTGCGTAAACGTGAGCATCAATCAGATGGTCAACCACTGATGATGTAAGAGCCAACTGGGAGGTAAATAAGTTTTTCTCAATCTTTGACCAGAAGATTCCGTTCTGGCAGGTGGTGCTTTTGATTCGGACAGTGCTTTGAAGTCGTACTTTTCAATACCTCATTTGGTGTTTATCTGTTTTAGCAGAATTCCATTTGGCCTTTGTTCCGCAAGTTCAGGTGCTGAGAAATAGGATGAGTGTACATTTGGAGTATTGAAGGTATACACTTTAATCGTGATATGATATGATCATCGTGGGCACTGATGAAGCTCAGTACGAATGAGAGTGTGAAGGAAACTCCTTGACTGGACCTAGAGCTAGTGAGTTGAAATTCAACAGCCAGAAAGATCAATGGAAGGTATCAGAGGTCAGGTTTTGGGACCGTTTTTACTGATGGCTTAAAGGCAGAATCCGAGGAAAGGTCCAAGAAATCGCGGATATGGCAACACCCACAAGGCAGGCCTGAGTTAAAGCGTGCGCTGGGTGTGATCACTAACTTTATCGCGTTTCCACATTCCTGACAGTCGGTTAAATCAACAACCCACTTCGGCTTTTGCTGAGATCAACATTTGGCAATCGCAGCCAAGCAGGCAACGGCATTAAGTAAGCTAAACAAGCCATATCTCTGTGGCGGGCTCAAATTATTTGACGCCATCAAGAACCATACTGTTGTGCAATCTGACACATCATCAAACCGGTATGGGAGCCTGTCTGGCTGCAGGATGGCTGGCCGGTCGCATATGCTTCACGTTCATGTCCGTGCTGAAAGAGAACTATGCCAAATTAAGAAAGAGACATGCAGGGTTGATGTTCGAACTTGGAGAAGTTTCACCAACTCTGTTATGGAACAAGACTGGAGGTGCGACCAATACCATCAATCCTCTCGTGACATTGTCAGAAAACCAACTGTAATCAGAACTTCACTCAAAGGCTTCAGTTGATGCTAACTTCGACTTAATGCATTATGACGTGTTTGTAAAATACAATTCTGGGAACGCTGCGTACATTCCAGACACTTTGTTAGGCACCGAGCGGCTCAATCCCGATGTATGACACCTTTTCGGGACATGTAATTGAGGGTGCATACAATGACCATCTGCAAGTCAGCCAGAGCAAGCTATGGACTTTCGTGGTGGCATCTGCAGATGACGACTCATATTACTTGGCCGGCTACATTCTGAACGGCTGGCCAAATGCACAGACCAACCTTCCAGTGTCCATCAGACTTTCTGGCATCTCAGTGATTAATTGTACGTGGCAAAGGCATGGGTATTGTTGTGAGCGTTGGTAATCCTGCACACACCGGTCCTGCCATTCTGCGGCAAATACACGGCATTTTGGCAAGAGAAATGTAAAGCCAGGGCATGCCAAGTGGTCTTTGGCCAAGTTATCAAACTCAGATATACAAAGTCTGGTTGAGAAGTGTTCAACGTGTGCAGTAACAGACCAGCTAACATAAAGAGCCACTTTTGCCACGTGATCCCTGGGGCATGGCAGAAAATGGATGCAGACATTTTCCACTTCGCTGGAAATCATTTCCTCCTGAT
>CM068952.1:44988784-45001008 GCA_035128595.1 Eptatretus atami
ATATCACAAACAAGCCAACAGGAGGATTGTGGCATGCCCTATCAGCTCAGTCACTTATATACAATGAGATGGAGTAGAAATTACACAATTAATAGCAATGTGCAAATTTGATCATTAAAATGTTTCACAACCTTGACACATCTAGGCCAAGGAACAATTATCATCTGGTCCCTGGACTCCAAAGGAATATGCATGTAAGTGCGTCACTCAGGCTGGGAATGAGCAACGATAAGGCATACACACGCAGAAACTTGTACATATAATTGATAACATATAGGATGGGAACAGGGGGTGATGAGATGGTGGGGTAGGTGGGAGGATTGGCTGGGCAGTATATGTCATTTGATATTAGGATCCAAGCATAATGAGCTATGTTCTCATATGAGAATGCCAAACACACCAATGTCAGCCTGAATACATTGGGACCAGACTCTGTGCAGAGCATTGGTGCTGCCTAAGCAGTCTCTTTGGCTATTGGACACAATCCTGGACGGGTCGCCACTCCGACACAGGATACCAGCAAGCTGGCACTCATGTTGCTGACCTTGGAAGGATGACACGCAGAGTCAACCCCACCTGGTATTAATTCAACAGCCGAGTGGGATTTGAACTCAGGATCCTTGGATCCCAAGCCCACCACCCGGACCATTAAGCAAACACCAGGCATAAACACAACAATGTCAGCCTGAATACATTCTAACAAGACACAGTTAGTACCCCTGTGAAACATATTGTTGTGGTTCTCGAAACTGCATGCATGCAACAGATAGTGGTCCCAAGACAGTTATTCCATCAATATACGTGTAGATAGCCCCTTCCCTTTTGTCTAGCGGGACAACAGGGGGCGTGCGTTGCGAGGATCTCATAGCTAGGTTTGCTTCCATCATTCCTTCTTCATTTCATTTCTAACGTCATTCCTACTCTTCTTTTCTGATTATTCCTGAGGTAAATCTAAGCCACGTGCACCCTTCGCTGTGAGATGGGCCCTCAGCAAAGGCCAAGCAGGCATTACACCCACACGCGTCCGTAGAAACAACAGCCTGCCAAACGCACACGCAGCGGTACTTTCCACCCAATGAATGGGAAACACACTCAACACGACGCCCACACTGCACGGAACACGTACCGAGGCCGATAAGAGAAAGGCAACCCCACGCCACGTTGCACGGGATGCGAGTGTGCAAGGCACAAGTGGCGTGTTCCTTTCAACCCGTTTCTGGACAAATTATATCGATCGGGTTTCACCCCGCGCACACGATAGCAGAATCGGGCGAACACGAGCGCTGGCCACGTGCGTAATGGCAGATCGGAACGGAAGATGTTGTACGGAACGCTCTCAAAGGCAGACCGTGCGCCGCTCGCGACACTTTGTTATCGTATAGAGCCGGGCACGAAGGACACGTCTTACTGTCTGTGCATGGGTTCGCCAGAACATCTTACTCCCTCCCCCCCCCCCCCCACCTCTATGGCCAGGAAGCTGCGATCGGGCAGAGGCATGTTGTGCAGCTCGGTCAGTGGCGCATATGGACCGGGTGCGTTGGCCAGCACTGGTTGGGGGCGCCCGAGCAGGCGTGCGGGACCAACAATGCCCTTGGCCGGTCGTCGGGGCATGGCCGGAAGTTCTTGCAAGGCAAGTCATGACGCGGAGTTCGGTGTGGGCGATTCATGTCATGTTGTGAGGTCGGAGCAAGACATCTTTGCAGCGTGGGGTCACCTTGCCGGAAGTGGAATGTTGCTGCATCCGGCCATCGCGGCCGTGCCACGCAGGGGCGTCGGCCAATCAGAGCACCCAATTCGGGTGACATCACTGAGTTTTGGGGTGGCCCCCGCCCTGTGCGCGGGGCCTATAAAGGTCCGAGCGGATCCTTCTTTCTCTCTCTGCCCTGTCTCGCCTCCCACTCAAGCTGGTCTTCGACTCCGCCTTCTGTCGTCATCACCTCGACTCCACCTTCTGTCGTCATCGCTGGACTCCTCCTCTTCTCCACCCACATGACTCTGACTCCACCCTCCCAACTCAAGCCCCTCCTTACAACCCACGTCTCGACGCGAGAGATGACGCACCAGCTGTCAAGGGGTACCGCGCCACGGAGCATTCCCCCAAACGTATTGGTGGCGCGTTCGGGCACTGCGTATCAATGATACCAAGGTCCCGAGATCGTAGCTTCAACTCCTCTCCGTCTTGCTTCAATTCCTCTTCATCGGTTGTGTGTGTGTGTGGTGTGTTGTGTGTGTGTGTTGTGTGTGTTGGTGTGTGTGTGTGTGTGTGTGTGTTGTGTTGTGGTGTTGTGTTGTGTGTGTGTTTGTGTGTGTGTGTGTGTGTGGTTTGGTGTGTTGTGTGTCTGTGTGTGTGTGTGTGTGTGTGTGTGTGTGTGTGTGTGTGTGTGTGTGTGTGTGTGTGTGTGTGTCTGTGTGTGTGTGTGTCCTGGCACCTGTCTATGTAAGTAAGCCTGCAGAAATCGTTATTATTATTTTCCGGTTAAATCTGCTCTGCGTCCGCTTTCATAAGTTGCTTGTTTATTGCTGCACCACACCTCTCTTCCCGATCTCTGCACAACACACCCAATAAATCTATTGATCGTACCACATACCTTTCCTCGCCCCATTGTAAATAAATCATTATTAGAAATGTTCCCTGCTCGTTTTTGTCTTTTCCTCCATGATCCAGCAAGGTCCGAATCTTAGCTTAGCCGAGACTTTATTCCCAACAATCGGTTCCCTTTAGCCGGTACGTCCTTGGCAGTGTCGCTCGGCTACATTCCGATCCGGTAAAGTGATCCGGTCCGGTAGAGTGATCCGGTTCGGACAAGGCGTACCAAGGGTGTGTTCCCCAGTAATTAAATCACGTGGTTATTTTTAGGTAACCGGATTAACTCGACTGAGGACCCTAAGTCACGTGGTTAAGTTATTGGCGTCCACGGTTGGTTAGACCCGCCGCGTCACGGAATTATCCGTGTGCGACGGCCACAATTCCGGGGAGTCTGGTGGGAGCCGAGATAGCTTCCCCCCCCCCCCAGTTGGTTCTTCTCACCCGACCCGCCGCCCACAACAATATCATGAGAATTAGTGACCAGCAGTATCATCTTGTGTTTACAAACACCAAATGGCAGGAATTGTTACTTGATAATGAAACATGTCTGGTTGCCATCATTGTGTCAGTTTCAACGTCACAAAACACATTGTACAAAACTATGTTGGCACCCAGAAGAGATTAAGAATGTTCTAGATGCTTCTCTTTTGTATATAAAGTCGAGGCTCATGGAAAAGCTACAACATAGAACGTTTCAGGATGTAAGGACAAAAGGAGTGGTGGAAAGGGAGGGGGGCAGGATACACACAACAGCATGGCTGAAGGACAAACTAGAGGGCAAATAAGGGAGGTGAGGAGAAATTAGGGGTACGGGAGGATGCACAAGGTGGACAAGATGGATGCAGAAGCAAACTCTCAGGAAGGAAAAACTGTGGATTAAGAGAAAGGTGAGCTTGGGGAGGGTTAATGGGGGTAATAAAAGATCAACCAAGAAGAGAGTGTTGATAACATAGACATGAGAATTATGGGAAATTGTGAGCTCGAGTACAATGAGAAGCAAGATATGTGCAAACGATGCCACAACTGTGCAGTGTTTTTACCTTACTCTGGAACACTACAACTCCTTTTGTGAAGCGCACACAAATGTAGGCCTAGTGTACAACTACCTCGTGACATTTTCAACAACTTAGGTGGCATCGTAAAGAAGTTTTTCAACACTCAAATTTATCAAGAACAGACTGAGGAGTATTATATGAGTGCTCAGCATTTGGAAACATTTATTTTGATTACCATGCAGGATGACATCCTACATCATGTAGACCCACATGCAATCTTGATAATGTATCCATAAAAAGTTTGTTGTTACGCACGAAGCTATATTATATCTGTAATAACCTGATAATTGTATAAAAAAAAATTCTGATAACGTCATACACCAAACTGAAAATCAGTTTGGTGTATGTGTACGGTGCTATTTTTTGTTACCCTGCGCTCGTGAAGTGAAAATCATGGTTAACCGAACGGTAGCGTGCGTACGTACGTATGGCGTACGTGTATATACGTACGTATCTGCATTTTGTTGAGCGTACATCAAAAACCGTTCAGTGGAGGAAATTGAATCTTTACCACATGTTACATGACCATTTTATATAGCGGTCATTCTTTTGAGGTCAACATAGCCCAAAGGTCAACATAGGCCATTTTTCTAAAATCCTCAATTTTCATCCAATTGACTTGAAATTTGAAGAGTTGCACATTTGATCATTGAATTCAACCACCAATTATTTTTGAGGTTAACATAAGCCAAAAGGTCAACGATAGGCCGATATTTCTAAAATTGTCAATTTTCATGCGATTGACTTGAAATTTGAACAGGATTTTAATGTCAGCTCACTGAATTCAACCACCAATCATTTGTGAGGTCAACATAGGCCAAATTTCTAAAATTGTCAATTTTCATCTGATTGACTTGAAATTTGAACAGGATTTTCATAAAAATGGCCATCATGTGTCATGTGGTCTATCAGCCATATTGGACCTAAGGGAAAATCTTTGAGAATCTTCATAGGAGACACCGCTTAACCAATCAATGCAAAATTTAACTAATTGATCAATTACCCATGGGGAATATGGTTTGATAAAGATGGCGTCATCGGTCATGTGGTCTGGCAGCTATATTGGATCAATGAAAATTAAACCTTCAACAACAAAAGAATCGGCTCACACCAAGTCCTTCTCAAGACTGTGCGGGGTATGTATTCTATGAATACCATCTCGTTTCATTAATGTTTTTGGTTACTCTGCAAATATAATTATCAATGCATGCAATTGTACAGGCAGTAGTAGTAGTCACAAATATATTCCATAAAACGATTATAAAATCGTGAATTCTTTGTAATTTGTCTACAAATCACCAAAACAATAACAACTGGAAATGGCACTTGGGAGAGTGCATACCTCCACCAGGCTGAACAGTTTACGTTTTGTATTTCACTGATGGGTGGGATCAGGACCCGGACCTCAACCAAAATCGAATCGGCTTGTTCTTGTCACCCACCCACTCAACCACCTAGTTTTGTCATAACTCATCCACAACTTTTTGAAATATCATGCTATATATCGTTTTTGACCCGATCACTCAATGGTAAAGAATCACTGAAATTTTTTTCATAGCATCTGAATACGCATCTAGATCTTCACAAAAATCTAATCAATTCATCGTTGTTACACACCAAAACTGTCCACCAAGTTTCGTCTGAATCTGTCCATAACTTTTTGAGATATCCTGCTCACGGACAAACAAACAAACAAACAAACAGACAGGGGTGACGACACAACCTCTGTCCATTTTGGTAGCGTTGGTAATAAGGGGCAGTCCAAAATTGTCAGAATTTTCACAGTACTGTATAATGCATACTACAAAGAGTAGCACTTTTCAAAATGTAGCACAGAAAAAACAATCAGACTTTTCAAGTAAAAAAAAAAAAAAAAAAAAAACCTCTGTAGTCAAGACAGTCAAAATAGGATTACTGTACCATCACGTTTTTGCATTTATGAGCAATCTTTATATTGTTCTGGTTTTGGAAATGTACCCCGGGGGAGAACATCCATGTACACGTAGGGATCCCCAGAAATAGTTATTTCATTAGTTTATGTGGTAGGTAGACTTTTGCCTTTTGTCCTTTGTCGAAGGGTTGGGGGTGGGGCGGGGGGGGGCGTTGTGAGGATAGTCTGTGTATTCCTGGTGTGATGTCTCCCTACTTGCTGTTTTTAATCTCCTCAATCCACCAACAATCCGCTTGATCCAATCTCAATTCAACAAACCCTCCTTCACCCCATCGCTCATTCCTTCAACCCCACAATCGGTCATTTGTCCTTCGGTCCATCTGTGTCCATCTTCCTCATCACTCGATCCACTCATTATTTTATTCACATTCGAACCATCTGTTCATCAGTCCGTCCATCCTATCTATACTCCTCGGTCTCCAAGTCACCACCAACCTCTGTCGAACTCGTACACGCTAACGAATCCCTCCCCATTAGAAACAATTAATCCTCTGGGCCGGTCGAATTACCTTCCCTCGTCGTTCCTTCCCTGCAATGCCACATCCGTCACACAGGACAACGGTTCTCAAACATGCACAATACAAAGGAACATTTGTGCGTGCGGGGAGGAATAATTTGAGTGTTTGGGTGCGCGAGTGGCGAGGCGGGTATGTCACCGTCTGAACATTGTGACGTGAAGATTTTCTACAGCTCCATCGTGGGACCAGCCCTATCACCTATCAGATGTGCATCAATGGGAGGGGGCCATGCGGGGTCGAAAGATCCTCGCGTGAACTTTGCTCCCTCGAATACACGCCCGGTATGGCACATATAAAGGCCAGGGCACGAATCGGCTTGGGGCTGTTATGTATGCATTGGGGACATGACCAGAAGACTGCCTGTACCTGCTCGGAGAATTGCCTGCTAGTATGAACTTTGCTGGGTCCTGGGTGAACTGTGCTGGGTTGGCGAGGAGAGCGCGAAGCGATGGCGTGGTGACGCAGAGAGTTCCCTGGTGTGCTGTGCAGCTGCACATACACTCATGCTATCTGTTCCTTGCTTTCCCCACAAACTGCTCAATCATCTACTTTGGACACACAAAAGGCAATCAGCCTTCCGAAGAGAGCTATCAACGATTAACCTCCAGAGACAAGACATTGTTTGCACCTCACACCCTTCCTCTAAGCCTACGCTATCACTACGCTGCATTCTCATTGACACCAAATCAATACTTCACCACCCATCCTCCCCATCCTTTACCCCTCCCCCCCCCCACCCCTATATTTGGATTGACACAGTCCCACCTGGTTGTGTGAGGTAAGGGAGGAGTTGTCCCCATACTCCGTTCTGCTTCTTTGTCCTCATTTCTTCTCGTCTCCTTATCCCCAGAATGAATGATGGTGCTATGTCTTATGTGCCTAAGTAAGACCGTATAAGTTGAAAACACAAGTGCTAAGGGAATACGTCTACTCTTCTGTGCCTTCTGACTTTGCTTGCTTTGTAAATACGTGCCTGATGATTGTCTGCCTTGGTAAATAAATATTTCTGTTGATTGCTGTGTGAATAAAGGCTTGCGAATAAAGTGCTTGCTGTAAATACGTGTTTACATTTGGTAAACATTTCAAACTTGCTCGTTTGTGTCCTTTCTTTCATTGATCCGAAAAAGTGTGTACATAATAGATAGACAGGGAGTTTTTGCCTTACTGATTGGCTCCGCAATTAGCCAACACTGCAATTATGGTTCCGCTCAACCGTAATGAGTACTCGGTGCGCGTTGAGGGCATGGTTCCCCAGTTGAGGTCTTGAGGTCACCAATATGTAACACGACATCGAAGGCATGAGGACCCTGTGAGACCTAATTACTCCAACCGATGTTCGCGCTTGCCTAACAACCCGTTGGGCCAGAGAGTTATCCATGGCCAGCGGCCTCAGGGTTTGAGGGCGAGTGGAGGGTTCGGCAACCACCCCGTGGACCTCGTCCGTACTCGAGCCCCGACTCGTAACATTTGGTGTCCGGAGTGAGGATGCGACACCCCCTGAGGTCAAACGTAACATTTGATGTCAGGAGTACTATTGGACTGGAGCACAATAATGGAGCAAGTTAGGGTGCAAATTTTATTTAAAGAGTAATTGTGTAGCTATGTCAGACCAAGGCGAGCAGATCATCCAGGTGGGTTTTGATGAGAATATGGAAGAGGAAACTGGTGTTGCAAATGACATTGCAGGGGAGGGAATGGAAGGCGGCGCAGCGGAGGTGCTCATAGCGATCAAGGAACCCTGCCCCTAACCCATCCTCATCCCCCTCCCCCACCCCATCACCACCCCCTGGAGAATGTGGCAATAATGGCACAGGATAACAGATCAGTGCTGCCAGCGCAGTTTGATATGAACCTCTTAATAGACCAGCTCATGGCACAGGATGCAGTTTGGGCAGAAGAAGCTGAGCGACAAAAGGCATGAGGGGTAGGCAGAGGCTAAGGCTGACAGAATGAATGTGATGGGCAAGGGCATAAGGCATGATATGCAAAAGGGATTGGTGGAGGTTAAGGCAAATATGAAGGCAATGGGCAATGACATGGCTTTGAGATTCTAAGCTTTATGGGACGAGGTGAATGGAGTAAGGGGGTGTGTAGACGGTGTCTGTGAAGAGATGAAGGTGGACTATCGCTTGTCGGACTTTGTGTCCAACAAGCGGTTTCTGAGAGAGACTCAAATGAGATTTGTTACCTGCATAGTCCATGAGCGTCAGCTGTGGCTGTATGGACATGTGGCTCGTTTTCCTGATGCTGATCCTGCTCACCAGATTCTCTCAGCAAGGGATCCTCGTGAGTGGAGGAGGCCAATGGGCCGACCATGTGCCTCGTGGTTGCAGCAGGTTGATCAGCATCTCAAGAAGATGGGGATGGGCCAGGCATCTGCCTGGGGGATGGCCAGACGGAGGCCCCTGGAGTACCGTCAGAAAGTGGACACAGCGGTGCGCTGCTCCAACGCATGCTCCCATACCTGACGTGACGCTGGAATGACGAAATAAATGAATGCACTTCAACCAGAAGTAAAAGGGCTGACGGTAGGGCAGGAACAATTAATGACAAAGATAGAAACTAATACTGATGCAATAAAATAACTGAAGGCAGCTCAGAAAGAAACAAATGGGGGAATTGATCCCCGAAATGAAGGAGTGTAAGGCAAGGCATGGCGAGGTGACAAAGAAAGTAAAATAGATGGACTAGACAATGGAGATAAGGGAACGGAAAATGAAAGAAAGTATAGAAAACACAAAAGTAATTTTATAAGAGGAACTTAAGGAAGCCAAGCTGGAGATCATATAGATAAAAGATGAGATAGATAAAGCGAAAAAAGAACGAGGAGAGATGGGGGAGAGATTACAGAAAATTAAGGTGGAATTGGTGAAAAGTGTGGAGACCAGTTATAAAGATTGGGACAGCGCATTGCAGGTAGGTACAGGAGAGGAGGATATGAGCCCTCAAGGTGAGCTATCACAAGGTGAGTCCAGCAAAGTTGAGACTGTGTGAACCAGAGGGTGCATGGTGGGAATGGGTGCATGTTGAGCTTGGGGGGAAACAAAGAACTCAGGGTTTCTTGGAATGATGAGAGAAAAGAAGTGTGCCAGGAGCGAGTGCGCAGAAAGCGAATGTGATGGAGTGCGTACCATGAGTGAGTGGAATGGAATGGGTGAGCGAGCAGGTGAACGCGGGACGTGCACCGACCCAGATGGGGGTAGCAGCTAATATGAAGGACGGGAGCGGTGAGTCCCCCATGTACGCAACACCACAAGAGTTTGGAGGGTTTGCCCGTACGTTGGCTCTGCAAGGACTGGCATACAGGATTAGAACCCCAGGAAACCGAGCAGTGCCATTGGCTCCGTATGACAATAAGAGTGATCCAAGGTGTTTTTGGTGTCGTTTGAGTGCGTGTCCCAGGAGAATGGGTGGAACCCGAAGGAGAGTAGAATGCATCTGGTGGTAGCATTGTCTGGTGCAGTGGCAGAGGTTTGAACCACCATACCCGATAGTGCGGTGTCAGTACCGAACCTCATTGCGGCTCTAAAACACCGATTTGGAGTAGAACAACAGAGCGAGCTTGTTAATGTCGTGGGGTGCTCAGGTTGATGACAATTAAGTAGTCCTGGTACCCGGTATTGGCTGAAAGGCTTTTATTTCAGCAATTTCGACCAAATAAATGAGTGGAAAAAGAACCCTGCAACACAGAGAGCATAAACACACCATAAGTACAATCATCAATTGTCTTCACACATCAATGACAATCAAAATAACATCACCAGTACACCAAATCCACTCCCGTCAGGTTGTGATTATTCCCACCTCAACATGTATTCTCATCCCTCCAGGAATCTCGTAAACTTCCTTTGTCTAACTTCCCTCCAACATCACTTTCAATTTTCTTTGCTCAAAATTAATCTCATCCCCAGATCTCAAATTAAATAACTAACAGTCTAATTAGTGAGTCAAACAGTGAAAAGATTAATCAAACAGATCAATTACTTGGGACACCAAACTTACAATCCAAGCCTAAAGTTGAGACAACCACACAAACTCAAACAAGTCCAAATCATTTGCATTTCACCGCCGGGGAATCAACTTCAACATAATTGACCAACACTTTTATTCATTCCTACCTGAAGGGAACCTCAAAAAAGTTATCTCATTCCCAGCTTCGTCAATCAGTGATGGGGGATGAACAACCACTGCCTCAGCCTCCAGCAGCGAATCGCTAAAAGTGCACAATCTACCCAAAGCTGATGTTCAAGTAAGCGCGGGAAGCACCTTCCTTGTTCGGCACAGAGCAGGCCAGACCCTGAAACTCGTATGTGTTGCTTACTCGCTGCAGTCACCGCCCTCTAGCCTTCTTCCCATGTCCAACTGGCCTAGTTCTCCAAGGGTAACTCTCGAGAGTAGCTGATTGATCCACCAGAGTGCCCTTCACGCACTCTCGACCAGGCGAACCTTGTCCAGCCGCTCACCAACTGACCCCCTCCCTTTCCCACTCCCGCATCCTCTTCAATCTGCCACCCAGCAGTGGCATCACCTTCCCACACTTTCCAAAAGCTCACAGCGAGATCTCATGACAAACATTTCCTATTTTTAGTTTTATCACATCCAAAGCTATTACGATAGTGTTGTAGGTGTTGCTACTAGATATAGTACATCTGGCATTACCGGAACTCTATGTCATTTTCCCTTGTGGGATTATTTAATTATTAAAGCCATTGCTTTGATCCTGTGTGCTGGTCTGATCATTACATGGTGGCAGCGGTGGCTGTAAAGATTGATTTAACGTAACTATGGAACGTTTCAAGCCACCACCATACCTCTCTTTGGACACCACAAGCCTTAGTTGATAACTGGCACCACTGGTCTCAGAAATTTGAGCTGTTTTTAGAGGCGTCAGGGCAGGCTTCTGTGCCAGAGTCAGAAAGTCGCCATTTTGCTTCACTGTGCTGGAGTGGAGGCAATTGAGGTTGACAACACGTTTGTATTCGACCCCACTTCAGACAGTAAGGTACTGTCAGAGGTGATGAAACAGTTCAATGATTACTGCAACCCTTGGAAGAACCTGGTGTATGAATGGCACAAGTTCTGGGAGACCAAACAGCAGGATGGGCAGTCATTTAGCCATTACCTGACGGATCTACGAATGTTGGCCAGATCATGTGAGTTTGTCGAGGTGAGTAATATGATTTGGGATAAAATTGTTTTAACAATGTCCGATTTGCGGATCAAAGAGCATCGTTTATGTGAAAAGGACCTGGACCTTGCAAAAGCTGTGGATATCTGCCGAGCCACCGAGGAAAGCCGAACACAAATACAGTCAATGTGCAAGATGCCGCTGGACGTAAATGAGCTGCTGAAAAGTCGTGAGGTTTGCAGAATGGGGTGCTCGCGATCATCGCGCTGTGTTTACTAGATGCGATGCCCGTGGTAGGGAATCCTGCGATAACGCCAATCGTGCTGTGGATCAACAGGATGTTTGCCCCAGATGTCAACACCAGTGGGGAAGGAACCATGACTGCCCTGCCATTGGCAGATAATGTAACAAATATGGACGGAAGGGTCATTTTCAAAGAGTATGTAGAGCCAAACCCAGGCAGTTGGTCCACACTCTTTGTATGAACACACAAGAGATGGGCGATTCGGTCAACGAAATAGATCGACTGCACATTGAGGACCTTGATTTGGTAGCACCAGGTGAGAACTGCTATGCCTGCATATTGTTGTGGTGCCTCGGCGGCGAGCACGACCGCCTATGTGGAGCAGTAGAGTCGGCTCCACCGAACACCCGGAATCTAGATCGTGCTTCTCGGAGAACTCCGAAAGGCACGGGTCCTTACAGGACCGTGAATCGCCAATAATTCGGCCGTGTGGATTAGGGTTACCAACTTCAATACACCTAAGTATCCACGCGGCAAAACTACCGGGGAATTCACACCCTCGATGGAGCTCGAGCGGAACGAGCCGTTAGCATGCTCGAACCGGGCGTAACCCGAGCGGATGGTTACCGAGGTCCGTCGGTCCAAATGCACAATTTACCGTTTCCCAATTTCCCAACACACATCATGCTAAGCCATCGAAAGAAACACAGAAACGAGCTGATACATTTAACAAGAGGGGAA
>CM068952.1:45006660-45017672 GCA_035128595.1 Eptatretus atami
CCACATGTTTCCTAACTGTACGCCCATCTTTCTGCATGACACAAAAAACACGAGTTCCTTCCTTGTTAGTAACAACACCTCACAGCCATTTCGCTCCAAGGCCATGGTTCAGTACATCAACAGTATCGTTTACAGCAATGTTGGGCAATGCAGCCGTGTTGATCATGATCGTATTTCTGACTTTGACGCTTGTTATCAACAGTTTCTTTGATGTCAGGATGAACACGAGAAAGTCTGGTTTTCAGTTCTTGCTTCATAAGCAATTCGGCTTAGGGTGCATGGTCTGAATCTGTAACCGAGCAACACGCGTGACAAACGCATTTGAAGCGAACCTTGAGCAACACGCCTTAACCCTTGCTTGATAATAATCTGTACAGCACGCTCTGCCTGACCATTAGAAGCGGGTTTAAACGGAGCAGAACGGACATGTTTGATACCATTCAACCTCATGAATTCCTGAAACTCCTGGACATGTAAAACACGAACCATTATAGCTTACCAACACATCAGGTAGACCGTGAGTAGCGAACATGACACATAAATTCTCAATGGTGGCGGCAGAAGTGCTTGTCGACATGATAGAGCACTCAATCCACTTGGAAAATGCATCAATGACGAGGAACATTTTTCCTAAGAAAGGACCTGCAAAGTCAACATGAATCCTGGACCAAGGTTTGGAAGGCCAAGACCAAAGACTCAGCAGTGATTCCGCTGGTGACTTACTGAGTTGCAGACACGTATCACAACAATTAACACAAGATTCAAATTCAGAATCAATACCAGGCCACAAAACATGAGACCTTGCAAAAGCTTTCATTGTGACAATACCAGGATGGGTACTAAGTAGTTCAGAAACCAACTTCCCTCTTCCCTGCTTTGGCATGATGACACATCGGCCCCTGACTGACTGACTGGACTGGACAGATAACTCATCTCTACGATGTAAATATGGTTTGTACTCTTCTGAGTCTGGTATACGGGACCAATCGCCAGTCATAACACAACGCTTAACTACAGACAACACAGGATCTCTGTTGGACCACAATCTCACTTTCAAGAGCAGCAGTAACTGGAGAATTGTCACTCTCAAACACATTCATAGCTAATACAAGGTCAGCAGGTTGAGGGGTATTGTTACAATCAGTTATAGGTACCGGCAGTCGATTCAATGCATCAGCACAATTCCCAGTGCCAGTGCCATGAATTGTATAATTGTAACCAGACAGCATCAATGCCCACCGCTGAAAACATGATGACGCATTGGTGTTGATTCCCTTGTTCTCCGAAAACAAGAAGGTGAGCGGTTTGTGATCAGTTTCAAGCTCAAATTTATGACCAAACAAATACTGATGCATCTTGGTTACCCCAAACGTACACAGCCTAATGCTTCTTTATAAACCACACCATAGGCTCTTTCAGCTTTCGTCAAGCTTCTGGAAGCAGACGAAACAGGTTGTAACTTGCCCGACTCATTGGCTTGTTGTAACACACAACCTACCCCATAGGCTCTAGCATCACACGACAATACAAGATGCTTACATGGATCATAATGAACAAGCAACTTGTACGAACACAATCGATCTATAGCTTCCTTGAAGCCATCATCCTGGGCCTTGCCCCAAACCCAAGTTTTCCCTTTCCGAAGTAACTGATGTTCTAGCATTGTGCTCACCCGTGGAAAGAAACTGGCAAAATGGTTGAGCAAACCCAAAAAGGAATGGAATTGTGACACATTTTCTGGTTTGGGTGCATTTTTGATTGCTTCGACTTTGGAATCACACGGCATGATCCCAGCGGCAGTGACCCTTCTGCCTAGGAATACAACTTCAGGCGTCATAAACACACATTTCTCACGTTTCAGTCTGAGTCCTATTTTGTCCAAACGACACAGGACTTCCTCCAGGTTACCTCAGGTGTTCTGCAGTGATGCAGCCCGTGATCAGGATGTCATCCTGGAACACGACAGTCTTTGGCACAGATTTCAATAGACTCCATGTTTCTCTGAAAGTTGGCAGCTGCTGAACGTATTCCAAAAGTACAGCGATTGTAGATGAACAACCCCTTGTGAGTGTTGATGCACGTGCATTTCCTTGACTCCTCATCCAGCTCTTATGTCATGTAGGCAGACGTCAGATCCAACTTGGTGAATGACTTTCTACCAGCCAATGTCGAAAACAGGTTGACCATCCACTTTGGGCAGTGGATACCAATCCTGCATGGAGTGGCGATTAATAGTCACCTTGTAGTCCCCGCAGATCATCACTGTTCCATCACCTTTCAGGACCGGAACAATTGGACAAGCCCCTTCAATGAACTCAACGAGAGATGACCCCCTCACTCTGGAGTCTCTCAAGTTCACACTCGATCTTTTCCCTTATCAATTAGGGAACAGACCTAGCTTTACAGTAGATGGGCTTTGCTTCTGAGTCCAGATGAATCTTACCTTTCATCCCCATGAAGGAACCAATCCCTCACTCAACCAGAGATGGAAACTTATCCAGCACTTGAGCACAACTGGAAGCCTCCACTGAAGACAGCTTTTTGATCTCATGCCAGTTCAGCTTTATGCTCTCAAGACAGTTCCGACCAAGTAATGTAGGGCCATTGTCTGGTACAACCCACATAGGCAGTTCATAAGTCACACCATCATAAGGCACACTGGCATCTGTGCCGCTAATCACCGGAACAATTTCCTTGGTGCAAGTACGAAGTTTGGCCTTCACTGGACTCAATTTGGGCTTCACAGCCTCACAGTCCCACAATTTGTCAATTGCCTCCTGGCTCATAATTGACTGACTCGCCCCGTGTCCACTTCCACTTCCACTTGCTTGCCATTCAGTTAAAGATCAACAGTTATCGGTGCGGTGCTGCCATGGATTGTATACATCTCATACTCCTCACCATGCAGTGACGACTCATCAGCTCCCGCAACATGCTCGCCATCATCCACATGATGAGTGCCAGTACGGTCACCACTGCTGGATTGGGGACACCTCTTCTGAAGATGCCCGATCTTGCCACATCCGTTACATGTGTACCGCTTGAATCGACACTGGTGAACCATATGATTTGCACCACAACGTCAACACAAGTTCTCGGGCCCTCTCATTACCGATGAAGCAGGTTTCAAACACACAACTGGCTTCGGTGTAGCCTTATACGAAGATTGAGCAATCTTATCTTGACAGTATCTGCACTTGAAGAGTTCCGGCTCTTCGACGAGATCTCCTTCAGGTTTTCAGCAGTTGGCATACACACCTGTGCAATCGTCACTGCTTTTCCTCGGTCAAGATCGTCTTCTTAGGCACAAGGAGTTTTCGTAAGATGACCTCATGATTTACCCCCATCACAAACAAGCGTCTCGGAGCATCTCATCAAGCACAGTACCAAACCGACACGGTTCTGCTAAACGGCGCAGACCAGCGACAAAACTGGAAATGTCCTGACTTTCCTGACGAGTGTGTGAATAAAACCTACACCCTGACATGATTAGACCAGCTTTCGGCTTGAAATGGAGAGCTTGACGAGCTCACGGAGTTCTTCGTATGACTTGTCCGTAGGTCGCCATGGTGACGGCAGGTTTTTTTTTTGTTGTTGTTGAATCCGTACACCTTCTGCCCCGCACACAGTCAACAACACAGCACGACGACGGGCGGCACCACCAACAGCCACCATGAGAAAAAAAAAATAAATAAATAAATAAATAAATAAATAAACTTCCGATATTTCGTCACGTGCCTTGATTAAGCCAATAGCGAAACGCGTCATAATGTATTTACGTATTTACGATATATCGTGTATTTACGAAATAAATAATATATTTACGAAATTACAATACCATAAATGGAATAATCTTTAAATAGTAACGTGAACTTTTCGAAACTTTAAAGCAAATGTCCGAATATATTTAAAAGTTCATGATAGACGCTCTCAAAAGGCACCGTCTATGTGAGGATGTGTACATGTGCTTAGTATTTAAGGAGATCCGGATCTTGTATATACAACAGCCGAGTCCTTGAGATTAAGGTTTTGTCAGAAGAAGAAGAAGAAAAAACAAGAAGAAGAAGAAGAAGAAGAAGAAGAAGAATAAGAAGAAGAAGAAGAAGAAGAAGAAGAACAACAACAACAACAACACCTGAAGTGTTTTTCCTGCACCAATACACCGCATTTTTTTCGATCGCGACAATCACTTCCGCATTGAGGTGCAAAGACAAATTCAGCAGGGGGAAAAAAAAAGGTTTAATAACGACAACAATTAACTACAGCTAAATAAAGTAATTATCTTAGTTTATAAAAAAATAATAATAATAATAGTTCATGCCTACACTCTTCACAGAGCATCAGGACGTGTCACTCACCCTCACCGTTCGGCGAGGAACGTTCGTTTTACGCGGCTTTTATTTGACGGTCAATAGTAATTTAAGAATAATTTTTGTATCCACTATTTCATTTTAACGTGAAAGCCGAATTTCTTCGTCGTTTGCGATGACGTCAGGGGCGGTGTATAACACGCGCATAGTCAAGTCAATAGCGTGTAAGATAATTCGTGGTAAAATGCAAGAACGATCTCGCAGTGATCATTTACGAACGCAACACTTGCCGAATAGTCCCTCACGATTAATAATGATCGCAAAAAAAAAAAAAAGCAAGAAATACAGTTGAAGGAAACACATTGGGAGGACGAGAACGAAACAGTTTTCTTCAATGAACTTGGGGAATGAATAACAACATTTGCTGAGTTCGGTGGAGAGACGTGTCGTAACAGGGGTAAGCTCGGAATTAATTATCTGCGCTTTATTTAGAATTCCCCCCCCTTTTTTTTGTTACTTTCTTGTTATTTATTCGAAGAGTCTGTTCCTCATTTTTCCAGCGCTCAGACTGCGATCTTTGGAAGATCATTTGGTTCCTTCTGTACGGAACCTCGGAACAACAAACACTTCCTGGGAGGAAGGTTTTAAAAGACGAGTCAAGCGGAATCGAAACCAAGACCATGACGGCACCTGACTGTGGCTCTGGCTCCTCTGGCTCTCTGGCTCCTCTGGCTCCTCCGGCTTGTGTCAGGAGTCTCTGCGGAACGAGCTGTTGCAAGTTCGAGTTCGGGAGAAGCTCCGTGCAGAAGAAGTCGCTTGTGGTTGGAGCCGTATGTTTACCAGGGGGTCTGCAGGTGTCACCCTCACTCACCCTGTGCACAAGTTTCACTCGGTTACCTTCATTCACTGTTACACTGAAGATAACGTGTTAAAAAAAAAACACAACAACAACACCTTGTGAATGTGTGTTAAATCATTACAAACGTTGTGTTACAATGGACATATCCAAGGTGCTGCTTTAAGCAGCTGTCCATCTTTGGAAGTGGACATTGAGGAGGAAATGACGTGTGTGTCTGTGTGTGTGTGTGTGTGTGTGTGTGTGTGTGTGTGTGTGTGTGTTGTGTGTGTGTGTGTGTGTGTGTGTGTGTGTGTGTCTGTGTGTCTGTGTGTCTGTGTGTCGTGTGTCTGTGTGTGTTTGGTGGTATCTCCATATATGGGTTCCAGAAAGTAGAAAGGAGTGTCTGTTGTCTGTGTGTCTGTGATGTTTTGGTTGGTATCTCCATATATGGTTCCAGAAAGTAGAAAGGAGTGTCTGTGTGTCTGTGTGTCTGTGTGTCTGTGTGTCTGTGTGTCGTGTTGTGTTTTGGTTGGTATCTCCATATATGGGTTCCAGAAAGTAGAAAGGAGTGTCTGTTGTCTGTGTGTCTGTTGTCTGTGTGTCTGTGTGTCTGTGTGTCTGTGTGTCTGTGTGTGTTTGGTTGGTATCTCCATATATGGGTTCCAGAAGTAGAAGGAGGTGGTGGTGTGTGTGTGTGTGTGTGTTGTGTGTGTGTGTGTGTGTGTGTGTGTGTGTGTGTGTCTTTTTCAGTGGCTTGGTTTGGCTCGCCAGGTACTTTGAACCTGCCGTTGTTAGGGTGAAATGTGTAATTTAAATAGTCTTGATGACATGATTTTCAGTGACAATTTCAAGATGGTTAAGCATAATTGTTCTGTTCCTGGAATCAAATCGGACTCACGGAAATATGAGAAATATCTGTGGATGAGAGGTGTCAAGTTTGCACCATTTTCTGTTAGTACAAGCAGCAGCTGATAGTATAGCCACACACACACACACACACACACACACACACACACGCACCTTTTAAAAATAGAAGATTAAAATGAAATGCTCACAACCATGACGCTGTTCCACAATGTACTCGCTCATCTGTAATTGTCACCGACCTGGAAAACAATGCACAGTGGGTAACAATACGTGTGGACGATAATGTAGCTATCAAATTTTTTTTAAAATCAGATAAAAATGTTCTCCCAACCTACCACTATGTGGTTTCTTTACTATGTTGGGCTGTCGTGACATGGCCTTCTGTTTAGTCGGGTATGTTGTGATAGAGTTTTGGGTTTTTTTTTTTCTGAACAAGACTTTCCTCGTTTACATCTCTGCTGTCCTTGAAACCAAACTTCTTGAACATGACAGGAGCTGACATCACGATATGGAAGAGAGCTGGGAATAGGAGAGGAGAAGGTCAAGGAGACGCTGGAGGCTTTGCAACAGCACACTTTAACTCGACTCGCACACAATGAACGGTTCAGGAACGATGGGATCGCCACCCTCCGCTGCAGAATTGCAGAAAAAACAGTAAGCGTACTGATATTTTACAAGGTTTTTCTTCTGCATAAGAAATAGGGAATTTCAGTAACTTTAAAACGATCTGATAAACATTTTTCTGCATTTTCCCTTCATTTCCACTGAGAGAAATAGTGAGTGGTTGTGGCTTTTTCATTGGTTGGTCAAAAATATGTCTACCTACCATTGCAAAATCATATCAGGTCACTTCAACTTTAGAACTCAAAAAAAAAAAAGACGAAAACTTGGTCCATAATCAAGGGTCAAATAGCTTCAATTACATTGGCTCAAATCAGAGCCGTAGTCACATCAGCTGAACTATATCAGTTGTGAACTCTCAGACTTCACAGATATCTGCTGTCTCCTTTCCATACCGACGCATACAATGGAAAGTCTTAATGCTATATTAGTTGAACGTTCAGAGCAGAGATGGTTATTGGTCAGCACCATTATGGCCAAGGGAGGAGTGAAGTGGTTCAAATTTGGGCCAACATGATCATATTCTGAGATTATTAGGATACGTTCATAACTTGAGCAAAGAAGGTCATTGGTTCAGGTACACTACATCATCAATAACACTTACTGACCTGGGTATAGTTTGATTTATCCCACTCCTATACATACATAATGTATAGACAGCCCTTGTGCTGACTTACCTCGTCACGTTTTTATGCTCCCTCTCTATATTTTGTATATGCCTTCATGGCAAAGAGACTGATACCACTGTTGGATGCTGATAGCTCCTGACCAGCAGGACAACCAACAAGAAGAGTTGACCCAGAGAAAAAAAATTTTCTCTGCAGTTGATGACATCTGTTGCTTCGCTCACTCTGCACAATCTTGAATTCCACCGTGCAAGTTCCAAAAATAAACTGTCACTGACCCCATGCATCTGAATTTGATGCTGCAGCATGCCCCGGTCTTATGTTGATATTGCGAAGGGAAATTACATTTACCATCAATATAAATCTTGTCCTGTTTTGCTGATTTCAATTCCAGGACCATATGACTCAAGACTTGGCTGAATGCAGTACAATAGAGTATTTCCAAAAGTTAGGTATAAAATATTTCCACCAACCATGAGATTTTCTTCAAAACTTATTTATAAACAATTTTCATACAATCACAGGGATGAGAATTTATATTAATCTGTTGTAAATATTTTGAAGTGTTTGTTTGTACATTATTATTTCATGGCCGAACCATAGCAGCTAGAGGCCCCAAATTTTGGGTGAAGGTACTTCAGAATCTGGGCAAGGTTTTAAGCTACCACACGGCCGTTTTGAGGTCACGAAATGCTGCTATAAAGCATATATTGGAATGCGAGGACGTGCAGTGCTGCCGCAGGCCTGTAGGCAAAAGGTAGCTACGATGAGGCCAATAACTCCATAGCTTTTCAAGTTCCAACGTCCCAAAACCATCCCCGTGAAAAGCTCAACCAGTCAGGCAGCACTGTGTATTGCCCCTTGGTCAGTGCCGGGTATCCCCTGATAGTCTGTTACAAAAGTTGGGTGTGAAACATGGAGCACATATAATTGTTTTGTGAGGATGGAATGTGGGTGGCACTGGCCTTTTGTAGGCAGAAGATTGAGCCCCTCCCAGGCTCATCAGAGCATTGCAGTCATCCATGAAGTGGAAGTGATACTGCATTGAGAGCAGATCACTGCCTTGCATTCCCTGAGGTTACATGGCAGCAGAAAAGCCACAGCTTTCAGTTCATGTTTTCACAAAACGTAAAAATTCCCTTTACATTTGTTTCATACATGGTGTGCAGTACTTTGTAGAATATAAATGTTCTTGGACCGAAAATATAGATCTCAAATCAAGTGAGACAATCCACTGAATTTGAGCATCTTGCAATGTAAGGGGTCTTGATGGACCATGGCCTCGCTGGGATTTTGTGCCCCAAGATTACCGAAAGGACAGATTGGCTGAGTTTGAACCAGGAATGCATGGACTGTCACAGTTCACACATGAGCCATTGGTTCCTTACTATGCCAGTGGGACTTTTCCTTCCATAACGACAGAGTAAGAAGGCAGGCTCACAACCTTGCTAAACAATTTAATAACCATAAAATGTGCTTTACCTTAATAAATTATTACACATACACGAGAGGTACAAATCTGACGCAACCTCGACAGGAGACTAACTCAAACTTCAATAAATGCCACTCTGAAACCTTCTTTTTCATGAGAGCTGGCTGGACAGCCGAGAAGCATGCACACTCGGCTCTAAGCAGTCAAGCCTGAGTTTGAATATCGACCCAGCTATAAACTGTCATGCAGGCATCAATGTGTGTATCCGTCCCTTGGATGGGCATTAACCGGATGTCCCATCTATTGGCATTAGTTGGTGGATGTTAAATAAAGATCCCATGGCGTATTTCATGAAAAGTCTGCGAGCTATCTCAAGCACACTGAATAAATTCAAAATTCCTACCCTGATTGGTTGCTGGGAAAGAAATGGCAAACCACCTCGCATAACCTTTTGTTTTGCAAGGTATATATTTGTAGGTCCAACAGAAATCGGTGCTATAACTCTTACTCCCCTACAGCTACCCACATCGATGTGCTACATACGAAAGTATGAAAGAAAGGCGGCTTCCTTACCCGCCTTTGCCTTTTCAAGGGGCAGACCAAAGCACTGTTCACCACAGCTATGTACTTCACTGTGTCCCCTTGGGCAGTAACGGTGCAGAGGAGTACGTAGTTGGAATTTATTCAATAATAACTATAATATAGTTCATGGAACACCTTTACCACATGCAGTCTTGAGAAAACAACGAACATGGGCGGAATCTGCGCGCAGCAAATTTGATTGGTCGAGATGAGGTAAAATGCTGTAAGATTTTGTCGAAGTGTTAAACGAAGGTTTTTTTTTTCCGGAAGTGCCAAAATGGCGATTTGTGTTCTGCAGTGTTGAACTACAATTAAATTAAAATAAAGATCTTAAAGGTTGGAGAATTCATTTTTTTCCCGGAAGTTTAGCACCGTTGATGCAGTGTCTTTTACACCACCTGATTTAACACGTTACATGAGTTCTTCATGCTTGTTGTTTGTGTCTTTTATGACGTGACTAAAAACTACGTTTCCTGTTTGGAATGGTTTTCGTTTTTATTTGGCTGCCAGACAGGCTAAAAAAGTTATCTCACTCCTCTCTGCACATGTGCGATCAGGACAAATTCCGAGCGGAAGTATTGCTAAACTACAGGCTCGTCTTCCGATTTGTGTTTAAAATATAACATTCAATTGAAATTAAGTCGTTGCTCGATCATAAAATGACGTTTGTAGACACACGGACAGATAGGCAAAGTGAACCAATTGCTTCACCTTGTTTTTCACTTTGAGCGTGTGGAGTAATAAAATTATTAATGGTAGGAGAAGAAAAGGGGAAACCTGATAGGTATATCCGTTATACTGCACCCACATATGCCCATTCACAAAGTTTATATGCGTACATGGTAGTATGTACAGTAACACAAATACACAAGGAAGGTTAGAGTTTGGGTTCGGGTAGTTGGACAAGGAGGTTAGACAAGGCTTTTCAGCCTTCAACCACACAAATCCTTGTCTAACCGCAAGGGAGGTTAGACAAGGATTTCAAAGTTGGTTGTGAATCAAATTTTTCTTCCAAGAGTAATAACGATAGCCAGTGAGGCCGATTAGTTCAGAAATGTAATTGGGATACAATAAAAAATTTGTGAACCAAATTTTAAACTTACAACCTTTATTATTTGGAGCACTGTTCCATACAAATAGCTACTGCGGTTTTGTTGTTGTCGTTGTTGTTTTGTGTGCAGTCGAGGCTCGTGGAAGAGCTAGAACGCAGAGCAGATCAGGACGCAACAGAACAAAAGGAACAGCCAAAAGAGAAGGGGGAAATGCCAAGAGCATGGCCGAGGGAGAAATTAGACGGAGACAGACAAACGAGGGATGCGGGTAAGATTGACGGGTAGGAGAGAATGCAGGGGTGGACAAGATGGGTACAGAAGCAAAAAAAAAATTTGGAGGTGGGTTGAGAGTGCAGAAAAGATCATGGTTTGGATGGGGGATGATCTGAGATGGTGGTGAACAGTGTTTTTCATACAGTTTGGAATAAAAAAAAATAACTCATCCAATAATGGCTACCAAGTTGTGATTTTCTTTGAGCATATAAATCCACACAGGAAGGTAATCCTGCCGACAAAACGCTGACGAGTGGTCATTTATATTTGCAGTGGTTCAGCTTCTGCCTTTATTAGGCATTGAGTCTCCATTTCCGATCCCTGGTCAGAGTCTAAGTCTCACATCCATAGAGCAAGACTGGAAGCACTAAGGACCTGAGGACTCGGACTTTCGTCCTCCCGCACAAGTAC
>CM068952.1:45018433-45032653 GCA_035128595.1 Eptatretus atami
AACTTCAGAGTTGCCACAACAAGCCTGTGGTCATTATTGAGGAACTGAGCATTCCAGTACACCCTGCAGTTCTGGATCATCCTCCAGCGACCATCAACGAGCACATCGTCGATCTCCTTTGCCACACTGCTAGCGTTGGAATACCAAGTCCAGCGATGAACCTGTGGGTGTTGAAACCATGAACCAACCACCCTCAGTCCATGACTACTTGCAGAGTCAAGGAACTTAGTACGATTCTGGTTCACAGTTCCAGACCCATGGGGACCAACACGGCTCATAACCATCCCTATCAGTTCCAGTCGATGCATTGAAATCCCCCAAGGAGTATCTCACTTGGGGCACTGATCAACCAGACTCGAGGTGGCATAGAATGCATCCTTCATGGTGAGATCACTCGCCTCAGTCGGAGCATATCCAGAGACCAGGGAAATGACACCCAAGGAGTGACGAATCCTTTTTCATAAATATGCTCGTTGATTGTTGTTACCTCAATTATCATTGGAGACAGCTACAGCAACTCCTTGAGCATGGTAACCATCAGAGCGACCAGACCAATAGTAGGTGTAACTACCGGCCATGATCTCGCCGTAATCCAGTCTTCGAACGTCAGAGAGTTCTGCGATACCGATGTACAAATGCTTCAGCTCAGATGATAACAGAGACAGGTGATCATCCTCTCTTTTGGGACAGGACATTCCTGGCACCCACCCGAAGGGACCGCCTCAGGTTAACCAAAGGAGACCACCGTCTGGTGGAAGACACCTCAGCACCACCCCGACACACACTACCACAATCTGACCCGGGAAGGTTACCCCGTGGTTTCCCTCCTATCATCAAAGATTGGGGGTCCCAAAGGCTTTGCCCCAATCCCATCATCTGGTGCGCTGCCCTGTGAAGGGCAGCTGCACAGGAGGTACTCCCATGGAGTGGGTTTTCAGATTATTTTTTGTAAATGCTTTTTGTATGTTTTGTGGAATGAAGGGTTTTACGGTGGCCGGAGTGCAAATCCTGCCACCAACTTCTTAATCGAAAGTAACCCAACTGCAGGAGGACGTCTGCAGACACAGTTGAACACTAGATATGGATGGTCGTTGGCTCACAAGGAGCTCCTCCACCCTTTGATAGGTTTTGTTTTAAATCCTACTGGATGTCCATATCATACACCCTCCTCACCAAGAAACTTGGTGGGGGAGACGGTTGAGTCGCCAACAACCCGACCATGAAACAGGTTAGTGCAGGTTTACCTGGTATCTGTAGCAAGTCACAGATCTAATCTGACCTGACCTGACAAAATCACTGGGTACTCTCTCTCTATCGAATGCAGCCTGTGGCTGCTGGTTGCATCATTGGTTGGGACGCGGCTATGCCGCTGATGCAGTGTCCACCTTACCAGTACACTGGTACTCATTTTGCCGGCCTCGGAAGGATGACAGGCTGAGTCAGCCTCTTGGTGTATATATTAATTCAGCGGCCAATGGGGCTTGAACTCAGGACCCTAGGATCCTAAGCCACCACCCTAACCACTAAGCCAACACCAGGCTTACTGGGTACTGAAACCTCAGTTAACAATGCCTTATTTGTCCTTTTTGTACCTGAGTGCTATGTCCGGTTGCAGCACCTTGTTTTTTATGTTCACGCTGGATGGGATCATCAAGTTGTACATGATCATTCTGTCCTTGTTTTCAATGACTGATTTTGATTTGTGTTTTCATGAGTTTTGTGGAACTAGGATATTGACATTTCTGCAGATGTTCCAGTGGATTACCCCACATACCTTGTTGTGCCTTTGTGTGTTACAGCTGTTCCGACATGAGTTTTTTTTTTTTACATCTCAATAGGAGGTGGCTCATGCTTTCTGTTTCTACCTTGCAGAACCTACACTTGCCCGATTGGATCAGTCTTTCTGTTTTTATTGTTTTTTAAGCCATTCGTGTAATGTCCCTGGTCTTGGGCATTTATAATGAATGATTCCTTCTCCGTTACAGTTGAGCTGACTTCTTCTTAACCTTTCCAGTGATCCTTCTTTGTCTATCTCCAATATGTCCAACTTTCTCTTTTTTTATATTTCCCTGCTCTTTTTGGCTTTCTCCCAGTTATCACTATGTATGTGTTTGTATTTCGTCTTGTATTTTTCGTTTGTCTTTTTTGCAATCTTTGGGGCTATATTCGTTGCTGTTTCGGTTTGGTGTGTGACATTTTATAGTCACATCTGTTTTTGGAAGTTTTTTGCAAGGTGAGTGAGGTTTGTTTCGTTCCTTCTTGTGTACAAATTGTATTCGGTACTCTGTTGAACTTTTCACATACATTGCTAATCCTACAGTCATTGCTCTGTGCAATTGATTAGAGTTCCATCAGGCCGCCACCTCCTCCTTTCCTCGGCCGGTGCAATCTCGGGAGTGTGTGTGTGTGTGTGTGTGTGTGTGTGTGTGTGTGTGTGTGACCAAGTCATACTTTTTTTTTTTTTAACAATTTGAGCTCTTGTCATCAAATTTTTCTATGGAGAAAATAATTAAAAATTAGGTCAAAATGTGAAAGAGCAAAATCAAAGTGACTATAAATAGCCCTTATTTGCAGCATGAGATGCCCGCTTTTTTAATCGCTTTCTTGCTTCTTTATTTATTTACGATTGAGCTTCAGTGTGTGTCCAGACCATTTTTTTTTTTTTTTTTTACCAATTGAGCTTTTGTCACCAAATCTTCAACAAACCTTCATTATGAGAATACGGAGAACACAAATTAATAAAATGAACAACTGTTTTTAACTCGTTTTTGTCAACTTGAGTTTGAATACAAAATGTGGATGGGCTTTGCATTTATGAGATGTTTTCGAGTTCCACTTGTATCTAGACTCCTGACATTCTTCGTCAGATCTACAAGAGTTCCACCTTTCAAGTCATTGAGGTTTTTTGAATTAAAAGTCATGTTTTTAAGCTTTAACTCTTCATGTGAGTGACAAAATAACGTGCCAAAATTAGTAATGGCAGAGCATATTATTCACAGAAGACAATGGTTATTCTTTCTGAAGTATGCATGTAATATATGCATGGTTGCAATTCCCCTCAGACTTCCTTGGTTTCCATAAACTTAGAATCCAAATCCTTAATACTGCTGCCTTTAGCCAAATTTGAGCACACAACCCCTGGGATGCTTTTCCAGTGTCCTTGTAAATACAACACCATGCCTATCGTATAAATGGAATTCTGAGGTTTGGAGGTTTGCAGAAACTTGCATTATGAACCTTCTGTTTGTTATATTCCAGCCAGCATCATGTTATTGGAGCCAAAAAAAAAATCTCCACGAAGCTGCAAAATGGTACTAATCCTGATGTTTTTTTCGGCCAAAGGAAATTTTATGCAAATAATAAAACAAAAAAAATCATTAAAAGTTGAAAAATTGCATTATATTAAAAGAACACCAACATTCCACCCTGACTTCAAATTAAAAAAATTACCCCCGTGTGGGGGTGACGATCATCTCTATAATACCACAAGTTCTCAATGTTCAGTTCAGGTAACCGCGAAACAGTCCAAACTAACCGTTTAGATTGAAATAGTTCAGCAGAGATACACTAGGATAATACTACTATGAACTATTAAATAAATATGTATTGTTCATTTAGTACCGGATTAACACATCAGAATCACAGTAAGTGCAATACGTGGTTTTCCGGTCCGTCCACTCTGGGAACACTTTCACTTCCGGTTGTAGAAAAAAACGAAAAAATAGGCTTAGCTCTCGGAGATTATGATAATCCTGTAGATTATTATTCTTCACTGATTATAATGCAACTTTCAGAATGAAAATTGGTCAAGTATTTATAGAGATATTGAGGTTTGAAAAAATCGTTAGAGCTAGCAAATTCATTAATATTAATTCCACAGAAGTTTCGTGACACGCAACAAAGTAACATGTCAGGTATGAAAAAATTTTGTATGCCAGATTCATTAATTATTAATTCATTAATTATGGAATGTACTCATTGATATATTAATCAGAAACCGAAGCATGTAGCATAATTTATCAGTATCCCCTCATCCGGGATCCGTGGCCTCGCCCACGCCTGCAGCCCTATGTCCGCCGGTGATTATGTTAGATATCGCACGATCGAGAGGAGCCTGCGAATTATCCCTGCTGATGCACTGAATTGATGCAATCGTTCGGCCAGAATATTCGTTGTCAAGATGTTGCGTGATTAAATCACCAATACAGTCATCGAATTATACCGCCGACATACTTCTTAACAATCACCTTCGCCCCAGAAACCAGTCAATCTGAAACCACGCGGCCACTGCTCAGACGCCATGACCGGACTACTGCGCAGTTCTACTGCGCAGTTTGGTTAAAGATGACTCGGCATTTTGGCGCGCGCGCACGAATTATATTTTGAAAATAAATGCCGACGTTTACATTTCGGGTTTTGAAACTTTTGACACTTCGGGGAAAATGTATAAATATAAAATTACCCCCGTGCGGGAGTGACGGTCATCTCTGCGAGAATTAATACGCACAAGTTCTCAATGTTCAGTTATACCGAAGACTACTGCGAGCTCCACTGCGCAGCTCGAACTGCGCAGTTTGGTTAAAGATGACTCGGCATTTTGGCGCGCGTGCACGAAATTATATTTTGAAAATAAATGCCGACGTTTACATTTCGGGTTTTGAAACTTTTGCACCTTCGGCGGAAAATGTATAAATATATATCAAGGTCAGCTGCTATGCAATGACACCATTCACTAACTTTTACCATGCCCAGTAGAGAATATATAGCCTCCTGAAGGTAGGGCAGTTTTGCAAAGTTTGAAGTCACGTGACACGAAAAAGAAAGTGAAATTCGAAAATCCGGCCTGACCAATTAAGATATTGTCCATAGATTCATATGCCACAATCAAATCAAGATTGCTTGAGAAATGTAGGAGGAGATAGATTTTGAAAATCGTCATTTTCGCAATTTTTGCCAACTTTGAAGTCACGTGACACGAAAACGAAAGTGAATATCGAAAATCCGGCCCGACTAAATTTAGATATTGTCCCATAGATTCATATGCTGCAATCAAATTCAAGATCGCTTGAGAAATGGCGGAGGAGATAGAATTTGAAAATCGTCATTTTCGCAACTTCAAAGGCCTCGTGACCTTGACCTTCGGTGACCTTGAAAGTCATACCATCGTGTACGTCTCATCGACCTCTATCAGGATCACTAATGACCAGATCTCCCGCTTCAACTTCATTGTGAACGGACGGACGGACCCATATTACCCTTTTCTCACCATATTATTAGGTCATTGGAAATGACCTAAAAAGGCTAAAAATGTGTTTATATTATATCATTTCTCCTTCCTTCCTTCTTTGCGAATCGCATCGGCGTTTTGGCCATCTTCCAGATCACGTGACGATCAAACGGGAAGGAAATTCAAAAGTCTGTCCAGTTAGATACAAGATAATATTTTTTACTATCATAATCAATAAACAGTTGCCGAATATCTGTAAAATGGCAGACTAGATAGGTTTTGAAAATGGCGATTTTATAAACTTACGTGACCTCGTCCCTGACCTTGAACCCGGACAAAAGTTATAACTCCGTTGTGGCAAAAAAAAAACAAAAACACTCATCGACCTCTACCCACATACTAAGTTTCATCAAGATCGGAAAGAAAAATTGTTGATGGACGGATGGACGTACGGACGTACGGACGGACATTTGGTCCGGCTTTATTAGGTCATCTCGGTAGAGATGACCTGAAAACATTGGACATCAATGAACACGGGTTAAGGCTGGCAGGATAGCTTAAAGGTACGTGCCTTTGCGCTGTCCGGCTTGGGTTCGAATCTCGTCCCAGCTATAAACTGTCACCTGTTGTTTCACATGCAGGACGATGCAGCAATATGTACATTGTCCAGCAGCAGGACACTAAGATAGAGGACCAATCTGCCAGGGGTGTTTATGAATGTTAAAAATCCCATGGTGTCTTTCACAAAGTGTAGGCGAGTCATCGCCGGCATTCCCAACAAATTCCAAATTCCTGCCACCTTCAGTCAAACAAAGCTTGGCCAACTGGTTCATGAAATATTTTTCAGAACTATTCCCCCTGGTGGACCCCACGGGAATGTGGGAATAATCGGAGCCACAACAATGAACATGAAATAAACTTGCTTTATCTCCGAAAACATTTTCATCTCACCTTTACTCAGTTTAGTCAGTCAGTCAGTCAGTCAGTCAGTCAGTCTCTCTCTCTCTCTCTCACACACACGGCACCCAAGGTCATATTTATTTTTCAACCTATATTGGCTGAAAAGCCATGCTTTTGGTATCTAAAAAATGTGTTCCTGCCAAGCACACTCTTGCTGAGGACAGGGCCTTGGGGAGCTAAAACCCAACATGCTGATTCGACTTTTGGAAAGGGCAATATTCATGAGAACAAAAACTTTGGGGAACTTCCCTTCCATCATCCTTGTGGTTCCCAGATAATCTTTACTTGAGCTCAGAGATCAGGCTTAGAAGTCCATTTGTTACATAATGAAAACCCTCTCTATTTACATTGCAATTTTTTGACTAACATAATGGGTGGGGTAGGGGGAGTGAGGTCAAGGATCCAGCCTCACAAAACAATTCCAATTACCACAAGACCTTTATTTAACTTTCCAAATGGTTTAATTTGGAGCATTAATTGCACGACTAAAGCAAATGAGTAACACCAGCTTGATTTATAAGTGAATAACATTCTCAACTTGCAAGAAAATAATAAATAATCACTAATTTATAATACTTTGCATCAGTAAGAGAAGTTATAAAATCAAATTAGTATAGCAGTATTGAAAGGAATTATATATACATATGTATATATATATATATATATATATATATATATGTGTGTTGGGCCTGATGAAAAGATGTTGCGAGTGGGAGGATGGACCAAGAGCTGAAATGAGCGAGTGAAGGATGAGATGATCATTATCAGCCAAAGCTGCCAGCAGAGCCGGTGGCAATACACCTCGATGCAGCAGAAGTGTGTCGAGGCTGACCACAGTCCACAGTGACAGTTGATGCTGCAGAGAAACCCTGAGGGCATCGGTAACATGTAAACCAGCACAGTAGAAATGCAGGCTCCTGAAAGTCTTCGGGTATGAATTTAGAATTTTTTCAGGATGCACGCATTAACTCACTCACTCTTCATGTCAAGCACTGTGGATTATTTAACGTCCACCAGAAATCAGTGCTAGAAAACAGGTGCCCAGCAAACATCCCTCTGATGGACAGTGCACTCAATGAAGCAATACATTGCCCGAGAAGTAGCAGTCCAACTGGTTATCGGGTCAAGAATTGAACCTAGGAAAGTGCACTATCTCTGCCCAGTCAAATCAGACATTATAATGATCAAACGTAAGGCCCAGTCACACCTTGACGTTTTAGCCAGCTTATGCCGATTTTTGAAAAATTTGTCTAAAACGCTGGCACAGCGTCGAATACTTATGGTAAGTTTGGAAACATTAAGAGCACGCTGAAAACACTGCCATACGTCGTAGTACGGCTGGCTTCATCGTTGTAATTTTGCCGTTGTCTCCAAATTTTAGCATGCTTGAAATTTACGACGTATGCCAGCGTATGCCTCACACGTTCCGTTACGCTGGCTATAATTGTAGGCACGTTATGCGATCGTGACACAATCGACAAACGTACTTGTAAGTTACTCATAAGTCGAAACACGTCGACGTAATGATTAGCGTACCCGAAACTTTTTATAACCTATGAGTAACGTGTTGTAGGCACGTTAACACGATCGTGCCACACGTCGAGGCACGTTATGCGATCGTTGACACACGTTGAGCACGTTATTGTAGAAGTGACTCATTAAAGTCGAAACACGTCGAGGTAATGCTAACGTACCCAAAAAAACTTATTTCTAACCTTGAGAACGTGCTTTGAACCTATGTGTAACGTACTCCAACGCATATTGACGTATGTAACGTATTGATTGACGTCTCCGGACGACCACAGAACTACTGAACGTGTTTCTATTTACAGCTACCGTATAATGGCGTATTGGCAGCGTTAAAAAAACAAAAAAAAACAATAACTTTCCGATATTTGTCACGCCGTTACGTCACGTCCAATTTCCTCTTATCAGTTTGTCATGTCTTATTTTAGTCCTCCTCTGTGAATATTTTCTGTTGAGATATTGTCACGTCGACTGTCCGAAAACTTAAAACGCAAATGTCCGAATATATTTAAAATTCGTGGTAGACCAAAAAAAAACAACAAACAAAAAAAAAAACACAACAACTTCAGATATTTCTTCCTTGCCCTCACGCTTGTAAAAACCCCGGGCAGCCCCTCCATATCGCTTTCCGGCAACGGACTATCCTAAGGAGAAAAAAAGAAAATGTGCCTTGACGGAGAAAATAAGTTTCGGTAGCTAAAACATTACCATCGACGTGTTTTTCGACTTACGAGTACTTACAAGGAACTTGTGTCGACGTAGTGTCAAAACGATCGCATATCGTGCTACAACTTATTTCCCAGCGTTAGCGAAACCGGTGAGCATAACGGCGAGTACGTCGTAAAAATTTTCAGCATGCTTGAAATTTCACGACGTACGAGACGTTACCACGAAAATATGACAGCGTACTTCATCGTTTTGCAGCGTGCTCTAACGCTATACACCAACTTAACCATTACCGTATTCGACATGTGCCAGCGTTTAAGACCACATTTTTCATAGGTCGGCAATACGCTGGCTAAACGTCAAGGTGTGAACTGCGATGTTGACACTTCCATTTCTCCGGCAGTTATATTTGAATCATTGTGGCGGCAGCCTTTTAAATAGGCTACGCCACGTGATCGTCCGCGATACGTCAGCGCGCTATGCTAAGTAAACCATCCGTTGGGCATAGGTTGTGAACGCCGAAACAGGCAATCATTCGTTGGTATAAGTTATCTATAAGACAACGAAACGTTCTGTTGCCCGTTACTTAATGATGTTATGCATATGACCAACATCGTTATGAATACGTCCGAATCTTTAAAAAAAAACAATCAAAAGTTTCGCGTAAGCCAGCGTTTACATACATTTTCATACGTAGCCATTTGCTGGCTAAAACGTCAAGGTGTGACTGGGCCTGTAGCAAAAATAAATACCTTCTTTAAAATTTCTTAAATGTGTTATCTAATCGGACAAGATGCAAGGATTTAAGATCACATTACTTGGACTTCAACTGAGGACTTGTATTCAAATTCCAGAAAACCAATTCTATCTCACTTACTTTGCAAGGTAAATTAGTACAAACTAGGAATTGAATAAATTAGCTTACCTTGTGTTGATCACCTTTGTTTACCAACTGTCTCTCTGCTCTCCTTCCCACAACCAAATGATCTACAGGGAGAAAGCAAGACGGAGAGCTTTGAGACGAGGCTGGACGTGTCAGGACTGGAATTAAAGACGAGGTAAAATGCTACATTTCAAGCCTTAAGGCCCAGTCACACCTTGACGTTTTAGCCAGGAATGGCAACGTATCAAAATGTATGTAAAACGCTGGTTACTGCTGACTTTTTGATGTTTTTTTTAAAGATTTTCGGACGTATCATAATGAGATTGGTCGTATGCATAACATATAGTAACGGACACAGAAACGTTTTCGTTGTTTTATAGATAACTATACCACGAATGCTTAGCTGTTCTTGGCGGCGTTCACAACCTATGCCCAACGATAGTCTAACTTATGCCATAGCACGCTGCACGTATCGTCGATCGATCATCGTGGCGTAGCCTATTAAAGCTGCGCACAATGATTCAAATCATAACTGCCGCAGAGAAATGGAAGTGTCAACAATCGCTACACCTTGGGCGATTGCCAGCGTATGCCGACCTCTGAAGAATGCGTCTAAAACGCTGGCGCACCGTCGAATACGGTATGGGTAAGTTTGGTATCTAGATACGCTATGAATGAGGTAAGTGAATAGAACGCTAAGTACCGGCTTATCATACGTCGTAGTAAGTGGAGTACGTCTTGTACTTTTAAACGTGTTAAACATTTTATGACGTACTTGCCGTATGCCTCACACGTTCCGTATGCGATGGGAATAAGTTGTACGCACAATATGCGATCGTTGGCACACGTCGACAAAAGTTCCTTGTAAGTTACTCATAAGTCGAAACACGTCAATGTAATGGTTAGCGTCAGTGTTCCAGACTCCCTGGTTTTTTTTTCTTCGGTGTGACGGTGATGCTGACACTTCGATTTCTAGTGCGGTTATAATATAATATAATTAATAGGCTGTCGCTCAACGATTTAAATCATAACCGCACTAGAAATCGAAGTGTCAACATGACCGTCATACCGAAAAAAAAATTTAAAACAAAAAACCAGGGAGTCTAGAACACTGACGCTAACCATTACATTGACGTGTTTCGACTTATGAGTAACCTTACAAGTAATGTGTGTCGACGGTTCAACGATTGCATTAACGTGCCTACAACTTATGGCAGCGTAGCGGAACTTGTGAAGTCATACGTGGCATAGTTAACAAATTTCAAGCATGCTAAAATTTGAGGACACCGAAAGTAAACGATGAAAGCAGCGTACTACGACGTATGGCAGTGTTTTCAGTTGCTGCTCCAATGTTTTCCAAACTTAACCTATAACGTATTTGACGTGTGCCAGCGTTTTAGACATTCTTGGTTCAAAAATCGGCATAAGCTGGCTAAAACGTCAAGGTGTGACTGGGCCTTTAGCAAATACAACCTCCCTGAGCTGTTTCTGTGCCACTACAATAAAGGAACCTGTGCTGTTGGGGGAGGCGGGTGGAGGGTGTCTGAGGGTTGAAGTTCAATATAAACACTGACCCAGTTCCTGGTGGTAGCCTTCCTATGAAAGACATGTTTACATCAAAGCAGGGTAGACCTTATTTATTTATTTTTCCCCGCAATAATGCATTATTTGCATTTTCACCAATATGACTTCATCATTACAAATTTTTATCGGATGCTCAATTGTTAATAAATTATTTGGTTTTTAAATCTTGCTTCTTTGGCTCCCAGGATCTCCGAAATCAGTGGCATCCCAATGGAAAATCTCCGAGTAATCGCAGCGGGACACATTATTGTGGACTGTGAGTGGCCAAAATGCCTTTTCATTGTTTAAAGATCACATTTCTGAACTACAAAATCCATATGTCATTATCTGTCACGTACATGTTTTGGTTTCTAGCTGAGAAGGCCTGCCAGCAGGGTGTAAAACAGAATTGTCAGCTCCTGGCGATAAGAATGCAAATTCCAGGTGGTGCGGAGCGTAACCAGGAATACAAACAGCAGCAACTTGCCCGGACACGTCGTGGTGCCGAGCTCCTCGCCAACCTGGGTAAGATACATAAACGAAAACAAACATAGGGTACTTTAGATTTTAAAGGGTAATTAAACTCGACTGGACCCCAATGCAAGACACATCTACCTCGACAGAAATTACTGGGAATTTCACTGAAGTTTCATTTACTACTTAATTATGCATTGGGAATTTTTTTATTTTTTTATTTCAATCTTTACTCGAAACACTGTGGGATCAAATACCTTAAAGCAAATGCTAGCAGATGGGACTGCCGACATTTCCTTTGAAGGATGCCATTCTCAGTGATGCAATGCCCTGCTTGAAAAGTACCAAGATAACTTTTAATCCGATTGGGAATCGCACCCGAGCTGGACACCTCAAAGGTAATGATGCTAACTCCGAGCTATCCTCCAGTCCCAGTAAAAAAATACCTCGATTATTGTATTTTCCCCCCTGCTTCTGCAAACCGCTCAAAAACCTCGAACAATAATCACCCTCTGTCTGGCAGATGAGGCAGATGCTGAAGATGGACCTTTCCTGCAAATTGCTGACCACAGGGGGAATCCCATCAAGATCCCAGCACAAGAGAAAAAGGTTAAATGCTCTTCTTGTCCCCTCAAAAAGCTGAACGACTGGGACAGTACAAAGATGGAAAGGAAACTTTAAAGGGGGTGCAAAAGTATAAATTGAAATGATAGAGGGTCATATTCCGTTTCAAATCAGCCAAAAAAAATTCTGCGTGACCCCCTCAGGATTTTTCCTGAAAAAATTCTCAAAGCTACCTTAACATATATGAGGAAGTTTGCCAATATGCTCAAAATTTAAAGTAGTGTCTGAGATATGGCCCTACAAACACCCTAGGGTGTTTCAATTCTGTAGTCGCGATTGCAGATTTGTATCTGAAGCATTTTTGAGAGGCTCTAAATTCCAGAGTTTTACAAACAGAGTTCTGAAAATTCACACAAATGTGTTATTATGATGCTTCAGAAATCTGACATAAAAAATGTTCTACTTAAAATACTTTTTAAGATAAGTACTCTCAAAAGTAGTGATTGTAACATGCAGTCAAAAAAAATTTGAGTTTTCAAATTGCTGCCAACATCAGTTTATTCATCATGAAGAATTTTGTTGCCTGATTTACATAGTCTAGTGACTGGATCATTTACACAAGAAAACTGAAACCTTTGGAGCAATATCTTGGTGCTATAGTGTCTGAACTTTGCTCCAGACTCAACAACACGAATTACACCCGGTTTTACCCCGTGTTCACCATTTGACAGTTACACACTCTTTTTAATTTTTTGTCACTTAAGACACATACATAGGCAAACTGTGGTAGAAAATTCAAGAGTTGCTTCTCAATCCCTTCTATTTTAAACGAATTTTTTTTTAAATGCATCAATTTCTAATGGTTCTGCAGTCCAAAAGCTATTTTTTTTAAAATAAATTTTTACTAACAAACATATAACAGGGTGCCCCACAGAAAAACCAAAGAAATTTGGTACAGTTTATTGAAAACAAAACAAAAGCAAACTTGGATGTAGTGTAAAAACAAAATACACTTATTTTCAAGCAAAACAAAAGCAAAACTTAAATGTAGTGTAAAACAAAGATGCAACTTTATTATATGTTAGTTTTTATATGTAAAATACGGCAAAATAAATCTCAAATCTCAAATTTCCTGGTTTTCTGTGGGCACCCTGTAGAAAAAATAAAGATATTGTAGGAGTATGACTAGTGAATTCTAACAATATATAAATCAGTTTAGTAAAGCTTAAAGAAGTGTACCAAATCATTCCAAAGTTAGCATGAAGCACAACTATCTATTTTGGCTTTAACCTCATACACAGCCCTGTGTAACTGCCAATGCTCCTTGTTAATATTATTAATCTGGCAATTATAAAACTAATCACTGTTCCTTTGTACAATGGATCCAATACATTTGTCCAAACAATTTGATATGAAATTATGAAAAAAAAAGTTGAATCAGATATTGTACCTGCATTTTCACAAATGGATGTAGACTTTTCGTACAATGTACACTAAGTATATAAACATTAGATATGCAAATGAATATTTATTAATGGTGATTATTATGATCACATTATGTGTCTTAATTTGTAGTTGAGATTGGCGGCGGCCTTAAACTAAAATATCCTTAAAAAAACATGTGAGCAAATAAAAGTAACCACATACTTTCTGACAAAAAACACAACAATTGATTCATTGGTGGCAACTTATAATTTTGCATGGCTTCCACTTCAAAAAGCACACCTATTGCTTTTATTCTCATCTTTCATCAAACATGTTTTTTAAATAGTGGGGCCTTTTTAAAATAAGGATTGAGAGCAACTCTTGAATTTTCTACCACAGTTTCCTATGATGTGTCTTTAAGTGACAAAAATTAAGAGCTGTGTAACTGTCAACATGGTGAACACTTGGGAAATTTCAGTGTCAGTTGATCTGAGAGCAAAGTTCAGACACCTATAGCACCCAAGATTTGCTCCAAAGGTTCAGTTTTCTTTGTAAAATGATCCAGTCACTAATGTATGAATCAGCAACAAAATTCTTCATGATGAATAAATGACTGTTGGCAGCAATTATGAAACTCAAATTTTTTTGATTGCATGTTACAAATCCTACTTTTGAGGATACTTATCTTAAAAATATTTAAGTAGAACATTTGATGTCAGATTCTGAGAGCCTCACTAATAGATACCATTTGTGTGAATTTTCAAACTTGTTGTAAAACTCTGGAATTTAGAGCCCTCAAAAAATGCTTCAGATACAAATCTGCAACTCGTGTGCCAGAATTGAAACACCCCTAGGGTGTTAGTAGGGCCATATCTCGGACAGTACTTGGAATTTTGAGCTATAACTTGGCAAACCTTCCTCATATATGTTA
>CM068952.1:45032664-45047370 GCA_035128595.1 Eptatretus atami
TTCGAGTTTGAATTGCATTTAAAAATTAATTGTACAATATTTTTATTCTAAGATCGTGAGCTTTGTCTGACAGTGCATTTTTCCATTTTTGTGGACAAATAATAAATTGCAATTATTGTGGTCCTTTTTAGGTGACATGAAAGCCATCAGTTTCCATTGGCCAAACTTCTTTTAAAAAGCTTGAAATAAGTAAACCAAATGTAATTTTCACATTAATGAATAAGTTTCTACAATGTTTGAGAATGTATTAAAGATTGTATGCAGTAATGCATGTGATAAATTCCACGTGTTGGGGAAAAAAAACTGTTATGATGAGCTTCTTTTTAATCGATATACTGCATATATTTGAGGTGTGTGTGTTTGTGTGTGCTTGGTCTGATTTGCCGGCCACACCTTTTGACCCACAGGGCTCAAACTTGCCACAAAGACTGTTCACTCCTTTAGAGTGGTTTTGCACTGTAAACCTCCCCTCACCCCCTCCCCCTCCACCACACACCACCATGTGTTTGCTTCCATATACTAGGTACACCCTTTCACCCATGGAGCTCATTCACACTTAGCATGAAGTGTCCACTCCCCAGGATAGTTTTGTACTTTGCCCCACCTCCTGCCCCAACCTCACCCCCATCAACCCCTGACTGTGTGCGTTTGTTTTGATTTTGACACTGGCCATACCTTTTGACCCACAAGGCTCAAAGTTGCCATGAAGACTGTTCACTCCACCAGGGTGGTTATGTATGATAAACTTCTTCCCCGAAGCCACCATCTCCCCCCCCCCCCCTCACACACACACACACACACACACACACACACACACACACACAACACACACACCAGCCAACCCACCATGTGTTTCTTCCATCTACTGGGTACATCCTTTCACCCATGGGGCTCTCATACTGGCATAAAGGGTGTCTGCTCCCCCAGAATAGTTTTGCATTTTGCTCCATCTCTTGCAACAACCCCCACCCCATTACTCCCCCCTACTGTATGTCTTCTCATTGACCAGCCACACCTTTTGATCCACGGCTCAAACTTGCCATGCAAACTGTTCACTCCCCCAGGGCGATTTTGCATTTTTTACGTTCCCCAACCCCACCACAGACCTCCATACCACCACCCCCCCCCACACCATGTGTGTTTGCTTACATATACTGGGTACACACTTTCACACATGGGGCTCACTCACACTTGGCATGAAGAGTGTCCACTCCCCAGTACAGCTCCTGCCCCAACCCCCACTCCCATTACCCCTTACTGTGTATGTTTCTTATGATTACCAGTCACACTCTGACACTCACTCGGTATCAAGAGTGTTGTCTCCCCAGGATGGCTTTGCATGATGACCTGCTTCTCCAACAACACCTAACCCCACCCACCCTACCCCCCAATCCCTCTCTGCACATAAATATATATTGACAAGCAGAGAAATTCTCTATTTTCACATCATTCAGCCTTGAATAACCCTGCATTTATTTCCCGGATATACTGAACAACGCGTGCGAAATTGCCGACGTGCAAATGCTGATACTGGAAGGAAGTTCACACAGAGTAGCAGAGAAACATGACTAATATAGGACGCAGAACCTCATCTGTCGCATGCATAAAGCGGGCTCGATTTCAGGAGACATTGGAAGATGCTGACAATCGTCTTGCATGTACACTTGAGCAAATGGCAAGGATGCGGGCTGCAAAAACAACGGAGGCTATCTGCAAGGAGAGAATACATGAGTAAGACCAGGACAAAGAAGCAAGAAACTAAGTAAAACCAAAAAGGCAGCCCTAACCTATGACAGTAGCAGCCCACCAGTCTCAAGTTTTGTGGGTGAGACGGATAAGGAATGTTCTGGCTGTTCAGCCTTGAAGTGGATGCGTGAAACACCTGGTCTCTGTTGCTCCAATGGCAAAGTCCAAGTCCTACTTCCTCAAGCACCCCTACAACCTCTCTCCACCAGCTGCTTCTTGGTCAAATGACAGATTCAAAACACTTTTTCACCAGCATTCAAGGATATAACTGAATTTCAAATGGCATCGTTTGGATGCAAAGAGATTAACCTTCAACATGGCTACATGGAATCCAACGTTTACCATTCAGGGTCAAGTTCATCACGAAATTGGAAGTTTATGTCCAATCCCCAATGAAGAGGTGCAAACCCAGTGCAAAATATTTCCTGGTCTGAAGAAGCACGTCATCCATGACCTACAGGAGATGCTGCACAACTGCAATGTCTATGTAAACATCCTTAAGATGGCCACAGACTTCATGACTGACTCAAGCAACAGAGATTACAATATTGTCATCAATGCCGATCGACGAGCCAGTATTGAGCATGAGAGGTGCTTCAATGCTCCTAAATGCAATGAGGTTGCCTTTCCGATGAGAGATATGGAGCACGGCAAGCATGACGTTTTACATCAGAGAAAGCTTCCTCCAACGAATATGCGAGACCCACAGGTCCTATAATCCTCTCCAATACCCACCCCTGTTTCCAAATGGAGAGGATGGCTACACCCTCCAGAGTCAATCATCTCTTGCTCAGTTCAAGGTGTCCACTATGAAGTTCTACTCTTTTTGGCTTATGTTTCGACATCATGCTGATTTCAACATTTTGCTGCGTTGTAAATGTCTATTCCGGCAGTTTTGTGTTGATTATATGTACAAACGTTGAGGCTGAATGTTTGTGGGGCTCGAAATTGGCATCAAGTGTGTCCAGTACTCCATGATGGTTTTGCACTTTGACTTTGTCTCACCCTAACATCCCAAGCCTCCCACAACCACATCAATTTCCATCCTCACCCCCCTAAACTCAGGTTCACCTGGGCGACAAGGTATCTTCCCCACTCCACGTTCTACCCCCACGTCCCATCCTCATCCCCTCACCAACCACTTCACTCCCCCCGATCCTACCCACTTCCCCCCCACCCCACACGTCTAATATCTTCCCTGGGCGTGAACGGGTATTTCAGAGTTTATTCTACTATGGGGAACCCCCGCCCATAGGCAGAAATACCGTGTCGGTTCACCTTCATAGGCATGTGCCTGTTGAAATCTTGGAAATGGGGTGGGCACACTCTCCCCCCTCTCTGACCCCTCTCCATCTCTGTGACCCCTCTCCCACCCCTCCCCCTCTGTTAAGGACTGACAGATTAGTTTTGAATTTTAAGCTGCTTCTCCACAGGGTAGTAAGTGCGAATCGGACTCGGAGTGAGCCGACCAGAGGGTGCAAAGGTTGTTGCATGTGCGAGCATTCATGCATGCATGCAGGCCATTGCCAAGTAGATCCCACGGGTTTTAAATGTGCTCGCCCAGTTTTATATAGAACCCGGCGGTTAAAAAGAAAATGTTACTGTTTGGACATGTATTATAATCGCCCTTCCCTTCCCCGATCATCACACTGCCTTCCCTTCTCCACCCTTCACACCACCCTCCCCTCTCCTCACGCCGCCTTCCCTTCCCCTCTCCTCGCGCCGCCTGTCCCTCCGTTCCCTTCCCCTCTCCTTCCCTTCCCCTCTCCTCGCGCCACCTTCCCTTCCCCTCTCCTCGCGCCGCCTTCCCTTCTGCTCTCTTCGTGCCACCTTCCCTTCCGCTCTCCTAGCGCCGCCTTCCCCCCCTCTCCTTGCGCCGCCTTCCTCCCCCTCTCCTTGCGCCGCCTTCCCTCCCCCTCTCCTTGCGCCGCCTTCCCTCCTCTCTCCTCGCACCACCTTCCCTTCCCACTCCTCGCGCGCCTTCCCTCCCTCTCCTCGCCCCTCCTTCCCTCCCCTCTCCTCGCCCCTCCTCCCTTCCCCTCTCCTCACGCCGCCTTCCCTTCCCCTCTCCTCGCGCCGCCTCCCCCCCTCTCCTCGTGCCGCCTCCCCTCTCCTCGTGCCGCCTCCCCCTCTCCTCGCACCGCCTTCCCTTCCCCTCTCCTCGCGCCGCCTTCCCTTCCCCTCTCCTCGCGCCGCCTTCCCTTCCCCCTCGCCCCTCCCTTCCCTCTCCTCGCGCCGCCTTCCCTTCGTGCCGCCTTCCCTTCCCTTCCCCTCACACCACCTTCCCTTCCCTTCCCCTCGCGCCGCCTTCCCTTCCCCTCTCCTCGCGCCGCCTTCCCTTCCCCTCTCCTCGCGCCGCCTTCCCTTCCCCTCTCCTCGTGCCGCCTCCCCCTCTCCTCGCTCCGCCTTCCCCTCTCCTCGCACCGCCTTCCCTTCCCCTCTCCTCGCGCCGCCTCCCTTCCCCTCGCGCCGCCTTCCCTTCCCTCGCGCCGCCTTCCCTTCCCTTCCCCTCTCCTCGTGCCGCCTTCCCTTCCCTTCCCCTCACACCACCTTCCCTTCCCTTCCCTCACGCCGCCTTCCCTTCCCCTCTCTTTGCGCCGCCTTCCCTTCCCATCCCCTCCTCCCAAACCCCCTCCCCGCACCACCCCCCATGGACATCTCCCAGCAGTCTCTGCATGCTGTATTAATGTGCTATTTTAACGTACCCCATTTTGTTCAATCCTGCACAACGCCCCTTCTCCACAAGTCCCACGACCAATGCAAGTCGAGAACCCCTCAGCTCACGCTTTCCTCCTCGCTCCCTCCCTCTCCCGGAGTGTATAGCGACATTTGGTGATGCATCCCTTCCCCACACACCCCCACCCCCCCCCCTCCTCACTCTCCCCTCCCCTTCTTAGCTCTCCCGTTCCACACCCCTCCTGGCCTCTCACAGCCTCTTCCTCCTCGCCCTCCCCACCTCTCTCTCTCTCCCCCCCCCCCCTCCTCTCCTTTCTTCCCCCCCTCCTTTATCCCTCCCCCTTTCTCCACCCCCTTTCATGTACCCATCAGCAAAGCGACGGGTTGTATTTGCTCGTTCAAAATCATTGGAGTTGAACTGAGCAATCAGTTAGTTCTGTCAGTAATAATGATGAAGGAAGGGTATGAGTAGAAGGATGATAATGAATGAGTAAAGTGTAAGAGGTGGAATCAGTGGGGTATTTTTTTTAAGCACCACTCCTTCCCAATTGCATATCCAGGCAATGCATGACGTCATCGCCGCCAAAGAAGGGAGTACTCAGTTTTTACTCCGTTTGTTTTTATGGTTTGTCTGGCCCATATCTCAGCCATCCTTTGAGCTGGGAAGCTGAAATTTGGGGACAAAAGTGAAGATGTGCTTTGGCAAAAACGATATTTATTTTTTGATTAATTAATTGATTTATTACTTAATTAATATTCATTTATTATTTATTTGTTTTCTTTCGCATCTGGGCAATATCTCAGGCACCTTTTGAGCTTGGAAACTGATAATTTGGACACGAGAGTGAACAAGTGATTGGGCTATAAAGGGTATTTTTGATTAATCAATTAATTGTTCATTTTTTGATGAATGACTTAATTTTCAAAAACTTACAGATTCGGACGAAACGGTGGTGGTTTTTGGTGTACTATTGGCCAATTGATTAAGAAATTAATTTTCTTACAATTATTTATTAATTTTAATAATGCAATTATTGAATTATTGTACACCGCTCCCTCTCAATTCCGTCACCATATGCTGCACGGTGAGTATCATTTGTACACATTCACCTCAGAAATACATTTGCACACATAAATTAGATATCAGTTGTACACATTCACCTCAGAAGTGTACCGCTCCCTCCCAATTCCCTCTCCATGTGCTGCACAGCGGCATTGCCGGGTGCCGAAGGCGTTCCGGCAATGTCACACGCCGGCGGATTTGTTGTTTATTTATTTATTTGGCATGGGTGCGGTGTACTTTGTACCTCCACTTGTTTGTAATTATTTTTGAGAAGTTTTGATTTTCTTGGAAAAAGTTCCCAATTCTGCCCATGTTTCTACATTTCTCTCTCTGACCAACTTTGTCCCCTATCTTCAGGCACTAATGACTGCCATGACACTGCATGAAAAAGGCAGATCTTTGCTGAAGCACGGCGATCACTCTGGTGCATTGGTGCTTTTGCTTGAAGCCGATCAGGACTTCAGGTAAACCACAGAGAAAAGCTCTTCACTGTAGTTATGGGATTTGGAAAGTCAGCGATCAGAGACTTGGAGACCTTAAATAATGTGAGAGCTGGTCTGGTTTCTTCATTAGGACATGTGGTTCTGAGCTTATATCGGTGGTGGACAACTATGCAGTACTTTGCCTGGATGTAGTATGGTGCTACGTGGCTTTGCGTTGCCTGGATGCCTTGCCAGACGCACGTGAGAGGCTCACACTCGCCACACAGGCTCTTGACAAGTGCTACGGAGTCAACCTTGAACGGCTGTTCTCTTTGAAGGTGAGCAGCTGTCGAGGAAAAATAGTTTGTCGAGTTAACTCAAACTGTTTTTGAAGCTGACATCTTATCAAATTGTAAAATTGTGTGTTCACGTGCACGTAGGGCAGCAGCGGACGTGAGCAGGCCTTGTATCTAAGGCTTCATCTCCTGCAGGGAATCATTGCATTTCACCAGGGAACCATATCTGAGGCAAGAGAACAATTAAACAAGGTTAGTTTCAAAGGATAAGTCCCTGACGAGCCCTTTATTACCTCCGCCACCGAATCGGAATGTGGAAAGAGGTTATGTTTTCACCCCTGTCTGTTTGTTTGTGTGCAGGATATTGCAAAACGTTATGGACGGATTCAGACAAAACTTGGTGGACAGGTTGGGTGTGTGACAAGGACGAATTGATTCGATTTTGGTGAAGATCCGAATCCATATCCAGATACGAGGTTTATTTCATTTTTAAAGTGATTCTTCACCATTGAGAGATAGGGCCAAAAACGATATATTTATTGGGCCCGATATGTTCGATTGGATCAGGTATTGCGTGGTGGAGGTATGCGCTCTGTCGAGTGCCCTTCTAGTTTCAACTTGAGATCATCGGGATTTGAGGTTCAGTTGAAATTGCTTTGGTAAACATAAGAATTATATTGTTAATTATCCACCGTAATGGATCACAAGGTGCTGACGTTTTAGACTATCCTTTGTCAGAGCAAAATATACTCTTGTGCCACAAATGCAGACCGCTAGTTTTGTGTTGGAATTTGCAACAACAGGAGAATGCTATGGGCCTACATTTGACTTGAAGGAGCAAAACAAAAGCAAACAGCTTTCCACATGGACATGTTATTCAGGCTGGAACACTAATGAATTTGCTCACTGTGGACGAAGAAAAGCTGTCAGAACTCGTCGCACTCGGTTTCTCGGAACAAGAATCCCGTTTGGGTTTGCGAGCTTGTGGAGGGAACATGGAACAGGCTGGTGCTCATATTATGCACAGACGTGAGGTGGGAAAAACAGTCCCCACATCATTGATTCTACCACACACTCCCGAAAAAGAAGTTTGCTTCATGAGACCGACCTGTTCTTGTAAGAACGATCTTAAATGCAATTTTTGCAGGAAAAGCAGGCACAGCAGCAGAGAGAACATGCAGAACGGCGACAAGCACGGCGTGTGCGAAAGTATGGCCGCACTGCCGGTGGACACTGGGTGGACAGGGTCCAGCATACAAGGCTTACAGTCATGGGTTTTACACCGAGGTCAGCAGCCGAGGCTCTGCGCCAATCAGATAACAACCTCGATCGTGCCGTACAGGTGTTTTTCACAAGTATCATAAAAAAAATTACTCGCAACATCCACATGGGCCTGAGTCTTTGCCGTCTGTTTCAAAACGTGCAAAACAGCACTTTCTGCTTAAAACACCCATTCTTGCTGCAGGTTTTGCAAGAACAGCCAGAACTCCTGGAGCTGCGTGATGAATCAACATCTGCTGCTATTACAGAAGAGCAAATTATGCAGGTACGAGTGCAACTAAAATTGGTTTACAAAGTTTGTATCTCTTTTTAGGATTTTTCCTAAATCCTAAAATTTTTAGGATTTGTTGCTTTTACATAAAATTGGTACAGCATTGTTTCTACATTGTGGCTGCAGGTGGTTTCAATGGGGTTTGGTCACAACATTGCTGCTGAAGCTTTGAACAGATGCTCCGGCATTGTGGAACAGGCCATAGATGTGCTCGTGGCACACGGAGGATTTCTTCCTCTCCAGCACAATTTGTCATCGTCATCATCAACCGACCCTTCACCTACTGGTACAAATCATAAGATCTGGGCAATTATGGGGTTGGGGGGGGGGGGGGGGATTGATGAAGTTGAAGGTGGGTATCCATGTACTCTGACAGAGGAAAGCACAAGACTGGAAGAAAGAGAAGCAATGGAAGAGGCTGTGGCAGACATTCCAGAGCATGAGGAGGATTACCTGGACCTGACACTACATGAGGAACAGCAGCTGCTGTGCACATACCACCACCTGTTGCAGGAGAGTCCCTAAATTGCCGATTCAATCTGCATAGAGCTCGAAAGCAATACAACCTTTAGTTAAATCTCATATATCACCCACCAACACAACCCATTTTGTACATGCACACACCCTCACAATCACCTTCAATAATCCTGGATGCAAAACCACCAGTGAACGTATTTGTATTACCAGCAATGCAACACAAATTCCAAACTCTGCAATACAGATCTGGAAGCTGTCCAATCCAGCCACTTCAATGCTGCTTCGTTGGAGCGCAGTTCTACCGAAAAATGTTTTTTGCCTGTGAATGAAACAAATGAATACGTATTTATTTTCATGCAGAAATTTCTATACCTTCATGAATAATTTGTTGCTTGTAAGATTTCAAAATATATATTTAAATAAACAACCATTATTGATTGTATCGAATAATTCATCCACTTTTTTTTTTTTTTCAGTAAACTTGGAACCATGGTCATGGAAGCACATTAGGGGCCAAATGTTTATTATGTACACACTGGAGATAGTGGGGAGATGAGTGGTTAAATTTATAATGGAGGTATTGGAGTACAAGATGAATAGGGGGAGGAGGGAAAGGTTTGGATGACACAGGAGTAAGGGGAGGGAGAGGGAATGAATGGAACATGTGAGGAAAGGGGGAGAGGGGTTGGGCAGCAAAGCCACCATATTTGCCTATGAAACAAATAGATGACCCCATATACCACTGAACCTCGACAAGTAGGTTTCCATCAACACTTAGAAACAATTTCAAAAGTCACTCGTGCATGGAAATTCAATCATAATTGAGAATTAAAAATAAAATAAAATGAATGCATTGAACATGCAAGAACGCATTCCTAAAGTCCACTTTTAAGTGGGTAATTTTGAGTTACAAAAGCCCTTTTGGTTACAATTCAAATATTTTGGATGGTCAGGTCCATCCAAGCACCAAAGCCTCTTTCTTTACATTGATTATGACAAATGGACAAGCTTAGATGTCACCAAGGATGTTGACAATAAAGCATGTTATGGGAAATGAACCAGCACTTTAACTGGGTATCCCGACTACCGATATTAGTTGGTGGACATTAAAGATCCTATGGTGTCCTTCATGAAAAGTATGTGATCTATCACCGGCACCCTGAAAAGATTACTAATTCCTACCCTAATATAGCATCAAAATGTCAGGCCGGGCTTTTAAAACATAAATAAATAAACAATAAAAAGAGCAATCAGAGATTGCAGACCCTCGCCAGGACTTGTTTTGTGTGACATTTGTGAACTGGTGTGTTACGTAATTAATAACAGACATAACTAGAACTGACACTTTGCAACTGCTGGCAGTGTTGATCGGGTATCAAGATGTCCTGCTTTGATTTCTGTAATTAGAGAACCACTTCAGCACCGTCGAATTTGGCATTTCACTCAGACCGACTGGCAAGGTCTTCAAGCAACCATCAAACTTCTAGACTGGCCTCCCATCTTGACTTTCTCTGACATCAACTCATCCTGGGAATTCTTTCCAAAAAATTTGCTCTCTCTCATGCACACATTTATCCCATCTCGTCTTCAGTTGTCCTGAAACGTCTTCAGTCGAGGCAGTTGTCCTGAAACAACTTACTTTCGCCTCATGGAAGGCAAATCCAACTCAAGACAATCTCAGTTCCTTCCACAAAGCTCAGAACAAGTGTGTGTCTACCTTGAGGAGAGCCAGGAAACATCTTTCTAATCTCAAGTCTGAACTCTTGAACCTTTCTCCCTTCTCCAAATCATGGTGGCATCTAGTCAAGTCTGTTTCTGGTATAATTTATGTTCCCCCTCCATCCCCTCCTTACCTCAAATGGCCGCACAGCTGATACTGCACATGAAAAGGCTGAATGCCTAAACTCTGTGTTTGATTCTAAATATTGTATCCCAAACACATTGCTTTCTGAACCCACCTTACCCAGTTGCAACCAGCTGTTCCTAGACTCTGTGTCCTTTTCTCCTGAGAAGGTGGAGAGCTTGCTGTCAAACCTCAACTGATTCTCCAACTGGTCCAGACGGCATCAGCCCACGTGTCGTAAAAACCTGCTTTGCTGCTCTTGCTCGCCCTGTCTCATTTGCTCAAGGTCATCTGCCTTCTGCTTGGAAATCAGCAAACATTACCGCTCTGCTTAAAAAAGGTGCAAAAACAGATCCCTGTAACTCCAGACCAATCAGCCTTCTCCCAATCATCAGCAAGGTTATGGAATCCATCATCGCTTCAGACATTAAATCTTTCCTCTTGTCCAATGGCTTGATTTCTGATCATCAATTTGGATTCAGACCAGGTCACTCTACTCTGGACTTGCTGCTCCTGCTTTCCCAACAATGGATGGAGGTCCTCGATGCCAGACATGAAATCAGAGCCATCTCCCAAGACATATCGCATGCTTTCAATACAGTCTGGCTCCCCACCCTGCTCACCAAACTCTCTTCCTATGGTATCCAAGGCAATCTCCACTCTTGGCTTGCAGACTTCCTCTCCTGTCACAGTGAACGCGTGGGCCGAAATGGAGTTCTCTCATCCCCTCTTCCTATCCAGGCTGGAGTTCCTCAAGGCAGCGTTCTGGGCCCAGTGCTTTTTCTCGTTTTCAACAATGATCTCTCTGACTCTCTGGAAAATCCTCTTTATCTCTTTGCTGATGACTCTGCCGTACCATCTGTCATCCCTCAGATTAGCAAGCAGCAGCTTCTTTGCTCTCTGCAGATCTGGGTAAAATCACAAGCTGGTCTAACATGTGGAACATGTCTTTCAATCCTGACAAATCTCACACTCACTATGTCTTTCGAAAAGGACTGTCTGGAACCCCCTCCCCCCCCAACCCATCTACTTTCTCAACAATCCTCTTGAAGTCCTTGCTTTCAAACTTTTGGGCCTCACTATCTCACATGATCTCTCCTGGGAAAGCCATATCTCGAAGCTGGCCTCCAAAGCCAGTCGCCGATTCGGGCAACTGTCGTGCAAAGTCCTTCCTTGGCACACCTGAGCTCCTGACCACGTACAAAGCTTTCATCTGCAGCCTGATGGAGCACTGCTCTCCCGTCTGGGCAGGTGCTCCTGCCTCTCGCCTTTCTCGGCTTCACGCTGTGGAAACCAAGGCATTTAAGATCATTGGTATCTCCCGCGATGAGGCTGAGTCTTTGGGTCTCTCACTCTCTTACCGCAGGCAGGTTGGTGGTCTTTCTGTCTTCTACCATCTCCTCTCCAACCTCGCCTCCCCTGCTCTGTCTGTTATCTGTCCCGCCCATATTTCCGCAGGGCGCTCAAGGTCCACCAGCAACCCCCATCTAATTTAACTACCAAAATGAAGAATCACTGCTCACCTTCCTTCTTTCATTCCTCTTTTTTTCCCACCTTTGGAACAAACTCACGCACACACTACAATCCCACTCTTCCCTCCAGGTCTTCAAAACAACTGTTTACCAGCATCTCTTATCTTTCCCCATCCAAAACCATGATCTTTTCTACCCCCCGTTAATCCACCCCAAACCCACCTCCTTCATATTCCCTGCTTTCCATTGTAGTGTCCATCTTGTTTACCCCATATACCCTGCCCCATCTCTCTCCCTTCCACAGATCTCGTGTCTATTCCCCACTGTTTTGTGCTTCCCTCTCCCGTCCCTCATCTCCTGCTCCCCTTGTTTTGCGTTCTGTGTGTAAGCTCTTATATGAGCCTTGACATTATATATATTTAAAATATTTTTTTTTAAATCCCGCTTTAATCGGACACTTAATTCTGACCCATGACATTTATTATTCAATTGAATTCAGAATTTGATTAAATTAAATTTAAATCACTACAACTCAGCGGACGCATCCGAGATAGAGTTCACAATGTCACGCCATGAGTCTTTGTCCATCATCAGTGTCTGCAAGTCCACTATGTCATGCTGGATATCCCTTGCTACGCAGTCGATGTAGTTCAGTGGCCTTCTTCCTCGGTTGGGCAAGGCAATCTGAAGCAGATCACGTCAGATATAATTTGGTCTTTGGCGCAGAAACGGTGATCAGCAAAATGTGTTCTTTCTGGACGAGCTACAATGGTAGAAATGGGTGGTATGTCTCCGTAGATCTCTGCTTTTTTTCTGTGTTCCTGCCAGCTGATGTTCTGATCTCTCATAAGAAGCCGAATCTATGTGCCATCAAGCCGATCCTGCAGGGCCTTCTTCATGGTCCATGTCTGATCCATATAACAGTATATTCTCTACGCAAGCTCTAAAGAATGCAAGTTTGGTAGATCTTGAAATTTTTGACTGCCAGATGTGCTGGAGCCTGTTACATGCACTCCAGGCTTGACTTTTGCGTGATATTGTACGAATCTGGAACCCATCGCACACAACAGCCAGAGTCCTTATAGATCAGTTATATCGGTAAGTACGTGTTTCTAGTTAGAGTCCGTCCCTAGTCTAATGGGAATTAAATGTTCATGCGCTGCGGAGTTATTTTGATAGGGTTTTCTATTACATTTTTACATCACGTACAACTACAACACCACCTTCGCTCCATCCTGACGCCATAACGCCATATGAGTGGATGTGGGTGGAGTCCGATGTGCCAGGCGGTGTGAAATCCACGCCAAATAAGGGCATGAGTCCCTGTTTTCCCAATGAGCGACGCGCGCGCAAAACCGAGGCGTTCGGCCAATGGGAAGCCAGCGTGGGATACTGTTACTCAACTTCCTGTTTGAGGGGAGGTCCTTTTCAGGAGGGCGGAGACGTGACACGCCCTCCACCCAATGAACGGAGGCGACAGAGCCGTGGCCCCTCCCAACAGAGGAGGGGGATAATTGTCGGCGCAACTCTGCCCGGTAGAGAGCTTTTTGGGGCCTGGCTTGATTTCCCGTCTTTTTCTGCCTTCTGCCCCATCCATCCGTCCTTCTGAGAGTTGGTTTTGGTCTGCCGGATCGCCTGGCCTTGCCTGTTGGCGCTCGCTGCCTCGTCCGCGCCCGCACTGGTTGGCGTCCGTCCTTCATCCTCCGTCCCGGGTACTTGGAGTGGCCTTGTGGTTGCGGGTTCGAGTCTCGCCAGTCCAGGACGTCGAAGACCACACGAGGTGGACAAGTCCAAGATAGCTCTGGTTTCCAGCTCATCTTCCCTCGAGCTGGGAACCTTCGATAAAGACCAAGGAGGTCCATCTTCTTTTGGGTATTTGTGTGTGCGTGTGTGTGTCCTTGGGCCCAGTCTATAAGTAGGAATTGTTAAGTGCTTTTGTTGTACATAATTCACATTTCTTAGTCGTGATAACTCTGCCCTTACGTGCTCCCCTCGTTCCCCCGATTATTGTTAATAAATACCCCTATTGTTGAATGTTCCAGCTCGTCCTTGTCCTTTCTGCCATTGGTTTGCCGTGCTGCAAACGGGAACTAGGAGGCCTCATTGCTGCCGAAATCGTGCAATCGGCCCGGCAGGAATCTGTTACTCTCCGCTCGGGGTATGGCTCGGATCCGGCTCGGTAAAAGCCCGGATCGCGCAGATCCTGCCGAGGGTGAATTTCCCCAGTAGTTTGGACGACGTGGGTATTTAGATAAATTGAAATTGGCAATCAACCCTATTCCACGTGGTCGACCTATTGGCGATCTTCGGTCCGATAAGGGACCCGTCGGCTCCGGAGTTATCCGGGGTGATGACCTATAAATTTCGGGTGTTCGGTGGAGCCGACTCTACTGCTCCACCTTGCGGTCATGCTCGCCACCGAAACTCGGCCCCACAACAATATGAAGTCCTTCTTGGAGTCAGCCACATAAGACCCTTAGTACTTTAAAGTCTTTGACTTCATTTAGTTGTGAGCCATCCTTGGAGAAGATTGGAAGATGATCAGCACGGAAATCAAATCAAATGGAAGACCAATTCGGTAAAGTCCCTGTTTGGAGTAATCAGAAGGAACCCAAACAAGCAAAAAGCAAAGATGGAGTCATTAGGAGGAACCTGGATAGGATTAGGGTTTCAGCTGCTATTCCTCTACCCTCAAACCCATCCAGGCACAGCCAAATGAGCCTTATTCAAAAAAAAGAAAAACATCAAAAAGAACCCAGATCAAAAAATCAAATAATTCTGGCTGCCAGACTGTGTCCCCAATCAGGTTAACATTTAAAACATATATTCCCCATCACTACTCGTTCATAACAGTGAAGTTTCACGTCGATCGATGAAGTGGTTCAAGAGAAAAAGTTTTAAAATATTTTTGTTCAATCCAAAATCGCTACCCGACCATGTGACCTCTCAATTATTCGTAAACACCGTGATATCCCCAAGGCTTGGGGAACATGCATGAAGTTTTCCCTCAATCTGTCCAGCTGTTCTGAAGAGGTTTTTAAAGGTTTTATGGTAAATCTAATATGGCTGCCAAAGCATGAAACCTATGATGTTATCAGTGGGAACGTTTTGGTCCTCATGGATAGGTGGTCATAGCTGTAAAGTTTCGCCTCAATCTGT
>CM068952.1:45047380-45061272 GCA_035128595.1 Eptatretus atami
CAGAGAAGATTTTTGAAGGATTGTAAAAAAAATATATACATATAGCTGCCAAACCACGTGACCGATGTCATCGTTTTTTTTTCTTTCTGTTAACTAATTTATCCCAAGATGACCATCAAAAATTTTCATACTGCTCGGATGTAGCATTCCACGTATGCAATTATGATGTCAGAATGAAGGCACCGATGACATCATACAAAAATCACACATTCCCCATGAGGAGTACTTGCCATGTGTCAAGTTTCAATTTTTCCCCCTGGTGTGGTTTTGGAGATACAGAAGTCCAAAGTTTTTCCTTTTTTCCAACATGGCTGCCACACCACATGATCTATGACATCACAATTATCATTTAAACATTTCACTTGAGTCGTTGCTCCGATGATAAAAAATTTCGTGCAAATCCGGCAAGCAGTAACAGAGAAAAACATTCATGTTCTGTGTGGAAAAACAAACACACAAACAAAGACAGACAAACAGACCCAAATGCAATACCCTCTTCATCTGGCGAGGCTAACTAGCACCGAAATATAACAATGTCCCTTTAAGAGCGTTGACCACAAAATGTCAACGAGCACCTTCAGTGCCTATAGTAAGTCCACATCCCCTTTCGAAATCTTCACCTTTTGGTGCCTTGTCACCTGGAATTAAATTGCATTAAATCAGACTTTTTCCACCTTTATTTACACATCGAAACTCACAACTTCCAAGTGAAAAACAAATTCCACAAATTTCGGAAAAGTAATTAAAAATACAAAACGAGAATATCTTGGTTGGATAAGTTTGTCCACCACCCTCATAACAGCAATTGCAAATTCGCACAGGTGGAACCAATCACCTTCAAAATCACACACAAGGTTCATTGGCCTGCACCTGTGTTAAATTCTTGTGATTCTGATTATTTTGGTATAAAATCAGCTGTTCCTGTAGTTTTCCTCTGCTGGGTAGTGCATTTCACAGCAAAGACAACCATGAGCAACAAGCTGCTTTCAAAAGACCTCCAGGATTTTAAAATTGTGAAAGGCACAGATCAGGGATGGTATAAAAATATTTCAAGGGCCTTGAATATCCCTTGGAGCACAGTCAAGACAATCATTAAGAAGTGTAAGGCGTCTGGTATCACCAAGACCCTGCCTAGATCAGGCCGTCCCTCCAAATTGGATGACCAAGCAAGGAGGAGACAGAGAGGCCACCAAGAGGCCAATGGCAACTTTGAAAGAGCCACAGGCCTTTATGACAAAGACTGGTCACTGTGTGCATGTCACAACAACATCCCAAGCACTCCAAAGGTATGGCCTGTGCGGTAGGGTGGCTGGGAGGAAGCCATTACTCAAAAATTACCCCGGTTGGGGTGACGGTCATCTCTGAAGCTCTGTAGATGTGGATCTCTGATCGGCTTAGAATGGCTTCGATGTCGTCTTGTCTTTTGGTTCAACGTACAGACGAAAGCCCGGGAGTAACGAGATCGGATAATAAATGGCGGAGATAATGTTGAAATTAGCTGATTTTTCAACTTTGGAGTGACCTTGACATTGACCTTCAATCGTGTCGAAAGTCATACCGTCGTGCATCACTCATCGCCCCTACCTACATACCAAGTTTCATCAAGATGGCGCGAAATTTTTTTGACCGTATCACATCGACGATTTTTCCAAATTTGAAGACACGTGACTCGATAACCAGGACGAATTTTAAAAAAAAACGGCCGACCAAATTTAGATATTGTTCCATATTATCAGAATCCGAAGAAATTTCGAAGATCGGATCACAAACGGCGGAGGAGATAGATTTTGAAAATGGACGATTTCGCAACTTTGGAGTGACCTTGACGTTGACCTTGACCTTCAATCGGTGTCAAGGTCATACCGTCGTCATCCCTCATCGACATCTACCACATACCAAATATCAAGAAAATCGGAAGAAAAAAATTGGACGTACGTATGTACGTACGGACATTGAGACTGGTTTTATTCGGTCATCTCTAACGAGATGACCTAAAAATGCCCACCTTGAGTCCCTTTTGAGGAATGCAAAAAAACTCCGGAGATTCTGAAGCCAGGGGACAAAAGTTTTGTGGTCTGATGAAACCAAGATGGAACTTTTTGGCCTAAATGCAAAACGTTACGTTTGCCGCAAACCCAACACTGCACATCACCCAAAGAACACCATCCATACTGTGAAGCATGGTGGTGGCAGCATCATGTTATGGGAAGAGAGAGATGCGGTGTACTTTGTCTCCACTGTTTGTAATTATTTTTGGGAGAAAGTTTGATTTCTTGGAAAAAAGTTCCCAATTCTGCCCATGTCTCAGTTCTCTCTCCTGACCAACTTTGTCACTATCTTCAGGCACTAATGACTGCCAATGACACTGCAATGAAAAAGGCAGATCTTTGCTGAAAGCACGCGAACACATCCTGGTGCATTGGTTGCTTTTGCTTGTATAGCCGATCAGACTTCAGGTAAACCACAGAGAAAAGTCTTCACTGTAGTTATGGATTTGGAAAGTCAGCGATTCAGAGACTTGGAGACCTTTAAATAATGTGAGAGCTGTCTGGTTTCTTCATTAGGACATGGGTTTCTGAGGCTTATATCGGTGGTGGACCACTATGCAGTACTTTGCCTGGATGTAGTATGGTGGGGCTAACGTGGCTTTGGCGGTTGCCTGGATGCCTTGCAAACGCACGTGAGAGGCTCACACTCGCCACACAGGCTCACAGTGCTAACGGAGTCAACGCTTGAACGGCTGTTCTCTTTGAAGGTGAGCAGCTGTCGAGGAAAACATAGTTTGTCGAGTTAACTCAAACTGTTTTGAAGCTGAACATCTTATCAAATTGTAAAATTGTGTGTTCACCGTGCACGGTAGGGCAGCATGCGGAACGTGAGCAGAGCCTTGTATCTAAAGGCTTCAGTCTCCTGCAGGGAATCATTTGCATTTCACCAGGGAACCATATCCTGAGGCAAGAGAACAATAAACAAGGTTAGTTTCAAAGGATAAGTCCCTGACGACCCTTTATACCTCCGCCACCGAATCGGAATGTGGAAAGAGGTTATGTTTTCACCCCTGTCTGTTTGTTTGTGTGCAGGATATTGCAAAACGTTATGGACGGATTTCAGACCAAACTTGGTGGACAGGTTGGGTGTGGGTGAACAGAGAATTGATTCGATTTGGTGAACGATCCGAAATCCATATCCCAATACGAAGGTTTATTTATTTTTAAAGTGATCTTCAACCATTGAGAAGATAGGGCCAAAAAACGAATATTTATTGGCCCGATATGTTTCGAGTGGATCAGGTATTTTGGGGCGGGTTGGGTGGAGGTATGCCGCTCTGTCGAGTGCCTTTCTAGTTCACAACTTGAGATCATCCGGGATTTTGAGGTTCAGTTAAATTGCTTTGGTAAACATAAAGAATTATATTGGTTAATTTATCCACCGAATGGATCACAAGGTGGCTGACGGTTTAGACTATCCCTTTGTCAAGCAAATATACTCTGTGCCACAAATTGCAGACCGCTAGTTTTTGTTTGAATTTGCAACAACGGGTGCTAATGGGCCTACATTTGGACTTGAAGGAGCAAAAACAAAAGCAAACAGTTTCACATGGACATGTTTATTAATGAGGCTGGGAACACTATGAATTGCTCACTGTGGACGAAGAAAAAGCCTGTCAATGAAACTCGTCGCACTCGGTTTCCCTCGGAACAAGAATCCGTTTGGGTTTGCGAGCTTGTGGAAGGGAACATGGAAACAGGCTGGTGCTCATATTATGCACAGACGGTGAGGTGGGAAAAAACAGTCCGCCCATCATTGGGATCTACCACACACTACTCCGAAAGGAAGTTTTGCTTCCATTGAGACCGACCTGTTCTTGTAAGAACGATCCTTAAATGCAATTTTGAGGAAAAGGCAGGCACAGCAGCAGAGAGAACATGCAGAACCGGCGACCAAGCAACGGCGGTGTTGCGAAAGTAATGGCCGCACTGCTCCGGTGGACACTGGGTGGACAGGTCCAGCATACAAGGCTTACAGTTCCATGGGTTTTACACGAGGTCACAGCCGAGGCTCTGGCGCCCAATCAGAATAACAACCTCGATCGGCCTTACAGGTGTTTTTCACACAGTATCAAATAAAAAAATTACTCGCAAACATCCACATGGGCCTTGAAGTCTTTGCCGTCTGTTTCAAAAACGTCAAAAACAGCACTTTCTAGCTTAAAAACACCCATTCTGTGCTGCAGTTGCAGAACAGCCAGAACCCTGAGCTGCGTGATGAAGTCAACATTCTGCCTTGCATTACAGAAGAGCAAATTATGCAGGACGAGTTGCAACTAAAATTGGTTTACAAAAGTTTGTATCTCTTTTTAAGGATTTTTTCCTAAATCCCCTAAAAATTTTTAGATTTGTTGCTTTTACATAAAATTGGTACAGCATTGTTTCTACATTGTGGCGCAGGTGGTTCAACAATGGGGTTATGGTCAGCACAATTTGCTAGCCTGAAGCTTTAACAGATGCCTCCGGCATGTGGAACAGGCCATAAAGATGTTCTCGTGGCACAACGGAGGATTTCTCCTCTCCACATTTGTCACGTCATCACAACCGACCCTTCAACCTACTGGTACAAATCAATAAGAATCTGGGCCAGATATGGGGTTGGGGGGGGGATTGATGAAGTTGAAGGTGGTATCCATGTACTCTGACAGAGGGAAAGCACAACTTGGAAGAAAGAAGCAATGGAAGAGGCCCTGTGGCAGACAAATTCCCAGAGCATGAAGGAGGATTACCTGGACCTGGACACTACAATGAGGACAGCAAGCTGCTGGTGCACGATACCACCACCTGTTGCAGGGAAGTCCCTAAATTGCGATTCACATCTGCATAGAGGCTTCGAAAGCATTACAACCTTTAGTTAATCTCATATATCACCGCACCAACACAACCCATTTTGTACATGCCACACTCACAATCACCTTCAATAATCCCTGGATGCAAAACCACCAGTGAACGTATTTGTAATTACCAGCAATGCAAAACAAACAAATTCCAAACTCTGCAATACAGCGGAAGCCTGTCCAATCCAGCCACTTTCAATGCTGCTTCGTTGGAGCGCAGTTCTAACCGAAAATAATGTTTTTTGCCTGTGAATTGAAACAAATGAAATACGTATTTATTTTCATCAGAAATTTCTAATACTTCATGATAATTTTGGTTGCTTGTAAGATTCAAAATATATAATTTAAATTAACAACCATTATTGATTGTATCGAATATTCATCCACTTTATTTTTTTTTTTTTCAAGTAAACTTGGAACCATGGTCCCATGGAAAGCACATTAGGGGCCAAAATGTTTTATTATGTACACAATCTGGAGATAAGTGGGGAGATGAGTGGTAAATTTATATGGAGGTATTGGAGTACAAGAATGAATAGGGGGAGGAGGGAAAGGTTTGGATGACACAGGAGTAAGGGGAGGAGAGGGAACTGAATGGAACATGTTGAAGGAAAGGGGGAGAGGGGTTGGCAGCAAAGCCACCAATATTTGCTATGAAACACATAGAATGACCCCCATAACCACTGAACCTCGACAAGTAGGTTTCCATCAACACCTTAGAAACAATTCAAAACAATCACTCGTGCATGGAAATTCATCATAATTTGAGAATTAAAAATAAAATAAAATGAATGCTGAACATGCCAAGAAGCCATTCAAAGTCCACTTTTAAGTGGGTAATTTTGAGTTACAAAAGCCCTTTGGTTACAATTCAAATATTTTGGATGGTTCAGGGTCCATCCAAGCACCAAAGCCTCTTTCTTTACATTGATTATGACAAATGACAGCTTAGATGTCACCAAGGCAAGTTGACAATAAAGATGTTATGGGAAATGAACGCAGCACTTTAACTGGGATCCGCACCGATATATTGGTGGACATTAAAGATCCTATGGTGTCCTTCAGAAAAAGTAGTGATCTTATCACGGCACCCTTGAAAAAGATACTAATTCCCTACCCTAATATAGCATCAAAATGGTCAGGCCGGGCTTTTTAAAACAATAAATAAATAACAATAAAAAGAGCAATCAGAGATTGCAGACCCTCGCCAGGACTTGTTTTTGTGTACATTTGTGAACTGGTGTGTTACGTAATTAATAACAGACATAACTAGAACTGCACTTTGCAACTGCTGGCAGTGTTGATCGGGTTATCAAGATTCCTGCTTTGGAATTTCTGTAATTAGAGACCACTTCAGCACCGCCAAATTTGGATTTCAACTCAGACCGACTGGCAAGGTCTTCAAGCAACCATCTAACTTCAGACTGGCCTCCCATCTTGCACTTTCCTCTGACATCAACTCATCCTGGGAAATTCTTTCCAAAAAATTTGCTCTTCTCATGCACACATTATCCCATCTCGTCTATCAGTTTGTCCTGAAACGTCTTCCAGTTCCGAGGCAGTTGTCCTGAAACAACTTACTTTCGCCTCATGGAGGCAAATCCAACTCAAGACAATCTCAGTTCTTCCACAGCAAGAACAAGTGTTGCTACCTTGAGGAGAGCCAGGAAACAAATCTTTTCCTAATCTCAAGTCTGAACTCTGACCTTTCTCCCTTTCTCCATCATGGTGGCATCTAGTCAAGTCCTGTTTCTGGTATAATTTATGTTTCCCCCTCCATCCCTCCTTACCCTCAAATGGCCGCACAGCTGATCTGCACATGAAAAAGGCTGAATGCCTAAACCTGTGTTTGAATTCTAAATCTTGTATCCGCAACACATTGCCTTTCCTGAAACCCCACCTTACTCAGTTGCAACCAAGCTGTCCTAGACTCCCTGTGTCCTCTTTTCTCCTGAGAAGGTGGAGAGCTTGCTGTCAAACTCAACTGATTCCTCCACTGGTCCAGACGGCAATCAGCCCACGTGTCGTAAAACCTGCTTTGCTGCTCTTGCTCGCCCTGTCTCATTTCTCAAGGTCATCTTCCTTCCTGCTTGGAAAATCACAAACATTACCGTCTGGCTAAAAAAGGTGCAAAAACAAGATCCCTGTAAACTCCAGACCATCAGCCTTCTCCCAATCATCAGCAAAAGGTTATGGAATCCAATCATCGCTCCAGACATTAAATCTTTCCCTCTTGCCAATGGCTTGATTTCTGATCATCAATTTGGATCCAGAACCAGTCACTCTACTCTGGACTTGCTGCTTCCTGCTTTTCCCAACAAGGCATGGAGGTCCTCGATGCAGACCATGAAATCAGAGCCCCATCTCCCAGACATATCGCATGTTTCAATACAGTCTGGCTCCCAACCCTGCTCACAGCAAACTCTCTTCCTATGGTATCCAAGGCAATTCCACTCTTGGCTTGCAGATCCTCTCCTGTCCACAGTGAACGTGTGGGCCGAAATGGAAGTTCTCTCATCCCCATCCTCCTATCCCAGGCTGGAGTTCCTCAGGCACGTTCTGGGCCCAGTGCTTTTTCTCTTTTCACAAACAATGAATCTTCTCTGACTCTCCTGAAAATCTCTTTATCTCTTTGCTGATGACTTCTGCCGTACAATCTGTATCCTCAGATTACGCAAAGCCAGCACCTTTTTTGCTCTCTGCAGATCTGGGTAAAATCACAAGCTTTGGTCAACATGTGAACATGTCCTTTTCATCCTGAACAAATCTCACACTCACTATGTCTTTCGAAAAGGATGTCTGGAAACCCCCTCCCCCCAACGCCCCCCCAACCCATCTACTTTCCTCACAATCCTCTTGAAGTCTTGCTTTCAAACTTTTGGGCCCCTCCACTACCACATGAATTCTCCTGGGAAAGCCATAATCTCGAAGCTGGGCCCCAAAGCCAGTCGCCGATTCCGGGCAACTGTTGTGGCAAAGTCCTTCCTTCAACACCTGAGCTCCTGACCACGTACAAAGCTTCATCTGCAGCCTGATGGAGCACTGCCTCTCCTGTCTGGGCAGGTGCTCCTGCCCTCTCGCCTTTCTTTCGCTTCAACGCTGTGGACCCAAGGCATTTAAGATCATTGGTATCTCCCGCGATGAAAGGCTGAGTCTTTGGGTCCTCTCAACTCTCTTACCGCAGGCAGGTTGGTTGGTCTTTCTGTCTTCCTACCATCTCCTCTCAACTCGCCCCCCTGCTCTGTCTTGTTTATCTGTCCCGCCCATATTTTCCACAGGGCGCTCAAGGTCACACCAGCAACCCCCATCTAATTAACTAAACAAAATCCAAGAACACGCTCCACCTTCCTTCTTTCATTCTCCTTTTTTCCCCACCTTTGGACAAACTCAACGCACACACTACAAATCCCACTCTTCCCTTCCAGGTCCTTGAAAACCACTGTTTACCCAGCATCCTCTATCTTCCCCACAAAATCATGGAATCTTTTCTACCCCCGTTAATCCACCCCCAAACCCACCTCCCTTCATATCCCTGCTTTCCATTGTAGTGTCCATCTTGTACCGCATATACCCTGCCCCATCTCTCTCCCTTCCACAGAATCTCGTGTCCTATTCCCCACTGTATTGTGCTTCCCTCCGTCCTCATTCCCTGCTCCCCTTGTTTTGCGGTTCTGTGTGTAAGCTCTTATATGAAGCCCTTGACATTATATATATTTAAAATATTTTTTTTAAAATCCCGCTTAATTCGGACACTTAATTCTGACCCATGACATTTATTATTCAATTGAATTCAGAATTTGAATTAAATTAAAATTCAAAATCCACTACACTCAGCGGACGCATCCGAGATAGAGTTCACAAATGTCAACGCCATGAGTCTTGTCCATCATCAGTGTCTGCAATCCCCGCTATGTCATGCTGGATATCCCTTGCTAACGCAGTCGATGTAAGTTCAGTGGCCTTCTTCCCTGGTGGCAAGGCAAATCTGAAGCCAGAATCACGTCAGATAAATTTGGTCTTTGGCGCAGAAACGGTGATAGCAAAACGTGTTCTGTGACGAGCTACAAGGTAAGAAATGGGTGGTATGTCTCCGTAGATCTCTGCTCTTTTTTCTGTGTTCCTGCAGCTGATGTTCTGAACTCTCATAAGAAGCCGAATCTATGTGCCATCAAGCCGATCCTGCAGGGCCTTCTTCATGGTCATGTCTATCCATATAACAGTATATTCTCTACGCGCAGCTCTAAAGAATGCAAAGTTTGGTAGATCTTTGAAATTTTTTGACTGCCAGATGTTGCCTGGAGCCTGTTACATGCAACTCCAGGCCTTGACCTTTGTGTGATATTTTATGAATTCTGAACCCATCGCACACAACAGCCCAGAGTCCTAATAGATCAGTTATATCCGGTAAGTACGTGTTTCTAGTTAGAGTCCCGTCCTAGTCTAATGGGAATTAAAATGTTCCATTGCGCTGCGGAGTTTATTTTGATAGGGTTTTCTTTAACATTTTTACAATCACGTACACTACAAAACACTACTTCGCTTCCATCTGACGCCATAACCCATATGAGTGGATGTGGGTTGGAGTCCGATGTGCAGGCGGTGTGAAATCCACGCCAAATAAGGGATGAGTCCTGTTTCCCAATGAGGACGCGCGCGCAAAACCGAGGCGTTCCGGCCAATGGGAAGCCAGCGTGGGATACTGTTACTCAACTTCCTGTTTGAGGGGAGGTCCTTTTCAGGAGGGCGGAGACGTGACACCCCTCCACCCAATGACGGAGGCGACCAGAGCCGTGCCCCTCCCAACAGAGGAGGGGGATAATTGTCGCGCATACTCTGCCCGGTAGAGAGCTTTCCTTGGGGCTGCTGATTTTCCCGTCTTTTTTTCTGACCTTCGCACCCCCGTTCCATTTAACCGTCCTTCTGAGAGTTGGTTTGGTCTGCCCGGATCGCCTGGCCTTGCCTGTTGGCGCTCGCTGCCTCGTCCGTGCCGCACTGGTTGCGTCCCGTCTTATCCTCCGTCCGGGTACTTGGAGTGGCCTCGTGGTTGCGGGTTCGAGTCCCGCAGTCCGGACGTCGAAGACCAACGAGGTGGACAGTCCAAGATAGCTCTGGTTCCAGCTCAATCTTCCCTCGAGCTGGGAACCTTCGATAAAGAACCAAGGAGGGTCCATCTTCTTTTTGGGTATTGTGTGTGTGTGGGTGTCCTTGGCCCAGTCTATAAAGTAGGAAATTTGTTAAGGTGCTTTTGTTGTAACATAATCACATTTTCTTAGTCGTGATAACTCTGCCCTTTACGTGCTCCCTCGTCCGCCGATTATGTAAAATACCCCTATTGTTGAATGTCCCAGCTCGTCCCTTGTCCTTTCTGCCATTGGTTTTTGCCGTGCTGGCAAACGGGAACTAGGGGCCTCATTTTTGCTGGCCGAAATCAGTGCAATCGGCCCGGCAGGAATCTGTTACTTCTCCGCGGTATGCTCGATCCCGGCTCGGTAAAAGCCCGGATCGCGCATCCTGCCGAGGTGAATTTTCCCAGTAGTTTGGACGACGTGGGTATTTTAGGTAAATTGAAATTGGCAATCGAACGCCTATCCACGTGGTCGACCTATTTGGCCGATCTTGGTCCGATAAGGGACCGTCCGGCCCGGGTGATGACCTATAACTTCCGGGTGTTTCGGTGGAGCCGACTCTACTGCTCCACTTGCGGTCATGCTCGCACCTTCCGAACTCGGCCCCACACAATTGAAGTCATTCTTGGAGTCAGCTACATAAGACTTATACTTTAAAGTCTTGACTTCATTTGTTTGTTGAGCCATCCTGGAGAAAGATTGGTAGAGATCAGCACGGAAAATCAAATCAAAATGGAAGACCAAAAATCGGTATAAGATCCCGTTTTGGAGTAACAGAAGGAACCCAAACAGCAAGGCAAAGAATGGAAGTCAATTAGAGGAACCTTGGATAGGATTAGGCGTTTCAGCTGCTATTCCTCTAACCCTTCAAACCCCATCCAGGCACAGCCAAATGAGCCTTATTCAAAAAAAAGAAAAACATCAAAAAAGAACCCAGATCAAAAAATTAAATAATTCTGGCTGCCAGACTGTGTCCCCAATTTTCAGGTTAACAATTTAAAACATATATTCCCATCACTACTCTATAACGTGAAGTTTCACGTCGATCGATGAAGTGGTTCAAGAGAAACAAGTTTTTAAAAAAATATTTTTGTTCAATCCAATCGCTAACCCACGACCAATGGTGACCTCTCAATTATCGTAAACATACACCGTGATTCCCCAAGGCTTTGGGAATATGCATGCAGTTTTCCCTCAATCTGTCCCCCAGCTGTTCTGAAGAGGTTTTAAATAAAGGTTGTTTAATGGTAAATCTTAATATGGCTGCCAAAGCTATGAACCTATGATGTTATCAGTGGGAACGTTTTGGTCCTCAAAATGATAGGTTCATAGCTGTAAGTTTCGCCTCAAATCTTTCAGGTCGTTTAGAGAAGATTTTGAAGGTTTGTAAAAAAAAATTATACATAGCTTGCCCAAACCACGTGACCGATGTCATCGGTTTTTTTTTCTTTCTGTTAACTAATTTATCCCAAGAATGACCATCAAAATTTCATACTGCCTCGATGTAAGCATTCCCAACGTAGCAAATGATGTACAGAAATTGGAAGTGCACCGATGACATCCATAAAAAAATCACACATCCCATGAGGAGTAATTGCCATTGTCATTTCAATTTTTCCCCCTGGTGGGGTTTTGGAAGATACGAAGTCAAAGTTTTCCTTTTTTTTCCAAACATGGCTGCCACACCACATGATCTATGAACATCAACATTATCATTTAAACATTTCACTTAGGTCGTTGCCTCCGATGATAAAAAAATTTCGTGCAAATCCGGCAAGCAGTAACAGAGAAAACAATTATGTTCTGTGTGAAAACAAAAACACACACAAAGACGACAAACAGAGACCCAAATGCAATCCCTTCTTCATCCTGGCGAGGCCTAACTAGAACCGAAATATAACATGTCCCTTTAAGAGCGTTGAACCAAAAATGTCAACGAGCCACCTCAGTGCCTATAGTAGTCCACAATCCCCTTTCGAAATCTTCACTTTTGTTGCTTTATAGCCTGGAATTAAATTTGGCAATTAAATCCAGACTTTCCAACTTTATTACACATGAAACTTCACAACTTCCAAGTGAAAACAAATTCCAACAAATTTCGGAAGTAATTAAAAATCAAAACGAGAAATTTGGTTGGATAAGTTTGTCCACCACCCTCATAACAGCAATTGCAAATCCGCACAGTTGGAACCAATCACCCTTCAAAAATCACACACAAGGTTCACATTTGGCCCTGCACCTGTGTAAAATTCTTGTGATTCTGATTATTTTGGTATAAAATCAGGCTGTTTCTGAGTTTTCCTCTGCGGTAGTGCATTTCCACAGCAAAGACAACCATGAGCAACAAGCTGCTTTCAAAAGACCTCCAGGATAAAATTATGGAAGGCCCAGATCAGGGAATGGGTAAAAGATTCAAGGGCTTGAATATCCATTGGAGCAACAGCAAGACAATCATTAAAAGTGTAAGGCGTCCTGGTATCACCGAAGACCCTGCCCCTAGATCAGCCGTCCCTCAAATTGGATGACCAAGCAAGGAGGAGCCAGAGAGGCCACAGAGGCCAATGGCAACTTTTGAAAGAGCCACAGGCCTTTAGACAAAGAACTGTTCCAGTGTGCATGTCACAACAACATCCCAACACTCCAAGGTATGCCCTGTGCGGTAGGGTGGCTGGGAGGAAGCCATTACTCAAAATTCCCCCGGGTGGGGGTGACGGTCATCTCTGAAGCTCTGTAAGATGTGGATCTCTGATCGGCTTAGAATGCTTCGATGTCGTCTTGTCTTTTGGTTCACGTACAGACGAAAGCCCGGGAGTAACAGATCGGATTAAATAATGGCGGAGATAATGTTGAAATTAGCCTGATTTTTTCAACTTTGGAGTGACCTGGACATTGACCTCAATCGTGTCGAAAGTCATACTGTCGTGCATACCACTCATCGACCCCTACCTAACATCCAAGTTTCATCAAGATGGCGAATTTTTTTGACCGATCACATCGAACGATTTTCCAATTTGAAGACCACGTACTCGATAACCAGGACAAATTAAAAAAAAACGGCCCGACCACATAGATATTGTTCCCATATTTCAGAAATCCCGAAGAAATTTCGAAGAATCGGAATCACAAACGGCGGGAGGAGAAAGATTTTTGAAAATGGACCGATTTCGCAACTTTGGAAGTGGCCTTGACCTTGGACCTTCAATCGTGTCTAATGTATACCTCGTGCATTCACTCATCGACATCTACCCCACATACCAATATCAAAAAAATCGGAAGAAAAAAAATTGGACGTACGTAATGTACGTACGGACATTGACTGGTTTTTATTTCGGTCATCCTCTGACCGAGATGACCTAAAACCCACCTTGAGTCCTTTTGAGGAATGCAAAAAAACTCCGGCGATTCTGAAGCCATGTGGCAAAAAAGTTTGTGGTCTGATGAAACCAAGATGGGAACTTTTGGCCTTAAAGCAAAACGTTCGTTTGCCGCAAACCCAACACTGCACACACCCAAGAACACCATCATAGACTGTAAGCATGGTGGTGGCAAGCAAATCATGTTATGGGATGTTTCTCATCAGCAGGGACTGGAGCACTCGTCAGGATAGAGGGAAATATATGGAGCAAAATACAAGAAAAATCCTACAGGAACGACTTGCTGTCTCTGTAAGAAAGCTGAATTGGACGGAAGTTTCACCTTTCAAGTATACAATGACCCTGAAGCACACAGCTAAAGCTCCACTTCGGAGTTGCCTAAGAACAAAGCCACATAAATTTCCTAGGGATGAGTGGCCCAGTCAGGGCCCGACCTAAATCAATGAAATTGTGCATGACGAAGATTGCTTTCCATCAACACTCCCCACGTAACTTGACTGAGCTTGA
>CM068952.1:45066030-45079309 GCA_035128595.1 Eptatretus atami
GTGTGTGGTTAAAGGTGTGAGTGCAGCGAGCGTGTTGAAACGCGCGCATAGCGTGGGTGAAATGGCGTGCGTGGGTAAAAAGCCGTGTATGGAAGAAGCGCCGTGTGTGAGAGTAACCGTGTGTGTGAGAGAGCGGTATGAGAGGGAAATGGCAGGTGGTATGCGGGAAAACGCAACCGCATGTCCGAGTGTCATGGCGAGGTGTGTGAGCTTCATGGCACGTGGGAGTGCGTGTGTTGAATGGCGATGAAGACGGCGCCAGACGAGGGACAAGGGCCGTGTAGCGGTTCAAAAAAGACCTCAGAGATAAAATTATGGAAAGGCACGATCGGGGATGGGTTATAAAAATATTTCAAGGCCTTGAATATCCCTTGAGCACAGTCAAGAAATCATTAAGGAAGTGTAAGGCGTCTGATATCACCCAAAGACCCTCTAGATCAGGCCGTCCTCCAAATTGGATGACCAAGCAAGGAGGAGACGAGAGGCCACCAGAGGCCAATGGAACTTTGAAAGAGCCCAGGCCTTTTGACAAGACTGGTCATGTTGCATGCACAACACATCCCAGCATCCAAAGGTATTGGCCTGTGCGGTAGCGGTGGCTGGGGGAAGCCATTACTCAAATACCCCGTTGGGGGTGACGGTTCATCTTGGAAGCTCTGTAGATGTGGATCTCTGAATCGGCTTAGAATGCTTCGATGTCGTACTTTGTCTTTTGGTTCAACGTACAGACGAAGCGCGGAGTACGAGATCGGATAATAAAGGCGGAGATATGTTGAAATTAGCTGATTTTTCAACTTTGGAGTGACCTTGACATTGACCTTCAATCGTGTCTCGAAAGTCATATACCGTCGTGCATCACTCATCGACCCTACCTACATACCAAGTTTCATCAAGATCGGGCGAAATTTTTTTGACCGTATCACACGACGATTTTTCCCAAATTTGAAGACACGTGACTCGATAACAGACGAATTAAAAAAACGCCCGACAAATTTAGATATTGTCCATATTATCAGAATCCGAAGAAATTTCGAAGATCGGATCACAAACGGCGGAGGAGATAGATTTTGAAAAATGACGATTTCGCAACTTTGGAGTGGCCTTGACCTTGACCTTCAATCGTGTCTAATGTCATACCGTCGTGCATCAACTCATCGACATCTACCCACATACCAAATATCAAGAAAATCGGAAGAAAAAAATTGGGACGTACGTATGTACGTACAGGACATTGAGACTTGGTTTTATTCAGGTCATTCTGACGAGATGACTAAAAAGCCACTTGAGTCCTTTTGAGAATTCAAAAAAATCCGGCAGATTCTGAAGCCATGTGGCAAAAGTTTTGTTGGTCTGATGAACCAAGATGCAACTTTTTGGGCCTAATGCAAACGTTACGTTTGCCGCACACCCAACACTGCCATCACCCAAAGAACACCATCCATCTGTGAAGAATGGTGGTGGCAGATCATGTTATGGGGATTGTTTCTCATCAAGCAGGGACTTGGAGCACTCGTCAGGATAGAAGGGAAAATATATGGAGCAAAACAGAAAATCCTACAGGAGACTTGCTGTCTCTGTAAGAAGCTGAAATTGGGACGGAGTTCACTTTCAGTATGACATGACCTTGAAGCACACAGCTTAAAGCTCCACTGGAGTTGCTAAGAGACAAAAGATAAATTTCCTTGAGTGGCCAGTCAGGGCCCGACCTAAATCCAATCGAAATCTGTGGCATGATTGAAGATTGCTTTCCATCAACACTCCCACGTAACTTGACTGAGCTTGAACAGTTTTGTACAGAAGAATGGAAAATATGCCAATCAAGGTGTGCAAAGTTGGTGGAGACCGATCCGACAGACACAAGCTGTATTTGCTGTCAAAGGTGCTTCCACCAAGTATTACTCATGAGGGTGAACACTTCTCCAACAAGATATTGTTACGGTTGTGGAAATTCACAGACACCAGTCAGGTTCCCAAGAGGTCAGTTTATTTCGATAGTGTGTGTCTAAGTTAGAATTCCCACGATGGAATAAAGGGAATTATTTGGTGTGCCGGGCTGCTGATCTTTGAGTTAGCCGTTATATCTTTTTCTATCTTTTATTTTTGACAATAACAACAACAATAACAACAACAAAAAACTCAACGAAACGTCCGCGTTTGATGGTGATTTCCACCACGTCCGCGGTTTGATGGCGATTTCCACCACGTCACGTTTGATGGCGATTTCCACGTCGCGGTTTGATGGGTGGATCCAGGCTGGGTGAAGGTTCAAAGGTGAAAAGGGGGAGGGCTGATTTCGGGTGGCAAAGCCCCGCGGCCCCTCCCCTTGGGGCATAAAGGCGCAATCACTCGCCGACAAGTGGTGTTGTTGGCTGGGTTGGAAGCGCGGTTAGTTGAGAGCCTTGGAGAGACGCCGAGCCACCGGCAGGGTGTTGGCTGGGTTGGAGAGCAGTCAGTTGAGAGACGCCGACCACTGGCAGAGTTGAGCCGTTTGAGTTCGGAGTGGAAGGGTTGGAGAGCCTGTGGGAGCTGGCGAGAGCAGTGGAGTTCGTTCGCTGGAAGGTTCGCAGCAGGAAGCCGGGTCGAGATCCGTTCGCTCCTCAGCGCGTCGTCGCTAGGCCAGCCGCAGTGAAGGCCAGACGACAAGGAGAACGTACAAGCTGTTCATCAAGCCCCCAGCGACTGGTGCGTTTGCGACGACCGGGCCGAACGAGACACCAGGGGTCGCCGATAAAAGGACCCATCGGTCACACGAGGGTGGCCAGGTAGTCGGCCCGGTCTCTCAGGGCCTGTTCCGTCATCCGGCCCTGAGTACATTAAAGGCTCACGAGCCAGCTCTTCTTTCTTGGGTTTGCATGAAGTCTTGTCACCTTTGTCCTTAAGTAGAATTTTGTTAAGCTGTATGTAATTGCATAATAGACATCAGCTGTAGGCTTTTGCTCGTGTTCTTGTCCGCTATTCCCCATTGACTGCTTAGTGCTGTGTGAAAATAAACACCATATTGTTTGAATGTCAACACCGCTCGTTGCGTCACTTTCTCCATTGACTGCCATGATGCGTTCGGGAAATTAGCTGCTGATTACAAAGCGATAAATAATCTGGTCCGACGGGATCTGGCGAATTAAAACGCTCGCATTCGCATATGGAACGAGCCGCTTCAGCGGCTCGTTTTCGTGCAGGCCTGTCGAGTATTAAACTCCCGGCATTCTGTCGCGCGAATAGTTAGGTATATGATAATTTCGGCGATTGCCCTGTAGCACGTGGAAGAATAGCTGGCTGGTCTATGGTGTATTAAAACACCCGTAGCTGGGTTTCGGCGTTTGTCCGGAACTACGACTAGTGTCGCGTTCGGTGGACGCGCGCCTGGATTGGGCTGAAAAGTCGTGCGCACGCGAACCGGCGGAAATCTATAACACTTTGGTGTCAGAAGTGGGATGTGAACACCATCACCTCTAAATTTGCAAGTTTGAATCTATACACTGACTGATGTCAGCGAGCGGGACAGAACTCTCCCGTCTCCAATTAATTAACGGGAATCGGACAAGGGTGTGTAGATCGACCCTCCGTCCATTAATTACGAGCGTAAATTTTTTTCTACCCGATACGCAAAATGGTGGCTCAAGGCGAGCGGGGGCAGGAGGAATAGATTTAGAGTTAATGAATCTATGGCCAGACGAGATCACCATGCAGGACACCGTTATGCAGGTTGACAACCCCCACAACCAAACGCAGAGCTTGTAATGGGCCAGAGGCAGGGGCGCAGGTGTATGACACTTCCCCTCCATCAAATCCTCCCCGATCCACGCGTTTTCCGCGCGATAATGGCAGATCAGCTGAGCGAGTTCAATTGAAATGGGCCAGTTATTCGCAATGCTGGCAGGAATAACGCCAAGATGGAAACGAATGCGCGTTGATATAAAAAAATTAATGATGCGATATACAAGCGATGGGGAAACGAAATGAAAGAAAACGCAAAAGAAATGAAAACAAACATGGATACGCTGCGCGGGTGAATCAGTGCATGGGGCGAAGCCTGCAGACGGGCATAATGGCGATTGCGCGCGACGAAACGCGGCCAGTGGAGGCAAAATGGCGGCGCCACGTGGCGGAACCGAACAACGAGGGGGATTGTGGATGGTGTCGGGTCCCGCGATGGAGACGGAGAGATTAAGGGAGGTAGAGGTGAGAGAGACGTGTTGGCGAGACTCGAGGTGAAGGAGAAAGTAAGGTGACATAGAGGGAAAAATAAATGGGGAGACCGAGACGTGTAGAGCGAGACACGTAGAGATGAGGGAGATAATAAGGAGACAACGAATAAAAAAGAGACACGGGAGATAGAGGGTGAATGAAATGAAACTAAGACGAACACACACACATGGAGTTAGCGAGGGACAATGAGGACAATGAGGGGGAGCTTGGGGAATGTGTCGTGACTTTGTGCGAGCAGCAGGATAGCCTCCTTCAGGAACGAGGGAGGGAATATGCCCCTTGAAGCGGATCGCGACCAGGTGGGCAGTCGCGCCGTGCGAGTTAGGGGGGTGAGTGCTGTGAACGGGTACACGCGGAGCTTGGGGGGGTATGGAGGCCCGGGAGCGCTTGTGGTGGTGTGAATCCCAGCGTGATTGTTCCCGATGTGTGTGGTTAAAGGTGTGAGTGCAGCGAGCGTGTTGAAACGCGCGCATAGCGTGGGTGAAATGGCGTGCGTGGGTAAAAAGCCGTGTATGGAAGAAGCGCCTGGTGTGAGAGTAACCGTGTGTGTGAGAGAGCGGTATGAGAGGGAAATGGCAGGTGGTATGCGGGAAAACGCAACGCATGTCCGAGTGTCATGGCGAGGTGTGTGAGCTCATGGCGTGGGAGTGCGTGTGTTGAATGGCGATGAAGACGGCGCCAGACGAGGGACAAGGGCCGTGTAGCGGCCGTAGCCGTTTCGAGCACCGTGCCGGATTCGCACAGCAGCGCGCGCGTGGTCCGTGCCGTGCTTCGCACGAGGCTGCCACACCGCGCGCCTACGCGAGTGAAATCCGGTCGGAAACGCCCGCGGTGGATACAAGCCGACCCGCAGACGGACAGAAGTTAGGCTGGGAATTGTGAATTTGGATTGGACGGGTTCTCCAGGCGAGCGTGTGTGTAAAGCTCCGTGTGGCCTGCGCCGTGCGTTCTGTTCGCAGAGCGCGCGAAGCAGTTTCCCCGATGAGTTACGCGTGCCCGGCTTTGCGCGAGAAATGCACGGTTTCGGGGTGCGAGTGACGTTATCGGGGATTCCGCGGCGTGGGTTACGGGCGAGCAGAGCACATGTGCTCGCGTGGGTAACCCTCGAAATGCGAGGCTTGCTTGTGATGCGCAATGACGTGTGGCTGCAGCATGGTTGGAATCCGCAGGAGGGAAATCCCTGCTGGATGTTACGTCAAGAGGAAGGGACGCGAAACGTGAACAGCTGCCATGACGTCACGGGAAAGAGCGCAGGTTGTGAGTTGCCGCGCTAGTGCGCATAAAAATAAAAAAACAAGTGAAAGCAAGCCTCGCCACTTCGGGTAACAGGATTCCTGGGCAGGGGGTAGGAGACCCCCTTGCTTAGGGCACAGGAAAGCACTAGTTAGCAGGAAGGGATAGTTTAGATAGACCGGCTTCTTGGGGCAATGGGTTGTTTCTCATGGAGCCCGTGATTGGATTAGTTAGAGTGATTTTAGTTTAGATGTAGAATGGAAAGGGATTTTGAGGACACTGACAGACCTTGAATGTGTAGTGGGGACGTAGTTAGCTACGTACTGTTAAATGGAATGTGCTATAGTTTAAGGGATGACGAGGAGCAACGAGTCAGCTAGGGGACTCAGTTAGCAGAATGGCAGTGTTTCAGTGATGGTGAGCGATGATATGTGTGGAAAAGTGGAAATGTACTTGACGAGTGAGTGAGGGCCAGCGGCCTGAGTGTATGGAGCGAATGTGGTATGCAGGTGTGATGATGAGTGATTGGGGGAGTGATTCCCACCCAAGGGACCCGGGGTCAGTGTAAGTCAGCTAGTGGGTTAGCCAATTGACAAAATGGATCGTTTTGCTGTTGGTGCGAATGTAGGCTCGAAACCTTTGGAGGGGTGCAGGAGGTCCTGTTGACGGGCGGGAGCGTGGGCTGCGAACGGTGAGTATCGGTGAGTATCGTTAGTGGGCACCCCGGGCACCAGGCTAGTCGCCGCGGTAGGCCAAGGGCCGAGAGGGGCCGGATGCGTAGTGGGCATGGGTGGGCACCGCATGAAGCGGGACCGGAGCGCAATGGCCGCGGTGGCAGTGTCGTGGGCACGGGCACCGCGGGAAAGGGGCCGTGGTGCCAGCCTGCCACGTGAGCGTCGAGGGAGAGTAGCCTGGGGGCACTCCCAGATATTAGGGAGCTGGTAGCTCGGAGACAGTCTCAGGCCAGGGGTGCCATGGTTGGAGAATCGGCAGAGGGGACGTTCCTGCAAGTGAGCCACGCGGCCTGCACGAAACCGTGCGAGGCACGAAGGAAAATTGGAGGGCAAGGCCCAAATTTGTGAGGACACCAACGCAGGCGACGGAATCTTTGGTTGGTAGAACCAATAGATTAGTAAGAGGCGTTCGTATGAAAGCCCCGGGGTAGTTTAAGGTCATAAATGTTAGGGTAGATAGGGAAGTGTACCCTCGCACCATCCATCCCTCGCTCTCGGTGGCCGCTGGATCACCGTGGTAAAGATCGCTGAAATCTGAGGAGGCCATTCTTGAGGCTTCATTGGGCTCGAGACAGGACGCTAGCTCCCTTTATTCCCTCCAGGAAGGAACGTAGGGGGTGGAGTAGGCCAGATGACTATAGATTTAGCCGGCAGAGACGATAAAGGGGGGTTAGGGGAGACGAAATATAAATATAGTAATAAAATAAGATGTGGCTAAATTTGTTTTGTTTTACAAACTAAGGGAGTGGGTATGGAAGAGAAGGCAAAGCGATAGGTTGGGGGCGGAGACCGTAGGTAGGTCCGAGCCCGCCTTCGGAGCGACCGGCACCACCACACTCCTCCAGAAACGAGACAAAGGGCCGGCCAGCTTCTACTGCCGGCCTGTTGTGTGCTACAGCGGCCTGTTCCGGCCTGACCTTGCCTTGCCATGCCTTGTCTGCCTGCCTCTGCCTTGACCCATGCTGCTACCCTCGATTTGCATTGCCCCTGTTTCACCATCCCATGTGCGCCAGGTCCAGTGTGTCTTGCAAAAACTGCCCTGCAGGCAGCTACATCAGGGGACTGCATTGAGCAGGCGTGCACCGTTTTTGCTTGGCCCATGTCCATCCAGTTCTCGCGGGAGGAGCCTGGGACTGCATGGGCAGCCGGGCTACTCCTGTTACTTGTGTTTCAGCATCATCCAATCCAGTTCAATTCAAGGGGGAAGCCTGGGACTGCATTGGGCAGCCGCTACCTTCTTTGTCCCTGCATAGGGAGCAGAGACTGCATTTGGGCAGCCTGGCTACCCTCTTCAAATGGCTGTGGGATGGCTATGGCATGCCGGGATTGGGGTGAGTGCTTCCAGCAGCTGAAGACATGAAAAGGTTCTGTGAGCAGATACGGGGCTTTTGAACAGGCCCGATGACATCCGACCTTCAGCTGCGGGGGCGCTCACCTCACAAACTGTGAATAACATTTGCCATGCCTTTTTCCCACAGAGTCCATGCAGTCCTGGGCCATGGTTAGTGCAAAATTATAAGGTTAAGAATAAGTAAATTGTACATGAGTTTTGCTCCCTGCATGTTTGTCGCAGCGCCGGCAATTTTAGATAAGTCGTCTGTATGAGTGAGTTTGTTTAGTTAGTACACAGCCCATAGGTTATTTACTTTTGGGACACAGATACACCAATGTCGAACTCAGGGATCCAAGGTAAGATGTACTAGGGAGAACTTAACATGAAGGCACCGAAAAATTTGACGACTCGGGACGAGTCTGTAAAAGGGGGGGGGTAGTGTTTATGGTTGTGGAAATTCACAGAACACCAGCAGGTTCCCAGAGGTCATATTTCGATAAGTGTGTGTTCAGGTTGAATTCCCCACCGATGTATAAAGGGAATTATTCGTTGTGCCGGGCTGTGCATCTTTAAGTTAGCCGTTTCTTTTCTCGACTTTTATTTTGACAATAACAACAACAATAACACACAAACAACTCACGAACACGTCCGCATTGATGGTGATTTCCACACGTCCGCGTTTGATCGGGCAGATCCAGCCTGGGTGAAGTTCAAAGGTGAAAAGGGAGGGCGTGATTTCGGGTGGCAAAGCCACCGCGGCCTCCCCTTGGGGCTATAAAGGCCGCGTTCGCTCGCCGACAAGTGGTGTTGTGTTGGGTTGGAGAGCGGTTAGTTGGAGCCTTGAGAGACGCCGAGCACGGCAGGGTTGTTGGCTGGATTGGGAGCGGTTAGTTGAGAGCCGTTGGAGAGACGTCGTGCACCGGCAGGAGTTGAGCCGTTTGAGTTCGGAGTGGAAGGGTTGAGAGGCCTGTGGGAGCTGGCAGAGCAGTGGAGTTCGTTCGCTGGAAGGTTCGCCAGCAGGAAGCCGCGGTCGAGACCGTTGCTCCTCCAGCGCGTCGTTGGCTAGGCCAGGCCGCAGTGAAGGCGGACGACCGTAGGAGACCGTACAAGCTGTCATTCAAGCCGCCCAAGCGACTGGCGCGTTCGCGACACACCGGGCCGAATGGAGACACCAGAGGTCGCCGATAAAAAGGACCATCGAGTCACACGAGGGTGGCCAGGTAGCGGCCCGGGTCTCTCAGGGCCTGTTCCGGTCATCCCGGCCTGAGTACATTAAAGGCTCACGACCGGTTTCTTTTCTTCTTGGGTTTTGCATGAAAGTATTGTGGCGCCTTGTCCTTAAGTAGAATTGTTATTAAGTGCCTGTACGTCAATTCGGCATGATCCCTCCCCCGAGCTTCGGGCTCTATAAAAGACAGAGAAGCTCCTCCGTCTGGTCAGTGTGGTGTGGTGTGTGTGGGTGTTTTCACGTGGTGGGTTCCTGCTTCTCGTTTCCGCCCACGCCTCGCCTCGTCGATTCCGCCTCTCGACTCAGCCACGTCTCGCCTCGACGAACCGCCTCCTGCTTCTAGTCTCCGCCACTACTCCACCCTCACACTCTGGACTCCGCCTTTCTCCACTCAAGCTCCTCCTTCGGAACACAGGCTCGACACGTGCGGCTTGGGCCAGAGACAACGCGACTACTGTCGGGTACTGCACCACGGAGCATCCCCTCTCCCGAAATGCCCAGGTACCGAGAGCATAACCTCAACCCCTCCTTCCTGGCTGCAAAATTCCCTCTCATTGGGGTTTCTTTTTCTGTGTGTGTCTGAGTGTGCTGGCGCCTGTCTGTTAAGTAAGTCTGTGGAATCATTATTGTTGTTACTGTTATTATCTCGCATCACGTCTGCCTGTATCTGCTTTCGTAAGTTGCTTGTATTATGTCGCACTCCACACCTCTCTCCTCTTTCCCTGCGTTACATACCCAATAAATCTTTACTGTGCCACATACCTTTCCTCACCTGCTTGTTCATAAATTTATTATAATTATTGAGAATGCTCCCTGCTCGTCTTTGTCTTTTCTCCCATTGGTCCAGCATGGTCCGAATCCGACTCCAGCCGGGACTTTATTCCAACGATCCGTTCCTTTTAGCCAGTACGTCCTTGGCGTGTCGCTCGGCTGCATCGATCCGGAAAGTGATCCGATCCGGTAGAGTGATCCGTTTGGACAAGGCGTACGAGGGCGTGGGTTCCCCGTAATTAAACCACGTGATTAATTCGTAACCCGATTAACCCATAGACGGGAGGACCTAGGTCACGCGGTTGAGTTATTGCGCGTCCACAGTCGGTTAAGCGACCGTCGCGCGTCACGGAATTATCCGTGTGCGATGGCCTACAATTCGGGGAGTCTGGTGGGAATCGACGTAGCTTCCCCCACCTAGTGGTCTTCTTCACCCGACCCGCCGGCCCGCAACAATATCTATATATATATATATATATATATTATATATATATATATATATATATATATATATATATATATATATATATATAATATATATTACAGTCAAAGCTCGTTACTATACACCCGTCGGGACCGAGAAAAAGTGGCATAGTAGCGAGAGTGCATAGTAACGAGATTTTGTAAAAAACGGCCTTATTTTCTCAAGTTACCCATCTGTAGTTAATCTTTAGACAAAATTTATTCAGCAAGTAAAAGCCGACTGTTGTATAAGCTAAGCGAACGGAGAACATACACACACTACAGAGTTCACACACTAACATATGGCATGGCGAGAATTCACGACACACAAAGCTCTCAAGAATCGTCGGCTGGCGCATCTTCTTCGGCGGATTCTCGTGCATCTCGTTGTCTAGCGATCGCACGCTTGCATCACACGGCTTCCCGCTTCTCTGCTGCATGAACTTCCGACGGTGCTACCAGCGCGCTGGGCTTCCTCGAACGGACGATTTCCTCCTCGACAGTTACCTCGTCATCTTCACTTTCACCGGCTCCTCACTGCCAGAATCTCCTCCGCAATCTCCTCCAGGTGAAATACCGCAGTCGCGAGGCGCTCATCGGCTTTCGAGAAATTCAGACAGCTCGATCTCCCGGTCTCGTGCATCTTTTCTCGGCAGGCAGAGCTTCCAGATGTCGGCAGCTCGCATCCTGTGGCTCAGTTTGGATCTCCTCTTCGATGAAACTTGGCCTTCGCGAAACAGTTCCTGATCGTCGACTTGCCGACCTCTCCAAGCACGCGGGCGACGTGTAGAGCGTCGAGCAACGTGAACTTGAACTCCTTTCCTCGTCTATGGCCTCAAGCGGCGGCATAGCAGGAGCTTCTTGTAGTGGCGCTTGAGGTTCTCTATGATTCCCTGATCCAATGGTTGCGAATTGGCTGTCGTGTTGGGTGGGAGAAGAAACCAGTTGGGATGTTGTCAGCTCGAGCTTGGGAGGTGGCCAGAGAAGTTATCAAGACAGACCAGCACTCTGCCGTCTCCCTGCTGGCCGAGTCGTCCGTCCCACGCACGCAACATCTTCTCGAAAAGCTCCGCCGTCATCACGCCTTCGAGTTCGCCTTGTACTTGACCGGATCTCTTTGTTCTGAAGGCACGGGGTTTCTTGGAATTGCAATCACCAGAAGAGGGAACTTCTCGCTGCCGCTCATGTTTGCCCCAGCAGAAGAGTGATCCTTTGCTTGCTTTTCTTTCCTCCAGTACACGTCTCCCCTGAAAGCATGGTTTGTTCGGAAGCAGCTGCCAGAAGAGTCCAGTCTCGTCAGGTTGAAGACGTCGTCTGTGGAGAACTGCCCGAGTAAGGGCCGGGAACCTGTTGTTGCCACTCAAGAAGGGATTGTGAATCACCGCTCCAGCTTCGCCCTGCACTGTCTTGAAGGTGATGCCGTGCGCTTCTTGAAATTGCCCAAACAACCGTCGCTCGCCTGAAGTCTGGGATGTGCATCAGCTCGGCCAGTTTCATCGCCTTCTTCCTTGATCAGATCGCCGTGACAGGCACATTCTGTCCTCTGATTGCTTCAGCCACATGAGCACTCCCTCATCAAGCTTCGGGTCGTGAGCCTGCGTCAACTTCATGCGCTTCGATGGAAATCCAGCTCTTGATTGCAGCCTCGATTGCATCCTTCTTGCTGAGAATGCCCTTCACGGTGGTTCTCTAACTTCGACGCCCCATTTCTTGCTAATTCTCCCTGGCCAATTGGACTGATTCGGCTCCTTTCTTCGCGGCATCGATGATCTCCTTCTTCTCCTTCAGCGTAAAGTCGGTTCCTTGCGTTTCTGAGCTGACATTATGGGCTGAATTTGAAAAAAAATGATGTCACTGTGTTGTACGTGTGCCTGCGTGTCTGTGTGTGTGCTCGCGCTTTTTTGTGTCTCGTTGTGCGTGTTGTGATTGGTTGTTGTGGCTGGCATCGGGGAGAAGAATCGCGTGTTTTTGACACAGTCTGACTATGCGCGTACGTATTGAGTATGTTGTGCGCAGCTGGACTGTAGTTCGTCGCTTCGCCTGGACGTGAGTTGATAATCGAGCACTGCGCAATACAGACTTTTTCACGACTCGTGCCTTTTAACAGTCACACAGTAGTGGCATGTAGCGAGAGTAGGGGTGCATAGTAAATTTATTTTGTATTGAATTTGTCGGACCGAGCAAAAGTGGTATAATATGCGAGAGTGCATATGAAGCGAGGTGGCATAGTAACGAGCTTTGACTGTATATAGTTACGGTTGTGGAAATTCACAGAACACCATTCAGGTTCCCCGAAGATCAGTTATGTCCATAAGTGTGTGTCCAGATAGATTTCCCACCGATGTCTAACGGATTTATTCGTGAGCCGGGCTGTGCATCTTTGAGGTAGTATTATTCTTTTGCTATCTTTATTTTGGCAAACAAAATCTCCTCACCACCGTCGCACAACCAACATCTCCTCACCACCGTCGCCACAACCAACAACATCTCCTCACCACCGTCACCACAACCAACAACATCTCCTCACCTTCATCTCCACAAACGCCGCCACCTTTTTGCCAGCAACGGCATTCACGACGAGCGCATCTCCGCCAACAGACGCGGGGACTCCTCGTTGGCAGGAGCCGATGATCTCTACCACGTCCGCTTTCTCTGCATTTGACGGCCAGATCGGATAAATGCCAAAAGGGCGGAGCCAGCGTGGGTGAGAGGTCGAAGGTGGAAGACCAAAACACCCCCGTACCCATAAAAGGGCGCGCTGGAACGCCAAGCGGCAGTCTGTCGGGGTTCGGAGTCGAGTGCAGTGGAGCTTGGAGTCCGGTGGAGAGCGCCAACGTTCGAGTCCAGTGGAGGGCTGTTGGCCGTCGGAGCGCACGGAGCCTGGAGAGCGCCAAGGTTCGAGTCCAGTGGAGGGCTGTTGGCCGTCGGAGCGCAGCGGAGCCTGGAGAGCGCAAGGTTCGAGTCCAGTGGAGGGCTGTTGGTCGGTGGAGGCAGCCGGAGAGAAGTCGCCAGCCGGCCCCGAGACGGTCCGAGCAACGCTGAGGAGTGGGCGGGCTCTAAAAAGAGCATCCACTCTTAAAAGAGCAAGGCCCGTTCGTTCCGCTGAGGCGTCGTCGGCTAGGCCCGATCGACCAGGCCGCACGGCAAGGCCCGGACCAACCGAGTCGCCATCACACCAGCTGCCGTGTTGACGGCGAGACATCGAGGGTCGTCCAGCGAGTCACCACGAGGGTGGCAGGTAACCTGCGTGGTCTCGCGGAGCTCCTGCGGTCTCCACAGCTCCGCGGAACATAAAGGCTAACGGGCCCTGCT
>CM068952.1:45132120-45155301 GCA_035128595.1 Eptatretus atami
ATATATATATATATATATATATATATATATATATATCGTGAATGGTGTGTCTGTCCCACCCTGAAATACAAACGCTCCATGGAAGGAAAAAAATATTCAGCAAAAGTTGCTTCGAAAATTATAACTTATACTTTGCTTTTTACTGATATTACCTTTTTTTGATTAATGACTTGTATTCAAGTACATATACATATAAAATAAATAAATACCTGCAAAAAAACAATTTCCAGACATATTAAAATAAAAATAAACCTCTTCCGGAAGCAGTCGAAGTTGGCGTTACCTCTTCTTCTTCTTCCTCCTTCAATGAACATCGGCATTTTTATAGATCGGAGACAAACTTAATAACCGGCAACACCGCGGACATATTCACTAGCATCCATTCAATGAATAACATCCAATTTCACTTCTTATGTAACACTTTTACAATGCATCTTAGCCAATCTGCAGTGCAGTACATATATTTCGACGTGAAGCAAAGAACAGTAGTTCTTACGGCGATTCTGCGATCTCCCGATTTGGTACTTAGCGATGTAGTCTGGCATCTTTATTAGTCTTGTACGTTCTGAAAACGCTGGAGAATAAAAGGTATGGCTTTTAAAATGAAGTAAGTGAAAGTTGAGGCGAAGTAAATCGGGTCATGGGATCAATAACGTGACGACATATTTGCGAAACGACATTAAAAAAAAACAGAGGAGGTAGATTACTGTACTCGCAACAATGCACTGATAAAATTATAAAACAATGTAAAATCCACAAGCAAACTGTACATTAGTAATTGTTAATCACAGATCTGCTTTAATCAAACAATATAAATATCTCTGCAAATACAGCAAATCAATCCATAAACACATTTGCATTTATATAAACACATTTAAGAGATTCATTTTTTTTAAAAAAGCTACAAAGGGTGTAACTTTGTGTGACAGCAACATAAGTGACATCACCAAAAAGTGATAAGTTGTAGACTGTTGCTTAACCAGCATATGCTTTCCTATTGATTCACAATGCCCAGTGGTCAGAATCGAGCAAGCTTTGCACTCTAATAGTACCTTTTTATCAACATCCCAAAATTACAATACATTCCCACTGCAGAAAATTACAATAAATAGCATTTCCAAGTTGGATGTAAGCTATTCCCAAAACATCTAATCATGCCCAATAACCCACCTGCACTTGTGATTTCCAAAGTCCACATTGACCAACTTGTTTAAAACTTGTTCAAAATTGCAATTATCCACACATTAATACTACCACAATAGCTTTGCATCCTCAAAGATCATGATGTCATATGCTATGGGTGACTGATTGAACACTGAACCATACGCATGCAAATCATGAGACAAAAATCAAAACCCGGGCTAACTGAACTCTGGGCTCAAGCAGCAACATCACGTCACTCAATTCCACTGCTCATGTTAACTGGGCATGCCAAACACTTTCACCAAGCAAGAGCTTGGAAAAGTATGAGCTACTCATCGCAAATTATGATTGGAGGAAAAATTTTCAGCATACCAAGTTAGCTTGTGAAATGGAGATAAACTCAAAAATTTTCCCCATAAATCATTCCTGATAAAACCTCCCTTCGATGATGAGCTGAACACCAGAGCTGTGGGTAAAAAGGTGATCTTTGGTTATGCAGCCAAGAGATGAAGAAAAATAATGATTTGTAGGATGGGCTAAGGCACTTCCAAACCCAAACCAGAATATGAGTACTAATAGAACGAGACACTTCTGTACGGCCAGCAACAATACATGATGAATAAAATGATCGCATTGTACCCTCAATTCAGAATGGCAAGATGAAGGAAAATAAAAATTCACATCCTGCAGTACACAATAGGTATTGTAACACAAAGTGAAGTGAGGAAGCACGCTTTTATCATTACAGACAACTTCATTTTAGGTTTCCAGACACTTTCAACACCCAAAAAGCAACAAGGACTGAAATACACTTTAGTGTGGAACTTTTAACGTTAAATCAATAAATCTCCCGTTTCCAATATAAACTCACAATATCCCAATTTAGCCACTTTTGCTTTGTGAGTATAAAAAAAAAAAGCACCCATGGCTGGTAAAAAAAAATCAAAACAAAGAACAGAGACTATGACGTAGAAACAGGACAGATCTTGCAACACATCACATGGACGAGGTCTGGCGGAGGGGGGAAAATCTCCCAATGTCCTTTTCTTCCAATAATTGCCCAGCAAGCATACCAACTGCTGTTCAGCGGGATGAGACAGTCCTGCAGTTGATCAGCATGGGCAAAGAGTGCCAGCAGAAGCTGGGTCCCCACGCCAGGTGGTACAACACTGTTTATTCTCAATATTGACCCTGCAAAATAAACGATAACAGTAACAGGAACTAGGCACTTTGATTCAACTCCACTATGTGCTACAACAGCCAATTCCACACAAGAGTGTATATTACTGCACAAATATAAATATATTATATAAATATATACAGTATATATACATATATATTGTTGCGGGCCGGGGTCTGGCGGAGAGACGACAACAAGGTGGGGGAATTTACGTCGACTCCCACCAAACTCCCTGGAATTGTAGGCCGTCGCTCACGGATAATTCCGTGACGCGGCAAAATAAACGATAACAGTAACAGGAACTAGGCACTTTTATTCAACTCCACTATGTGCTACAACAGCCAATTCCATACAAGAGTGTATATTACTGCACAAATATAAATATATTACATAAATATATACAGTATATATACATATATATTGTTGCGGCCCGGGGTCTGGCGGAGAGACGACCACAAGGTGGGGGAATTTACGTCGACTCCCACCAGACTCCCCGGAATTGTAGGCCGTCGCTCACGGATAATTCCGTGACGCGGCGGGCCGCTTAACCGACCGTGGACGCCAATACCTCAACCGCACGGCGTAGGGTCCTCCTGTCTAGAACCAAGTTACCGAATTAACCACGCGGTTTCAACTACCGGGGAACCACGCCCTCAGTATGCCTAGCCCAAACCGGATCACTCTACCGACTACGGTAGAATACCAACTACCAACTCTACCAACTACCTTTCCGGATCGGATGCAGCTGAGCGGAACTGCCAAGGACGTAGCCGGCGAAAGGATGGATTATCGGGATAAAGACGGCTAAATTAGATCCGAACCATGCTGGACCAATGGAGGAAAAGACAAAACAGACTGGGACACATTCTACTATGATTTATTTACACTCGGCGAGGAAAAACATGTGGTCACAGGAAAAGGTTTATTGGCTATGTTATGCGGGGGAAGATGAAGAGAGATGTAGTGCGACAATTAACAGCAACTTACCAAAGCGGACACAGAGCAGACTTGCGTGAGAATAATAAGCAAGAATTACAATAATCAAGATCTTATACAATTTATTAAAAAGACAAGCGCACACTCTCAGACACACACTAAGACAAAACAAAGCAACGAAAAGAAAGGGGACCTTTTCTAGCCAGGAAGGAGGGAGTTGAGGTCGAAGTTCTCGGTCCTGAGAGTTCGGGGGAAGGAGTGCTCGTGGTGCGGCACCTGACAACAGTCGTACAGTTCGGACCACAGCCGCCGTGTGAAGTTCGGTCCGTGGAGGAGCTTGAGTGGAGAATGCGGAGTCCAAGGTGGAACGGGGCACAGACAGGATCGACGAGAGATCCAGTCGAGGTCGGTGTGTGCGGACCAGCACAACAGGCGGGCCGCCGAGGTGAGACGTGGGCAGACACTCCGTAACAACGACCTTCAACAACTGCACACTTCCAATCCTTCTACCGCAACCCTTCGACCGTCCCAACCAACCATCGATCCACCAAACAGAACCAACCAAGCACTGAGCATTCAAATGTAACTCCTTCCTTTCTTTCTCTCAAATCCAACACAAACTCCTTTTCATCCCATAGCACCACACTGAGGATTGCTTCGTATCTTAGAGATCACGAGCTAGGGGGTGGAGCCATGGCGAAGCGACGTCATCGTTCATCCTGATTGGACCTGGCCTTCATGCAGTCCGCCTTCCTGGGTGGGGTTTCGGCCAATCCGGTAAGGCGCCGCCACACCCGCGGGTCTGGGCTGGGAAGGTAAATGTGGTGCAGCTACCATAACCATCCTCGGGATTCTGCCTCAGATAACCATCCTCAGGATTCTGTCAGACCAGTCTCTGGGTAGGCAATCGTCACGTGTGGTCCAATAAGAGGGGGAATAAAATAAAAGGAAGAAATGATTTATAATCCTAACTAAAAGCCCATTCAACGCACCGCCCCCCCGTGTCTTCCCACACACAAAGGAAGGGTCTATCTGCACGTATACTTGAATAATTAACTCGGGACAACTTTCTATTGTATGCATACGGTTCCTTAGAACGTAACATATAATATATATTATATAAATAATATATGTATTATATATATAATATATGTATAACACACACACACACACACACACATAATTGATGTTTGTTCGTGGCAATTGTTCGTGGTCGTGCCAAAGATTGTTCGTGGCAATTAAAAAAAAAAATAAAACAATGTCACCCTTAGGGTGACCCGTATCTTGCCAAAAGGTGACCACGGTGTGACTTCTTTAAGGTCACACTGAGGTGAACAGAGCTGCTATCCACCAGGAGCGACTCTTTGAGGAATATCTGCCTACGAGAGATTCCGATGAGAACATTCTACAGAGTAACCATGAAAATATGTGTTTGCCTCATAACGTCACCAAACTCGTACTCATTCTAAGCTTGACATATCTAGAAAGCACTCATCGAGGTGTTCAATTTGAGGTACTACACGATATGGTTCCTAAAACTTGAAAATTGACCTTGGGGTTAAATATGTTTGACCTCAGGCGCTAACCATGAAGGTCAAGGCCAATCGCCACAAAAACTAATCAGCTGAGCGCCAGACGCATATACTACCATTCCCATAAAGTTTGGAGACGATTCGATTAAAATTACTCAAAAAATAAGGTTTCGTCGACTCCCCTGATTTGCGACAAAGTGACCTTGACTTTGACCTTGACCTTAAAAATTTTGTGCGCTGAAAGGGACCTCTATAGGCCTCTGATATGCGAAGTTACAAAAATTTTCCAATGATAACTGTGCTCTGCAGAATTTTATAACGTGATTAACAGACAAAAAAATATAATAATTAAATAATATAAAAAAACATACAAGCTGACTAACATATCTTGCCAAACTTCGTTTTGGCAAGATATAAAATTGGAGTGTAAGGGGTAATAGGGGGGTCCAACTCCCAAAAGAGGTATTTGCTTTCTTCTCAGAAACTACACAGAAAATTCTGTTGAAACTTGACCACAGCCTTTATCACCCATGATTTACCAAAGCTTGTTCACGCCAATGGAAAAAGCATGGTCCAAGGGGTTTTATGGGGGGTTGGGTGTTGCCCCCCAAAATAGGTATTTTCCAACTTCTCAGAAACTACACACATAATTTTGATGAAACATGACAACAACCTTCATCACCCGTCATGTACCACGGTTTGTTCACTGCATTAAGAAGAAAAAAATCCAAAGGTATTTACTTTCTTTTCCGTAACATATTTTGTTGGTCATCCATGCCTACCAGTGGTTCCCTGGTTATCTTATCCAGCCGCTATCAGGTGAGCACGCAGGGGTATTTTCCCTATTTTAAATTCTCATTTTACATTATTTATTATCGATTCCGTGTCCCCCTTTCTTCCCCACCATGACCCGCCGGCGTATCCCTCCGCCGGTCAAGCACCCCCAAGTTATTGTTTGTAGTTTCGGAAATAAACCCATTGGTTTTAAAAGCTTTAAGGTTCTCGTGTTTCTCCTCACAACCCACGCGCACTTTGTCCACTATATTTCGGAACATAATCTGAGAGAGTAAAAATGCCAGTTCGGTTCATCCATCCAGCGTCGGTGTCAACTGACCTGAACATGACATACATACCATAATGTATAAGTATATATATATATTATATATATATATTATATAATAATATATTTTATTATATACATTATATGTTGAGCTCCACGGCATAAACATAGTTTTGCGGGACATCTCACCTGTTGTCAACACGTCATTTCCCCGTGACGCAATCTCCCATGATTACTTACAGAATGAAAACACGAAACAGCATTCTATGGATGTATCCAGTAATTACCAGGTCGCCACTACAGACATTACACAATGGAAACATTCAGCGCATCTTCGTGTAAATCACAATCTTGCTACAAACAGCACCATCTGAGCTGTTACATTTTTAAAACCTCAGCATAATCGACCTGTAGATAGGATAAGACGTCATGTCCTGTGAATTGAAAGATGGAATTCATTTCAGTATGATCTTTTAGTGTAATTAGCAGCTAGCTACTTACAGACAAATTACACAATGGCATCACTCACCACATCTATTATCAGCTGCCAAATACAGCATCGCCCATAAAAAAAAATCCCCCACAAACAATGTGCAGACGACTCACTGCATCCTGGATCGCCATCATTCTGTCCCGTTGCTCTGACCTGTATATTGCTTCTCACTCCATTCATTCTTCGAAAATGGCTCCCAAGGATTGAGGATAACACTCAGAAGGTATGCGTCCAAGCAGACCACTGATATGGGAGAAGACGAAGCTCCTTCATTACAGCGAGCAGGGGGTGTTCCACCACTTCAAGGCACCAGACATAATCCTTGCGCCGCAGTGTTCAGCTCGTTAGGGGACCAAGGCATTCCCTGCAGAACTTGCAAGCCTCATCAAGGAGAAGGGGTACCTGCTGGACCAAGTCTTTAATTAATGCTGAAGAGATCGGCTTGTTTTGGAAAAAGATGCTGACCAGAACGTTCAACTCTCAGCACGAGAGCAAAGCAGCCGGCTTCAAGGCCACAACGGACCGGGTATCCCTTCTCCTCTGCGCAAACACCTCAGGGGACTTCATGGTAAAGCCCAATATGCTCTACTGTTCCCTGAACCCATGTGCGCTGAAGACCAGAAACAAGCAGGTACTGCCCGTGTAGTGAAGGGTGAAAGGGAAGGCGTGGGTGACGCCTGAACTTTTCATGGACTGGTTCCATTACTGTTTCGTTCCTCAGGTCGAGAGGTACCTGGCAGGAAAGAACCTTTCGTTCAAGGTACTCTTGCTGCTTCACAATGCTCCTGGCCACCCCACGGACCTGAGCAGTGCTCACCCGAACGTTGAGGTCATGTTCCTGCCGCCCAACACCACCTCCGTCATCCAGCCGCTCAACCAGGGCTTAATATGAACTTTCAAGACTTATTACACCCAGCACTCCTCATATTCATCATCACCATCATCGTCGTCATTTCGCAAAGTTACATGTGCTGTGTTTGTTTAATCAAAAATTGAAACAGTACATGATGTTGTTGTTTTTTGGGTTTCATGGTATGGTACTGTATGGTTAAGAGACATTAAAATGCATTCTTCAATAAATTGGAAACAGTACCTGGTGTTATCGTTTTTGGGGGGTTTTTTGTAAGCATCTTTAAAGAAACTGTAATCGTGCATTTGTGGACAAAAACATTTTAAACTTTAAAAACTTTCCCCTTAGAACCAGGAACCGTCACGAACCGATAACATTATCCCACTTGTCCCCATTGTACCAATTCCCCGACTTTGGTGGTTACCATTTGCGGCCTTTTTCATGAACCAGGAACCACCATGAACCGATAACGTTATCCCACTTGTCTCCATTTGTAACAATGACAAAACACTCGTGGATTTTCCCCCCCACATTCGCGGATTTTACCCTGATATTCACGGGTCGGGAAATGGGAAATCTCCAGAACCTATCCCCCCCACCCCCACCCCCTATTTCCCATTGAAACAATGTCCACACATTCGCGGTTTCAACATTCGCAGGATTTTCCCTGAACGTATCCCCCACGAATGTCGAGGTACTGGTGTATATTGTTGGACCCCGCTATTTGTGGATTCGCTATACGTGGACCCCGCGTATTCGTGGGTCATAAAGTGTGATCTGCTTCGACATTCACACTTAGCGTATTCACTTTTTTTTAACACTTCAGGACTGGTCTCCTACATCCACGTGGGTAATTGGAAATCATCCAACATCACAGCATTACATAACAAAGGTGCAAAAACGGATCCCATTAACCACAGCCCAATCAGCTTACTCTACTTCCAATCATCAGAAAGGTCATGGAATCCATCATCGCAGTTGACAAAATCATTCCTTTTCTCAAACAGCCTCATCTCATATCATCAATTCTGATTCAGACCTGGTCACTCTAACTTAGACATGCAGCTTTCACTCTCCCAAGAATAGTGGAGGCCCTCAATATCGACATGGGTCTATGGACATATCTCAAGCTTTTGATGCAGTCTGACATCCTACCCTGTTCTCCAAACTCTGTCTATGGAATCCAAGGCCAACTCCACTCTTGCATTGCTGACCTCATCCCCTCGCATAGTCAAAGTGTGGCACTGAACGAAACCCTTACATCTCCTCTTCCTGTCAAGGTTGGAGTACCCTAAGAAAGTGTTCTTGGCCCCATATTATTCCTAATCTTCATCAATGATCTCACTGACTCTGGAAAATCGTCTTTATCTCTCATCCTTCTGACAGACAGGCAGCAACCTCTTCTATTCCTTCTCCTCAGACCTTGACAAAATCACAAACTGGTGAAATACAATTTTCCCTACGTATCCATATTGTTCACCCTTTGTGTTCTCCTTCACACCTCATCATTAACTACATCCGTTGTTTGTCCATCTCCATATATATATATATTTATATATGTAGTAGCATCCATAGTCATTCAGAATGACTTGTAACAAGGGAAGGGAATTGGAGTAAACTATAATGATGTAGAATAGACCACATGGGGCAGGCAGATTATCCCAGCCTCAAGGTCATTGAGGAGCCAGCTAAGTTTTTACCAACAATACAGTCATGATGTGACAATTCTCCTGAGACGAGCACGACTTCCTGAAGATTAAAATCAAAATCCTTAATATGCATGCTGATTTGGTGGGACAGTAGCATAAATGCATTTTTAAGCAAGGGGGCAATGGAAAAAAAAAAGTGTTGGAAATTGTTGTTTTTTTTTTTAAAGATAATTTTGTTGGCCATCCTGTTTTCACTTAACTCCCCCTCAAAAGCGAAGTGAAATGTATCAAACATTCTGCACTTCTTTCGCTTTAATATTTTACATGTACAATACCTGTTCAGTCCAGTCTCCTCCTTGAGCCCTCCTGCCTGCTGTCTCTTCCTCATGGACCACTCAGGTTGAACTCCGTGGAAGGGTCAAGAGAGGAGACCAGGTCAAGGGAGATGAGAGACTCGCACTGCTCAGCATCTTCAGATACTCTAGGAAGAAACCGAAAAGGAAGCAATAGGAAAGGAGGTTTATAGAGATATGCTAACTAATTTATTTATTAATTTTTAATTTACGATCACACAGTCAGGTTTCATTTGCATAATTTACCAATAAACTAGTCCAAACTGGCACAACATTAGGAGCGAGAATTACAGAGATACTAGTAATTTGTAATCATAGGAATCTCTGGATGCAGGGATCGAATAATGTGCATTCGTACACATATTCACATCACACTTCTATCTAACCGTGGCACTTTGTACAACACCATGTTGCCCAAAGAGATTCAGGCAGGCATGAAGCAATTACTTAAGATAAATAGATCAAAGTGCCAAACACCACCTCCCCCCCACAGCAAAATGTGACACCATCTCTGAAAACCTAAGGTGCAGAAGTTTATTGGAAAGGAGTTGGAAACCACTGGTGAAAAATTCTTCGCAATTATGCCAAACATGCCCTTTTCATCGACTTAACTAAACCTTTTGACAATAATTGTCAAGAGATCCTCTTTTACGGTCTACAACCCACACAACATGCTGTTTATACCACTAGTTGTTTTAGTTGGAGACTACTTCCCTGATTGAACATCATGTATAAAATTCAACAAAAAGTGATCATTCTCAGGTGGGAATTCATTCATTTCCAAAGCCAATAGCCACATGACATCAATAATGAAATCACTTTTCTATTTGTGCGATTAGACTAACCTTTAAGTTGTGCTGGTTGAAAGAGAAATGCACAGCACTGTCCGTGGACATTTTGCCTGCATCCGATGACTCATTTGTAATAACCATTTTCATACGCCTGCGCTTCCTCTATATGTCAGAACATCTCGGGCAAGAAGTTCTGTCAGTAGGCAAAAATTACCCGATGTATTGGATGCCAAAACAAAGATGAGATACTAGAGGTCTGCATGCAGTCACCAAATTCAGTCCTCTTCAGATCAAGACAATCTTTGGTCGAGACAAAGATCATGGCTTCATCTGAAGACGACTATGAAACCTTGTTATGGGATCGATATCTCAATGTAAGCCAATTTAGACATGCAAAGCAAGTGCATTATTGGAAGACATAAATGAGCGATTGGAAGGGTTTTGGCTCTAGAGTCTAGACAATGATGATTTAGCAATGAAGGAGAAAACAATTTTTTTGGGGGGGTGGGGGGGGGGAATTGTGAGGCATCAATGAAGAGTAGAGAGGAATGGTGAGAAAAATCTTTGGAGAAAAAGTCCTTGGACAATGCCTCGGTCAGGTCAGGTGAGTTGTCCAGCTGGCTTACTGGCATTCATGCTACTGTGATGATGTGCTCCCAAAGAATGCAATCTTGCTCCATGGTATGTTGTCACCAACAATGGCCTCCCAGACCTTACCTAACCACCTTTTTCAACAGCTCTGCTCTCGAGTCTCCAATGTTCAACAGTGAATGGATGACGTGTACCCGGATCTTGTGATTGTATACATTGTTCAACAGTGATTCAACAATGATTGGATGAGTGAGTGGATTCTGCTGCTGTACTGGCTGCCTGCCTACTGCAATCTCCTGATGCTAGATATGAAAAAGATGCCAGTTATTGGCTCATTCATACAAGCTCTCAATGTTCACAAGAACACATTACAATACTGTACAGTAATCCCTCGATATACGGATATTCAATATCCAGAAACTTGCCAAAACAGAAATGAGAGATTAGGGATTAAATTTCGATAGCCGGAGGTAAGAGTTGCTATCTCAGAATAAATAAATAAATAAAATATATATATATATATATATATATATATATATATATATATATATATATATATATCGTTACGGAATTTCGGCCCGCCCGGCGTGCGATCGGCCACGTAACTCAAATCGCGACGCCGTCGCCCACCGGAACGGACAATTCAGTCGTGACCCTCCGTGAACTACCGCCAGAGCTAGTCACGGTGGGTCTTCGACCACACACAATCGTGCCAATCGGCCACCGCGCAGGATAGGGTTGTTCGCAAACTCGACCTACTAAGTACCTGCGCGGGTAGTTAACCGGGCGATCGTACCTCGCCGCTGCCGGCCTAGGACCAAACCGCTTAAGCGGTCCGTTCCGTGCTTCAGTGATAACGCGAGCGTGTTTATCGCGGCCCCGACGGACGTATTGTTACCGGTGCTTACACCCTTCTACCAATTCTTCCGTGATGCAAGATGGAACTTTCAAACAAAGGAAGGACGCAACGAAACGGGGACAGTTCGACAAGCACATTTATTGAACCACACATATGTAGGCAAAGCATGAATAACAGTCATGCACGTATGTACAGCAGCACAAATAGAAATGCAAAGAAAATTACTACCGACTAAAGCAATGTACATACATGCACAGCTCACTTAGGCGTTCTAACTTGTGACACGCACACACAGCATGCATACAAAAACAAAGAAATAAGTGGAAGAGAAAGGACTTCCCTTTTTGTGGCCGTGAGTCCCCTCTCCGCGACCTCAGCGTAGTCGCGCCTGGCCCCGACCTCTCTCCGCGCGCGAACCCTCTCCGGCACTCCTCGTCGACGCGCAGGTCCACCACAACCGGCGCTGCGCGTCTCCCGTCCGTGCCTCCGTTGACAGGCGCTCGCCAAGCCGCGAGCGCAGGACCTCTTCACTGACAAGACAAGACCCTTCCACCGACAAGACAAGACCCTTCCACGCAGACAAGCCCTTCCACGACAAGACAACCAAGCGCCAAGAGAAGACGACGACCAGCTAGAAGCTCAAAAAAAACAGAAAGAACACAGGAACTCTCGAGACAAGGAGACAGGAAGACTACAAGGTCCGTGCTGTCCGCTTTTCTAGGCGGGGCTCCCCTTCGTTCCGCCCCTTTTTCGGCCCGCCTCCCTTCGAGCTTCTTGAGAAGCCTCTCGAAGGGGGCTGCCCTCTCGCTCTCCTCCACCCGCCCCGTGCGGGGCCGGGGAGTCAGTTTTGGCTCAGGCAGGGAATTATTCCCCCAAAAGAGGCCCCCACCTTTTCACCTTTGACCCCCGGCTCGGATCGCACTTCCACCCACCGAGCGCAGGGAAAATATGCGGGAATCCGAGCGTAGAATTTAGGTGGGAGAAACAGGCAGGAAAAGTCGCGTGCAGGCTCCGCAAGAGCTTTTATTCTGCAATCCTGCGTGCGTTCTTGGACGGTTTTTACCGCGGAAATCGTCGCCGCGTGGTCCGTGGAGGACGGCTTCGTAAACGTGGATAGTGGCGAAGATGGTGGCGGTGTTGTGGTGAGGTTTGAGCGTGTTGTTCGTGGTTGTAGTTGGTGCGATGGTTGGCGTTGTGGTTAAGGTGTTGTTGTGTGTTGTAGTTGTTTGGGGCGTTGTTGGTGGTGGCGATTTGGTTGTTGGGGGATGATTGGTCCAAAATAATGATAGAGAAAAGAAAACGGCTATCTCAAAGGATCGCAGCCCTGTAAACACAGAAATTCCCTCTAAACAACGGTGGGAATCTAACTACACAATTACTTATCGTCATAACTGATCTAAGACCCTTTATGGTGTATTGCGAATTTCCACAGCCGTAAACAATATATATTGTTGCGGTTCTGGAAACCACATCATTCCAACACCAACAGCAGCCAACATACAGTGGTCTCCAGTCAGTTATTTCATTAAAGTGTAAGTGAGCGCCGTCGATTTTCATTTTGACAAAATGACGGAAAAACTTGAACACGCTACTGCATCAAATTTTGTGTAAAGCTTGGCATTCCAAGTGGAAACGATCCACAAGATTCAACAGGCCTTCAGGAACGAAGCAATGGCACCACACAGATAAAAGAGTGGTAACAACCGCTTCAAAGATGGTCACACATCAGTGGAAAGTGAAGCACGTTCTGGTAGGCCTCAACATCCCGAAATGAGATCGTCATTGACCAAGTGAGACCCTGCTGATGCAGGATCGTTGAATCACGATCAGAGAACTTGCAGATGAGGCGGGCGTCAGCATTGGATCCGTTCATTCCATTGTGACTGAGGATTTGGGCTTAGGAGAATCTCAGCGAAGTTGTGCCAAAGCTGCTAACAATCGAGCAGAAGCAACTCCGTTTGGAGATCGCACAGGACATGCTGGAGACTGTGAACAGCGATCCCAACTTCTTCAACACAGTGATCACTGGCGATGAGACCACAGTGATCCGTCATTTTGTCAAAAACGAAAATCCGACGGCGCTCACTTACACTTCCTCATCATCGGCGTCTGTCGGCGACTGACAGCTTCTGCAGCGGAAAATATTCACGCATACGAAATTAGGATCGCCTACATACATGCACCAAACCACGCCTCCTAGCTCATTTGTTTACGTACGAAAATTAAGGTTGGATACTTTTTTGAACACACTCTACTACATATATCCCCTCCCCCAACCTGTTTCCCTGACGTTTAAATCAGACGCACCGACGTGCCTCCCATTGACCAGGCTCCCCATTAATCAACAGCATCGCCGCCAATGATCAACCTGATGATTGAAGTTTTATTCCAATACTTACAAGATATTACATTATGCATGCAACTATTACAGAAAAAAATTCGATTTTATAAACATGGGAGATTTGAGTGTTAGAAGAATAATAGTAGGACCCATGAACAAAGACCTCCCTTATTTGGGCGGTGTATAGGCAACAAAGCGCTGCCTCACATGCTCCTGAACATTTTTGTTTAATGCTAACAACTCAGTGTTAGTTTTAGTCACCGGCACACTTTCATCCAGTGCATTGCGTGCCACACAAAAAGATTGAACAGAGCGGCATTGTTGCTGCAAAAGATTCCCGACTGCCTCATGTGCAACATGTGACGCAAATTTCACAAAGATAGTGTTGAGCTGCATTTTGTGGTGCGCACAGATTCTGAAAGACGGAGACATAGCAGCATGTGCTTGCTGGTGTTGAGCTGCATTGGCATCATGCACAGATTGTGACTCACTGTGCTCAAATTGCAGCGCGCCATTGCTGATTTGTGGCAAATCATGATAGCATTTTCACAACATCACGATCAACAAAAGTCTGTTACTTTTTGCATTTTTGCTTGTATATTGAGTTTAAAAAAATGCAATATAAGACTCGATAAGAAAAAATGGATTTTAAGTATTATGCTACTTAGCTGTCTGCAGTCATGCCAGTAATGCATCAAGACAAAGGGAATATGCATTGTTACTAATTGTCAGGCAACAATTAGAAACAAACAAATTAGTTACCAAAGGTGGTTTTGAAATACACACCACGTTAATAATGAACGTTAGTACAGTAATTAATACGTCATGTACGATTTATCTCAACGTTGATTATTATTATTACTATAAATTATTATTAAAAGGTACCATTAGCCTTACAGCTGTGTACCCATTGTTTCTGTTCAGATTATTTGTATTATTCTTTGTCGCATTTTGGGCCTTGTTTTGCTCGATTCTTTTTTTAAAAATTTTTTCGCGGCAACCGTTAGTCGATTGACACAAAATTTTCACCATAGCTTGTCTTTTTTTTGAAGATTTTTAAAGTGATAATTGTGACATCATAGGTCACGTGGTATGGCAGCCACTTGGATTAACTGGAAAAAAAATTATATCTCTGAAACCGCTGATCAGAAAAATTTTAATCTGCCCATGACATTCTACTCCCAATGAGGAATAAGAATCTTTGTATGATCATGTAAAGGTGAAGTGGTAGGCACAACCATAACATAAGTCCTTGTCCTAAAAATCTGAAACTTCATATCATAATCTGTGCCCAATGCCTATGAAACGCTTTAAAGTTATGATGTCATCCGTCACGTGGTTTGGCAGTCATATTGTTTTTTTTAAAAAAAGGAAAAATTATTCTCCAGAACTGCTTTAGAGATAAAAGTGAAACTGCACACAAATGATCGACTAGATACACTGAATAAAGTTGACAACTATGACGTCATATGTCACATGGTCTGGCAGCCATCTTGGATTTACCTGAAAACCTTCAAAAATCTTCTTCTCCAGAACGACTGAAAAGATTGAGGGAAACTTCACACACGTTCCTCATGACTTCATGAAGACTGAAATAAGAATAATTGATAGGTCACGTGGTTCTGCGGCCACATTGTATTGAAAGAAAATATTAAATAATGTTTCTCTGGAACTGCTTTCCAATCAAGTGAAATTTGGCAATATCATCTACCGTCATTGCTGCACACACTGCGAAAATGACGTCATAGATCACATGGTGTGCAGCCATGTGGATATGAAAAACTACCTTAGATCAAGATGAAATTCCACACACGTGATCCTCCACCCAATCATGGGCAGAGTGCAATTTTCAATGCGTAGATCACGTGGTGTGGCAGCCATGTTCGTTCAAACCTAACTTTCAACCCCTGTTTCTCCGAAACAAGTTCACGCATGGATATGAATAGCACATTGCATGGAGCAAGGGAGTGCATCATATACACAAAGTTTTGAATCGATAGCTTAAAGCAGTCTTCCGAAATATAATTTTTTATTATTTTCGTGAAACCATGTGGCTGCCAAACCCACGTGACGGATGACGTAATTGTTAAATAAAATTATACAGCAAAGTAGTGCTCATAACAGCAACGCCCAGTATTGATTGGTTTCGGTTTCAGATAAATAATTATTTTATATGTCTAATAATCATATCTTATGACTGCATAGAGCTGTTCCGCGTCTGTTTGTGGGTTGCTCATAAGCGCACCCATTCTGCAGCCACGCTTTTCCTCCAGCTGCATAAATAGCTGGCATATTTTTGCTCACATTGCTCCAATATGTTCTACACAAGACCTCCATGTACCATTACTTTGAGGACTCAACAACGTCTTCCATTATAAAATAAAGCTACCCTTTTGAGAAACAAATGACAATTTGATTACACCGCAACGGAGTAATGCATGTATTGTTTCCAACGATCATGGCATCGTCTAATTATATACAGCCCAATGAAGGTAACGTTAATTTCATATTATGAGAGGAAAGAAAATCGTGGTCTTTCATTAATTTGCGCTCAAACTGCATCGCGACACAGTGCTTAAGCCACTTGGGCAAGCTCTCAACATGAAACGTGAAACAACACAAGCAATTACATCTTGGTAACTGAGGAAGAGGGGGGAGGTGGGGTGAGTGTCCAGAGGGACTCGAGTGGGAGGAGGAGGTCGGGTGTGAATCCGGTGGACTGGGTGGGAGGAACAGGTATGACGAATAATTGATAGGTCACGTATTTGGTGGCTATATTGGATTGAAGAAAAAATATTAAATATGTTTTCTCGGGTAAGGACGTTGTCGTCAGGTGTCGATCGAAGCGGGTGCATCAAACAGGGGTGGGGCAATGTACACCGGCCATAACTCTCGCAGTATAAAAACATAGCACTCCAGATATAATTATTATTATACTATTATGACGAAACATTATGATGAAACGTAGGCCTATTAGTTACGGCTGATCTGCAGAACTTCAACGGTAAAAGTCTTTTGGCCATTGGAGATAACATCAGTTATCAGAAGTGGTTTCTGAAATAATACACCACTTCATAATAAACCTCAGTACAGTATATTGGCCTCTACATACTGTGTCATGAAAGCCCGTGACGCCTATCCTTGTGATATTTGATACATATTTAACAATCACTTTGTTTCACACTGCATGGAAAACGCAAAGGTAGGCGCATGCATGGCGATTGTGAGTATGACAGATTTGACGATGTGTTAGGCCTGACCTACATGAAAATGAAAATGGCGATGTTGGAGTGAGCCGTCCTACACCGTAATGAAGTAGTGTGCGACGACAGAAAACTGCCACTCCTTCAATATTTATATCAAACAAGTAATAAAAACTTTTTTTTTTAATGAAAAGGATGTGGGATGTCCTCCAAAAATTGTGAACAGGTAAGGATAGTCACAAGAATGATCATGTCAAACCATCCGACATTTCTTGAATAATAGTTGTCCTACACAAACACTAACTGTGCGTGGCGTGTGCGTGTTTCTATCGAAGAAAGAATGAATCCTTACTATAATTCACTGCCGGTGTTTGTGAGTTGTTTGTTTGTCACGCTACTTCCTCTATAGCTCTGGGCAATTACATCCAGACTTGCTACAGAAGATCAGCATGATCCCCATGAATGTATAAGGTGCTTTCATCTTTGCCAGTGGTCTTGGGGGTGGGGGGGGGACGCAAATTCTCCAAACAAATGTGTGGCATATCGCGCCACCACCGAAGGTGGAAGGAGGTTACAAGTCTCCACCATTTACAGTACAGTATTCTGTCCCACGTTTTCCATTTTAGTGAGGCATTTTGATTTATAGGTTTTTGCTAGGTTTTTGCAGGTGTTGTTTGCTTCATGCACGTAACCCGGATGTTTTTTTTTTTTTTACGAAATACAGAGCTGCCAGTGCCTATACACCACTCAAATAAAGGTTTGCGTCAGAAGAACACGTTGCATGCTTGGACAAGATTGCACGTAGGCAGGTACCTCTGCTCGTCCAATAATAATAAATTAAGGTTCTGGGCAGGTACAAAATAAATACCCAAGATCAAGGACACGACACCAATGGATTTAAATAGATGGCAGGACTACTAGCATGGACAAGTATCGGTTCTGTAACGACAGACAGAAAGTATTAGTCACCTGCTTTTGGGATGCAAAAACTATTGTCAGAACAACTTTACACACAATGGCAAAAACAAAGTATGCAAAGTGGTTCATTGATATCTGCAAAATTTCAACATCCCAGTTCCAGAAACTCATGGAAACACAAACCAAGGGCAATCATTGAAAATAATGACGTCATGCCCACGTATGACCTGATGATCCCATAGAAGCATGAACATAGAAAACAAAGCTTGCGACCGGAATCGTTCTCAGGAACAAAAAGGAAAAGACAACATTGCTGATGAGAATCAATCCAGCGATTTTGGCTTAAATAATGCAGAAATCAAGACAATGACCAAATTCAAATTGATTAGATTTTGGTGAAGATCCAGATACGGTCCAGCTACTCAGAATTTTTAAGTGATTCTTCATCCATTAAGAGATAGGACTAAACCGATTATAGTGTAGATAATATCTCAAAAAGTTGTGGACGGATTTGGCATGACACTTGGTGGACAGGTTGGATGTGTGAACAAGGACAATTGATTCAATTTTGGTGAAGATCTGGATAGGATAATTATTTAATTTTTAAAGTAAATTCTTCACCACTGATAGACCAAAAACGTATATTAGTCATGAGATTTCAAAAAAAATGTGGGCCGATATGTTCTCATGGATCAGGCTGCATGGCAGAGTAGCGCTCTACCAAGTGCCCTTCTAGTTTTCTCTGCAACCGCTTATCCAATTGAACACTAAATTTTCACCATAGGTGCGACGAGTTATGTAGAATGTTTTATGAAATTATGATGTCATAGGGCATGGTGGGTAGCCATGTTCGTTAGAAAAAAAATTTGGACCTCTCAATCTCAAACAGCTCCATGGAAAGAACATATGAAAAAATTGAACTTGCACATGTCAAGTACTGCCCATGGATAAGTGCGATTTTTTGATGATGTCTGAGGTGGTGTCTGTTTATGATGTCATAATTGCATACGTCGAACGCTTTAATCCATCAGTGTGAAATTTTGAGTGTCATTCGAGCTAATTGGATGAGGGGAATTTTTTGATGATGTCATTGTAATTGTGGTTCAGTCGCCTTATTTTTTTTTTAACATAAAGCATTCAACATCTTCTCCAGAAGCTGAATGACAGATCGAGGGAAACTTCACCCCATGTTCCCCAAGTTTCGGGGATACCAGGGTGTTCATGAATAATTAATAGGTCACATGGTCTGGCAACCATGTTGGATTGAACGAAAATGTTTAAAAACAAAAATCTCTTGAACCACTTAATCATCGACTTGAAGCGTCAGAGTTTATGATGAAGTGGTCATGGTAATATTTGTTTTGAAATTCAACCTGATCGGATCATGGTCTGGCAGCTAGAATTATTTAATATTTTGAATCTGGGTGGTGGATTTAAATCAAACTTAGTACAAGTATGGATAAGATGAAGAATGTGGGGTGAGGTGTGCTGGCCTCATCACGACGTCGAAGTGCCCTGTATAATTTAAAAGTGTTTTTTATTACTTGTTCTTTACATTTTTAGAAATGTGTTTACTTGCTGGAAATTTCTGGCCTCTCAAGGGTTTGCGCATCATCAATGACAAAACTAGAAGGGCACTCAGTATAACGCACACTCCGCCCCACAATGCCTGATCCACGAGACATATCGAGCCCAATACATTTTTGAAATATCATGCAATATATCGTTTTTGGCCCTATCTCTCAATAGTAAGAATTCACTGAAAAAATTAAATAACTCTATCCAGATCCAGATTTTGGATCTTCACACAAAATCGAATCAATTATTCTTGTCACACCATCCACTTGTCACACTTGTCACCAAGTTTCATCCAAATCGTTGACAACTTTTTGAGAAATTGTGCGATGTATCGTTTTTGCCGATCTCTCAATGGTGAAGAATCGCTTTAAAAATTCTCGTAGCCGGATTCCGGATCCAGATCTTCACCAAAAATCTAATCAGTTCGTCCTTGTCAAACACCCAACCTTGGACTAAAGATTGTTTCGGTAATTGTTTTTGGTCAGTGTTACAACTAAATTAACTTTATTATTGTGTTAGTCTATACGGCTAAAAAAACTAATATTATTTTACAATGCACTTGCAACTAAACCATGTATTATACCAGCATATGGCTTTGCTTTTAGACTGAAAGATTACAGTTAAGAAATGAAGTGAATTTTCCCGTAGGAGGGACTTTGGGGTCAAAATCAAAACAAAGACATTACTGCACAGTAGTCCAAGATGGAAGCCAGACATAACAACACACACCACACACACACACACACACACACACACACACACGTCTTTGGGGTCTTAAGGGTGTTGGGGGTATGAAGCGTCTTAGGAATATTTAGGAGGTGGGGCGTGACTTCGCTTGAATGTCAAAACCTTTGAAGATCGGGGCTTTCTACCTGTTTGTTGTGGTTTTAGGACGTGTTCCCCACCTTTAATTGCCGATCTTGAAATATAAACACATAAGGAAAAATCACAGAGGACAATCACATGTTGGGGAACTCCCTAGGCTAATTAATACCACACTATCCCCCATGTGGTGGCAGCGTAACATTTAAGCTCACAGGTTCCCTACTTGGTTACATCGAGATGCTTCCTTACGTCCATGGACCAAGCAACTCTACACAATGCTATTTCCCTGTAGAGTCCTCCAATCTACCCCCACAATTGTAACTATATATATATATATATATATATATATATTATATATATATTATATATACAACAATATATATACACAAATATATACACAAATATATAGTGTTTCTACTGACTTACAAAGTTGTAGTACAAACTTTCTCGACGTGCTCACATTGATTAGTACTGTACATATTTTATAGACGATCCAACATTCTTAAATAATACGTGCTTTTATTGAAATATGTAGTGTATTTGGTCCCTGTACTATTTTATAGATGATCTAACATTCTAAATAATACGTACATTATTGAAATATGTGTGTATTGTACTGTACAATTATTTTATAGACGATCTAAACATCTAAATAATACGTACTTTATTAAAATATTGTGTTTTTGTTGTTGCTGTCGATTGGCCCAATGACTGTACTACACGAATAGGGCTGATAATATTCCACGTTAACCACAGCCATAAAGGTCTGATTGCCCTTGTGTAAATGTGTCCTTGCGGCCCCACCCCCATCAGGCTGATGACAGTCGTAGTCCTGCCCACCCGTTGCCTTTCTATTACTTTCAAAGGAATGCAGTTTTTGCATACTTTTCATGCAATCCTTTCAAGCTATTAACATTTCGATCAGTTTGCACCTTCCCACTATAAATGCAGTTGATTGGTGTTAAACCAAGTTTTGTAGCTTAAATCATTTTGAGTTAGGCTGCCTGAAAAGAATAATAAGAAGAATGACAACACTTTTGGGTGTCTCATTTTCTTGTTCATCGATGATGCTTCAAAGTTTAATGAGGTGTTATTGATGGGGAATTCTTTGCAGTATGACTGGTAGTAATTTATAAGTTCTATCCTTGGTAAATTATTTTGAGGTTCATGTTGTATTGAGCCAATGGAGTGTCCGGGCCATTCCTGCACAAGAAGTCCACCGGACTTCTGATAGATGTTATCAACCTTCTGCAAATTATCGATGCGAGACATGTCCATCGACCTCCTCGGTCAATGTCGATAGTAGATCACTGTCGTAGACATCTTTCATAACGTTGCTTCAATAACCACCTCACTTTTTACTCCTCCTCCACCCAGAACCACAACAACGATGTCTTAAATTCTACTCATTTTTCTTTCACATGTGTTTGCTGTATATAATTTTCTACTCCTCTTTATTTGCATTGGTTTTGCTATAACATTGAACATTCAATGACAAATCTAAAAGACGATCATATTTTTATCAACAGTAAACACTAAAAATATAACCCATCAGAGATGGGAATCCCCCACCATTGAAACATGTTTTTTCAAGACGGCCGCCCCAGTCGGCCATCTTGGATCCGGCCAGCCCAAAATCAATAGGATCTTCCTTTCAGGTGGTACATGTGTGACCCAAATTTAAATCGATATGGCGAACAGTTATGAGTTATCGCACTCACAGCTATAAATGTTGACGCCCAGCCAGCCGGACGGACGGACGACCCGGTGACAACAATATCCCCCTTCCGCCACGCGGCGGGGGTAAAAATGGCTTTTATTGTTCAAAAAAAAGAAGAAAAAAAAGAAGTTAATTCTGCTAAAAAAAATAAAAAATAATAAAGTTCTGCAACATTTGCAGTTAGATAACTGACCTCTGCAAACGAGACCTGCGGCATAGGAATGATAGAGATCGCCGCAGGCACACATTGACTGGATCCCAGTTGCTGTATGGCAAAGCAACGCTGCTGCTGCAAAGGCCAACAGCAGAGGTCCGAGCCCAAGAAGAAGAGCCACGAGCAACGGAGCTGGTCAGGAAATTGTGGCAAAGCAGAAATAGTGTATTTATCAACTAACGGACCAAAACTACATATTTGGACAGCTACACCACAAAAAGGTTATGGAAGCCATTAATTTCCTCCAATCAGCAGTGCTTCCTAGACTGTCCTGATTCTTGGTGGAGAAAAATACCCAGCAAAACAATTTTAGAAATGACTTTCAAAGTAATTGTATAACTCATTAAAAGCGACAATTTGTTTTATTGCTAAGTTCTTTCTGCACAGATTTGAAGGACATAAAACATTAAAATAAAGCAGAAGTCATTAAGAAATCACACCTTATTAACCAGACATCAGCAAGAACAGCAAGAGGACTGCTAAGCTGAGTGCTAGTGTGCCCACAAGTGATGAGGTCAAGAAACGCCCTGCTCACCAAAAACAAAAATAATCAAATTAAAAAACTGTCACACTGACAAATCAAGAATTCTCCTGCAAATCAGGAGCCTCACTAAATTTCTATAACCTTGCATTAATGGGCGACAGAACAGAGTTATATCACATAATTTAAGACATCATGAAAGCCATGCTAACAAAAACAGAAACTGCTGTAAATAGGAGCAAAATTTCAGCAATGTTTCATTCTTGGTGCACCAATGCTTTCCATGTGGGGCTGCTTTACAATTTTGGTGAAAGCCTGCTTGCGAGCTCTTCTTAATAGGATTTCTTTCCAGAATCAACCGAGGTGGTTTACTCTAACCGCAATCAGTTGAGACAGGAGGAGAGGAGAGAGATTTTGAAGTTGGGATGATGGCAGACGTTCATTGGTTTTGGTGAACTTTTTCA
>CM068952.1:45156517-45167624 GCA_035128595.1 Eptatretus atami
TTGGACGGTTTTTACCGCGGAAATCGTCGCCGCGTGGTCCGTGGAGGACGGCGTTCGTAAACGTGGATAGTGGCGAAGATGGTGGCGGTTGTTGTGGTGAGGGTTTGAGCGTGGTTGGTTCGTGGTTGTAGTTGGTGGCGATGGTTGGCGTTGTGGTCGGCAAAAATACAAACGATAACAGTAACAGGAACTAGGGCACTTTGATTCAAATCGCACTATGTGTACAAACAAGCCAATTCCACACAAGAGTGTATATTACTGCACAAATATAATATATAGTTATATAAATATATACAGTATATCTACATATATATTGTGCGGTAGCCGGGGTCTGGCGGGAGAGACCGACAACAAGGTGGGGATGGAATTTAGCCCCACCGGTCGACTTCCCACCATACTCCCTGGAATTGTAGGCCAGTCGGCTCACGGATAATTCCGTGACGCGGCAACAAATAAACACGATAACAGTAAACAGGAACTAGGCACTTTTATTCACTCCACTATGTGCTATGCAACAGACCAATTCCCATACAAGAGTGTATATTCTGCCATGCAAATATAAATATATTCATAATAGATAGTACAGTAATATACCGATATTATTGTTGCGGCCGGGGGTCTGGCGGACGAGGAGGACGACCACAGGTGGGGGAATTTACGTGCGACTCCCACCAGAACTCCCTTCCCCGGAATTGTAGGCCGTCGCTCACGGATAATTCGTGACGCGGCGGGCCCGCTAAAACCGACCGTGGACGCCAATACTCAACCGCACGGCGTAGGGTCCTGCCTTGTCTAGAACCAAGTTAACGCGAAATTAACCACTGGCGTTTTTCAACTACTCGGGGAACCACGCACCTCAGTATGCCTAGCCCAACGCGGATCACTCTACGACTACGGTAGAATACCAACTACCAAACTCTACCAACTACCTTTCCGGATCGGATGCAGCTGAAAGGCGGAACTGCCCAGGACGTATCCGGCGAGGAAAAGGAATGGATTATCGGGAATAAAAACCGCGGGGCTAAACTTAGATCGCGAACCATGCTGGATCCATGGAGGAAAAGACAAAAAACGAGCTGGGAACATTTCTACATGATTTAATTTACAACTCGGCGAGGAAAAACATGTGGTAGCAGGAAAGCAAGGTTTATTGGCTATGTTATGCAGGGGGAAGATGAGAGAGATGTAGTGCGACAATTATACAGCAACTTACCAAAAGCGGACACAGAGCAGATTGCGTGAGAATAATAAAAGCAAGAATACAATAATCAAAGATCTTATACAATTTTACTTAAAAGACAAAGCGCCACACTCTCAGACACAACACTCGGACAAAACAAAGCCAACGAAAAGAAAAGGGGACCCTTTTCTAGGCGCAGGAAGGGAGGGAGTTGAGGTACGAAGTTTCTCGGTACTGAGAGTTTCGGGGGAAGGAGTGCTCCGTGGTGGCGGCACCTGACAACAGTCGTACAGTTTCGGACCAACAGGCGCCCGTGTGAAGTTCGAGTCGTGGAAGGAGCTTGAGTGGAGAATGCGGAGTCCTAAGGTGGGAACGGGGCAGCAGACAGGATCCGACGAGAGATCGCAGTCGAGGTCGGGTGTGTTGCGGACCAGCACAAACAGGCGGCCGCCGAGGTGAGCGTGGGCAGACACTCCGTAACCAACGCCCCTTGCAAGCGAACTGCACACTTTGCAATCCTTCTAGACCCGCAACCTTCCATTCGACCGTCCCAACCAACGCATCGAAATTTTTCCGCCACAAACAAGAACCAACCAGCACTGAGCACTTCAAATGTAACTGCCTTCACTTTAGCGTTTCTCTGCGAAATCCAACCACAAACTGCCTTTTCATTCATCGCCATAGCACCACCACTGAGGATTGCTTCGTAACTTAGAGAGTCACTGAGACTAGGGAGGGTTGGAGCCATGGGCGGAAGCGCGACGTTCGTTCATGCTGATGGACCCGGCCTTGCATGGCAGTCCGCTTCCTGGGTGGGGTTTCGGCCCAGAATTCCGCGGTAAGCGCCCGCCACACCCGCTGGGTCTGGGCCTGGGAAGGTAGATGGTGGTGCAGCTACAATTAACCATCCTCGGGATTCTTGCCCTGCAGATAACCATCCTCAGGATTTCTGCCTCAGAAAACCAGTCTCTGGGTAGCAATCGTCACGCGTGGTTCCAATAAGAAGGGGGGTATAAAATAAAAAGGAAGAAATGATTTATAATCCTAACTAAAAAGCCCATTGCAACGCACCGCCCCCCCCCCCCGTGTCTTCCCACGACACAAAAGGAAGGGATCTATCTGGCTACGTATAACTAATGGCATAACTAACTCGGGACAACTTCTATGTCATGCATACGGTTCTTAGAAACCGTAACCAATATACATATTATTGATATATTAATATATATGTATATATATATATATATGTATACACACACACACACAGCACACACACATAAATTGATTTTGTTCGTGGCAATTGTTCGTGTCGTGCCAAAGAATTGTTCGTGGCAATTAAGAAAAAAAAAATAAACCAATGTCACCCCTTAGGGGGACCCGTATCTTGCCCAAAAGGTGACCACCGTGTGACTTCTTAAGGTCACACTGAGGGTGAACAGAGCTGCTATCCAACCAGGAGCGACTCCCTTGAGGAAATATCTGCCTACGAGAGATTTCGCGATGAAATCATTCTACAGAGTAAACCATGAAAAATATGCTGTTTTTTGCCCTCATAACGTCACCAATGAACGTCATAATGTCTCAGCTTGACATATCTAGAAAGCATCATGCGGGTGTTCAATTTGGAGGTATACAGCGATATGGTTTCCTACAAACTTGAAAATTCTGCCTTGGGGTTAAATAATGTGTTGACCTCAGGCGCTAACCATGAAGGTCAAGGCCAATCGCCACCAAAAACTATATGCAGCTGAGCGCCAGACCATATACTACATTCCCATAAAGTTTGGAGACGATTCGATTAAAATTACTCAAAAAATAAGGGTTTCGTCGACTCCTGATTTCGACAAAGTGACCTTGACCTTTGACCCTTGACCCTTAAAAATTTTTGTGCGCTGAAAGGACGTCTATAGGCCTCTGATATGCGAATTACATAAATTTCCAATGATAACTGTGCTCTGCAGAATTTTTTATACGTGATTAAGCAGACAAAAAAATAATAATAATAAATAAATAATATATAAAAAAAACATAGCCAAGCTGACTAACATATCTTGCCAAAACTTCGTTTTTGGCAAGATAATAAATTGGAGTGTAAGGGGTCAACACAGGGGGGTGCCAACTCGCCAAAAGGAGGTATTTTGCTTTCTTCTCAGAAACTACACAGAAAATTCTGTTGAAAACTTGACCACAGCCTTTATCACACCCATGATTACCGAAAGCTTGTTCAGAACACTTCAAGTGCCAATGGAAAAAAGCATGGTCCAAGGGGTTTTATGGGGGGTTGGGTGGTTGCCCCCCAAATAGGTATTTTTCGCAACTTCTCAGAAAACTACCCATAATTTTGATGAAACATGACAACAACATTCACAGCCCGTCATGTCGCTTCGGTTGTGTGTCACTGCATTACAGAAGAAAAGAATCCAAGGTATATACTTTCTTTTGCAGACGTAACATATTTTGTTGGTCAGCGCGCATGCCTACGCAGTGGTTCCCGTGGTTATCTATCCAGTGTGATCCGCTATCAGGTGAGCACGCAGGGGTATTTTCCCTATTTGAAATTCTCATTTTACATTATTTATTATCGATTCGTGTCCCCTTTCTTCCCCACCATGACCCGCCGGCGTATCACGCCTCCGCCGGTCAAGCACGCCCAAGTTTGATTGTTTGTAGTTTCGGAAATAAACCCATTGGGTTTTGAAAAGCTTTAAGGTTCCTCGGTGTTTCTCCTCAGCAACGGCACGCGCACTTTGGTCCACTATAATTTTCGGAAGCATAAATTCTGAGAGAGTAAAAAATGCCAGTTCGGTTCATCCATCCAGCGTCGGTGTCAAACTGACCTGAACATACATACATACCATATATATAATATATATAATAATATTATATATATATACATATATATACATATATATATATATAATATATACTATATATGTTGGAGCTGCCACGGATAAACATAGTTTTGGCGGGAGTCTGCACCTGTGCAACACGTCATTCCCGTGACGCAATCTCCCATGAGTTACTTACAGAATGAAAACACGAACAGCATCTATGGATGTATCCATGTAATTACCAGGGTCGCCACAATACAGACATTACAACAATGGAAACATTCAGCGCATCTTCGTGTAAATCACAATCTTGGCTAGCAAACAAGCACCATCTGAGCTGGTTACATTTTAAAACGCTCAGCATAATCGAGTCTGTAAGTAGGAGACGTACATGTCTGTGAATTAAATAAATGGAAACATTCAGCATAATGCTTTTAGTGGTAATTTTAGCAGCTAAGCTACTTACAAGACAAATTACACAATGGCATCACTCACTCCACATCTATTATCACTGCCAAATACAGCTATCGCCATAAAAAAAAATCCCGCACAAACAATGTGGCAGACGATCTCACTGGCAGTCCTGGATCGCCATCATTCTGTCCGTTGCTCTGACCTGTATATTGCTTCTCACTTCCATTGCATTCTTCGAAAATGGCTCCCAAGGATTGCGGATAAACTCGAAGGTATGCGTCCGCAGACCACTGATATGGGGAGAAGACGAAGCTCCTTCACGACCATTCTTCTGGCTACGGTTGGTGGCAAAGCCATGAACGCGGCAGGTACAAGTGGCACTCCAGCCCGTTTACAGAGCGCAGCAGGGGGTGGTTCGCACCACTTCAAGGGGGCACGGACATAATTTGCGGCAGTGTCAAGCTCGAGGGGAGCGTGCTCTCCACAGACCACGAAGCGGCCAAGGCCATTCCCTGTCAGAACTTGCAAGCCTCATCAAAGGAGAAGGGGTAACCTGCTGGACCAAGTCTTTAATTAATGCTGAGAAGATCGCTTGTTTTGGAAAAAGATGCTGACCAGAACGTTCATCTCAGCACGAGAGCAAAGCAGCCGGCTTCTCAAGGCCCAACGGACCGGTATCCCCTTCTGCCTCTGCGCAAACACCTCATGGGACTCATGTACGCCCAATATGCTCTAACTGTTCCCTGTAACCATGTGCCGCTGAAGACCAGAAACAAGCAGGTACTCCCCGTGTAGTGAAGGGTGAAGGGAAGGCGTGGTGACGCTGAAAACTTTCATGGACTGGTTCCATTATGTTTCGTTCCTAGGTCGAAGAGGTACCTGGGCAGGAAAGAAACTTTCGTTCAGGTACTCTTGGCTGCTTCAGCAATGCTCCTGGCCACCCCACGGACCTGAGCAGTGCCTCACAGCGAACGTTGAAGGTCAATGTTCCTAGCCGCGCCAACACCAACCTCCGTCATCCAGCCGCTCCACCAGGGCTTCTAATATGAACTTTCAGACTTATTACACCCTAATGATCCTCATATCATGCCATGACCCATCATCGTTGTCATTTCGCAAAGTTACATGTGCTGTGTTTGTTTAATCAAAATTGAAACCAGACACTGATGTTGCTTGTTTTTTTGGGTTCATGGTATTGGTAACTGTTATGGTTAAGAGACCATTAAAATGCATTCTTCAATAAATTGGAAACAGTTACCTGGTGTATCGTTTTTGGGGGTTTTTTGTAAGCATCTTTAAGTAAACTTGTAATCGTGCTTTGTGGACAAAAACATTTAAACTTTTAAAAACTTTCCCCTTAGAACCAGGCGAACCTCACGAACCGTAAACATATATCCCACCCTTTTTGTCCCCAATTTAACCATAATTTTCCCCCGACTTTTGGTGGTTACCATTTGCGGCCTTTTTCATGAACCAGAGACCACACATGAACCGATAACTGTATCCACTTGTCTCCATTCTGTAACAATGAGCCAAAACACTCAGTGGATTTTCCCCCCCACATTCGCTGGATTTTAACCCTGATATTCACGGGTCGGAAAATGGGAATCTCCGAACCTATCCCGCCCCACCCCCACCCCCTATTCCATTGAAAACAATGTCCACACATTCGTGTTTCAACATTCGCAGGATTATCCCCTGAACGTATCCCCCACGAATGTCGAGGTGTTACTGTTATATTGTTGGACCCCGCTATTTTGTGGATTCGCTATACGTGGACCCCGCGTATTCGTGTCATAAAGTGTGATCTGCTTCGACATTCACACTTTAGCTATTTCACTTTTTTTTTTTTAACACTTTCAGGACGGGTTCTCCGGTACAATCCACGTGGGTAATTGGAAATTCATCCAACATCACAGCATTACATAACAAAGGTGCAAAAACGGATCCCATTAACCAAGGCCCATATCAGCTTACTGCTACTTGCCAATCTCAGAAAGGTCATGAATCATCATCCGACATTGACAAAATCATTCCTTTTTCTCAAAACAGCCTCATCTCATATCATCATTCTGATTCAGACCTGGTCACTCTAACTTAGAAACATGCAGCTTATCACTCTCCAAAATAGTGAGGCCCTGCAATATCACATGGTCTAGGACATATCTCAAGCTTTTGATGCGTCTGAATCCTACCCTGTTCTCAAACTCTGTCTATGAATCCAAGACAACTCCAACTCTTGTCATTGCTACCCTCTCCACTCTCCTCGCATAGTCAAAGTTGCACTGACGAACCCTTACATCTCTCTTCCTGTCAAGGTCTGGAAGTTACCCTAAGAAAGTGTTCTTGCCCATATTATTCCTAATCTCATCAATGATTCTCACTGACTGCTTGGAAGAAATCGTCTTTATCTCTACCTTCTTGACAGACAGGGCAGCAAAACCTCTTCTATTCCTTCTCCTAGACCTTGACAATAATCACAACTGGTGAATACAATTTTCCCTACAGTATCGCATATTGTTCACCCTTTGTGTTCTCCTTCACGACCTATGCATTAACTACATCCGTTGTTGTCCATCTCCATATATATATATATTTAATATGTAGTAAGCATCCATAGTCATTCAGCAATGACTTTACAAGGGAAGGGAATTGGAGTAAACTATAATGATGGTAGCAATAGACCCACCATGGGGCAGGCAGATTATCCCAGCCTCAAAGGTCATTGGGAGCCAGCAAGTTTTTTACCGAACAATACAGTCATGATGTACAATTTCTCCTGAGACGAGCTACGGACTTTCCCTGAAGATTAAAATCAAATTCCATTAATATGCTGATTTGTGACCAGTAGCAAAATGCATTTTAAGCAAGGGGGCAAGGAAAAAAAAAAGTGTTGAAATTGTTGTTTCTTTTTTTTTAAAGATTAATTTTGTGGCCATACCTTGTTTTTCAACTTAACTCCCCTCAAAAGCGAAGTGAAATGTATCAAACATTCTGCACTCTTTCGCTTAATATTTTAGCATGTACAATACCTGTTTTCAGTCCAGTCTCCTCCTTGAACCCTCCTGCCTGCTGTCCTTTCCTCATGACCACTCAGGCTTCGCAATCCGTGAAGGGTCAAGAGAGGAGACCAGGTCAAGGAGATGAGAGACTCGCACTGCTCAGCATCTTCAGATTACTCTAGGAAGAAACAACAAGAAGCAATAGGAAAGGAGGTTTATAAGATACGCTAACTAACTTTATTTATAATTTTTAATTACCGATCACACAGTCAGGTTTCATTTGCATTAATTTACCAATAAATAGTCCAAACTAGGCACAACACTAGGACGAGAATTACAGAGATACTAAGTAATTTGTTAATCATAGGAAATCTCTGGATGCAGGGATCAATATGTGCATTCGTACACATATTCACATCACATCTTATATCTTACCTGGCACTGGATAACAACAACATGTTGCCCAAAGAAGATTCAGCAGCATAAGCAATACTTAGATTAATCATCAAAGTGCCAATACCACACCTCCCCCCCAGCAAATGTGACACCGATCTCTGAAACCTAAGGTTGCAGAAGTTTTATTGGAAAAGGAAGTTGGAAACCAACTTGTGAAAAATTCTCGGCAATTCATATGCGCCAAAACATGCCCTTTTTCACTCGACTTAAACTAACACTTTGACAATAATTGTCAAAGAATCCCTTTTACGGTCTTACCAACCACACAACATGCTGTTATATACCACTCGTTGTTTTAGTTGAGACTACTTCCCTATGAACATCATGTATAAAATTCAACAAAAAGTGATCATTTCTCAGTGGAAATTCCTTCATTCTCCAAAGCAATAAGCACATGACATCAATAATGAACATCACTTGCTATTTGATGGCATTAGACTAATACCTTTAAGTTGTGCTGGTTGAAAGAAAATCACACACTGTTCGTGGACATTTTGCCTGCATCCGATGACTCATTTGTTAATAACCTTTTCAATACGCCTGCGCTCTCTTATGTCAGAACATCTCTGGCAAGTAAGTCTTGTCAGTAGGGCAAAATTACCCGATGTATTGGATGCTCAAAACAAAGATGAGAATACTAAGTCTGCATGCAGATCACCAATTCGTGCCTCTTGCAGATCAAGACAATCTTTGTCGAGACAAAGACATGGCTTCATCTGAAGACGACTATGAAACCTTGTTATGATCATATCTTCAATGTAACAATTTAGGACATGCAAAGCAAGTGCATATTGGAAGCATAAATGAAGCGATTGGAAGGTTTTGCTCTAGAGTCTAGACATGATTGATATTAGGCACATGAAGTGAGAAAACATTTTTTTGGGGGGTGGGGGCGAAATTGTGAGCATCAATGAAGAGTAGAGCGAATGGTGAGAAAATCTTGTGAGCAAAAAGTCCTTGGACAATGCCTCGTCAGGGTCAGCGTGATTGTCCAGCTGGCTTACTGCATTCTGCTACTGTGATGATGTGCTCCCAAAGAATGCAATCTTGCTCCATGTATGTTGTCACAACAATGGCCTCCAGACCTTACCTAACCACCTTTTTCAACAGCTCTGCTCTCGAGTCTCCAATGTTCAACAGTGAATGGATGACATTACCGGATCTTGTGATTGTATACATGTTTCAACAGTGATCAACAATGATTGGCTGAGTGAGTGATTCTGCTGTGTACTGGCTGCCTGCCTACTGCAATCTCCTGATGCTAGATATGAAAAAGATGCCAGTTATTGGCTCATTCATACAAGCTCTCAATGTTCACAAGAACACATTACAACATATGTACATAATCCCTCGATATACGGATATTCAATATCCAGAACTTGCCAAACACAGAAATGAGAATTAGGGTATTAAATTCGATAGCCGGAGTAAGAGTTGCTATCTCAGAATAAATAATAAATAAATATATAATATATATATGATATATTTATATATATATAATATATATATATATATATATATATTGTTACGAATTTCGGCCCGCCCGGCGTGCGATCGGCCACGTAACTCAAATCGCGACCGCGTCGCCCACCGGAACGGACAATTCAGTCGTGACCCTCCGTGAACTACCGCCAGGAGCTAGTCACGGTGGGTCTTCGACCACACCACAATCGTGCCAATCGGCCACCCGCGCAGGATAGGTTGTTCGCAAACTCGACCTACCTAAGTACCTGCGCGGGTATTAACCGGGCGACTCGTACCTCGCCGCTGGCCGGCCTAGGACCGAACCGCTTAAGCGGTCCGTTCCGTGCTTCAGTGATAACCGAGCGTGTTTATCGCGCCCCGACGGACGTGATTGTTACCGGTGCTTACACCCTTCTACCAATTCCTTCCGTGATGCAAGATGGAACTTTTCAAACAAAGGAAGGACCAACGAAACGGGGACAGTTCGACAAGCACATTTATTGAACCACACATATGTAGGCAAAGCATGAATAACAGTCATGCACGTATGTACAGCACACAATAGAAATGCAAAGAAAATTACTACCGCAAAGCAATGTACATACATGCACAGCTCACTTAGGCAGTTTCTAACTTGTGGACACGGCACCACAGCATGCATACAAAAACCCAAAGAAATAAGTGGAAGAGAAAGACTTCCCTTTTTGTGGCCGGTGAGTCCCTCTCCCGCGACCGTCAGCGTAGTCGCGCCTGCCCCAGACCTCTCTCCGCGCGCGAACCTCTCCGGCACTCCTCGTCGACGCGCAGGTCCACCACACAACCGGCGCTGCGCGTCTCCCGTCCGTGCCTCCGTTGACAGCGCTCGCCAAGCCGCGAGCGCAGGACCTCTTCCACTGACAAGACAAGACCCCTTCCACCGACAAGACAAGACCCCTTCCACACAGACAAACCCTTCCACGACAAGACAACAAGCGCCAAGAGAAGACGACGACCAGCTAGAAGCTCAAAAAAAACAGAAAGAACACAGGAACTCTCGAGACAAGGAGACAGGAAGACTACAAGGTCCGTGCTGTCCGCCTTTTCTAGCGCGGGGCTCCGCCCTTCGTTCCGCCCCTTTTTCGGCCCCGCCTCCCTTCGAGCTTCTTGAGAAGCCTCTCGAAGGGGGCTGCCCTCTCGCTCTCCTCCACCCCGCCCCGTGCGGGGCCGGGGAGTCAGTTTGGCTCAGGCAGGGAATATTCCCCCAAAAAGAGGCCCCCACCTTTATCACCTTTGACCCCCGGCTCGGATCGCACTTCCACCCACCGAGCGCGAGGGAAAATATGCGGGAATCCGAGCGTAGAATTTAGGTGGGAGAAACAGGCAGGAAAAAGTCGCGTGCAGGCTCCGCAAGAGCTTTTATTCTGGCAATCCTGCGTGCGTTCTTGACGGTTTTTACCGCGAAATCGTCGCCGCGTGGTCCGTGGAGGACGGCTTCGTAAACGTGGATAGTGGCGAAGATGGTGGCGGTTGTTGTGGTGAGGTTTGAGCGTGTTGGTTCGTGGTTGTAGTTGGTGGCGATGGTTGGCGTTGTGGTTAAGGTGTTGTTGTGTGTTGTAGTTGTTTGGGGCGTTGTTGGTGGTGGCGATTTGGTTGTTGGGGGATGATTGGTCCAAAATAATGATAGAGAAAAGAAAACGGCTATCTCAAAGGATCGCAGCCCTGTAAACACAGAAATTCCCTCTAAACACGGTGGGAATCTAACTACACACATTACTTATCGT
>CM068952.1:45179297-45205690 GCA_035128595.1 Eptatretus atami
GAACCAAACTTGACAGGTACAAGTCTGAAGACGACGATGGATCAGGAGCGGTATTTGACGATGTAGATTGTTTCAGAAGTCAAGGATGAGACAATGTGATAATGTTTGACCAAGTTATAAAAATGATCAACATGATGTGGTACGAGTGACAGGTTATTAGCTGCAAAATGTCGAAAACCCGGTTTCGTTCAACAACTTTAAAATATTGACCTTTGCATAACCTTAAGGTCACAAAACAATGTTGTGGACATTAAAAAAAGGAAACAGGATACGTGCTATACTTAATGGAGTTAGTTCTCGAAGAAGGTCGAAAACCCGGTTTGATTCCCACAACTTTGAAAATTTGACCTTTGTGAACTTTAAAGGTCAAAGGTCAAGGATTATGACCTTTGGTGCAAAACTTCCTCTGGAACATTCCAGGAACAATATAACGTCATATAGGCTATATGGCATTTCGCACTCCTCGGATTATCCATACTTTGATGAAATCAGCGTAAAAACAAACTTGAAGGGGCGCCACGGGCAAGGTGTCGAGATAGAGCAAAATGGTTTCAAGACTTTAGGTGGGGAATGACCTCAAGATTATGCATAAAAAATATTGTCTCCTAGCTCTCAAAGTTTGGGCGGTCGTATGATTTTATGTCAAAATTCAAATTTTCTAAGTTCGTGACCTTGTGACCTTGACGACGAAAATGAAAAATCGAGCTCCGTGGGGCTATGCAGGTGCCATTGGGCTAACCAATACCAAACCCCGCCAGATTCGACAAACCCCTCGGAGAAGATGGATTTTTATGTCAAAATCGCAATTTTCTAAGTTCGTGACCTTGTGACCTTGACCTCGGGACGAAAATGAAAAATCGAGCTCCGTGGGGGCAGGCGCCATTGGGCTAACCAAATACCAAAACCCCTGCCAGATTCGACAAACCCCCTTGGAGAAGATGCAAATTGAAATCGGCTACCCCCTAAAAACACAATTCGCAATTTTCTAAGTTCATGACCTTGTGGCCTTGACCTTGGGACAAAAATGAAAAATCGAGCTCCGTGGGGCTATGCAGGTGCCATTGGGCTAACCAAATACCGAAACCCCTGCCAGATTCGACAAACCCCTCGGAGAAGAAAATTTTTTATGTCAAAATTCGCAATTTTCTAAGTTCGTGACCTTGTGACCTTGACACGAAAATGAAAAATCGAGCTCTGTGGGGCTATGCAGGTGCCATTGGGCTAACCAAATACCGAAACCCCTGTCAGATTCGACAAACCCCCTAGGAGAAGATGCAAATTGAAATCGGCTACCCCCTAAAAACACGTTTTTTGGGCGTGGCTCCGCCCATAATGGGCGCACCACGCCCATTTTCAGGAAAACACAACTAGATCATGATATAAACCTCCCACCAAAATTTTTTCAGGATCGGATCAAAACCCACGGAGCTATGCTCGGGACAGACAGACAGACAGACACACAACAATAACGAATATAGTGGTCACTTATTTTTTTCGTGAAAATATTTTTTCGTGAACCAATATTCTAGAGACCATTCCCCAGGCATTAACTGAGCCCAAAGTGCGATTCCGGCCCTTTGGGCCAAGAAACGGCCCTTTCGGCCCATTTTCTTAAAATTACTGTAAAAAGAAAAATTAAATGCGCTGGGCAAAATTAAGTCGCAAATGATAATATGAAACTAGCCTCACTATTGTGAGGTGCTCTGGTTTCTTTTTCTGATGCGATGAAAATCTTACCAAATTTCAAAACTATCTGTCGTCCGTGCAATCACTCACCTGAGAGTTGTACGAATGAACTCCCACAGGGTATGTTCGCAATTCAAACTTGTTTTTCTGGGTGTTTCTTCCCCTCACCCATTCTTCCTCAAAGTGTCCCTCAACCTTGTCATTCGTCTTTCCCTCCTTTCTACGGTATCCCTCATGCCCATCTCATCCTACTTCATCCCTATTTCCTGTATAATTAGATAGATATATTTGATTGGTCTATTTTAAAGCATACAAACCAGCTGTTTCCTACAGTGCAACGGTCGGCACATGTGCCATGAGCAAGATGATTTTGAGTGATGTGCAATAAAATTCTAATTGAGTGCGAACAAACCAAGTTGAAAAAAAAACCCATAAAATTATGCTTGACTGCTCCGTCAACCTCCAAAATTATTTATTAAAACAACAGCTTTCATTGGGTAGCATAATTTAGAGTCTAAATTATGCTTCCCCATGAAAGCTCTGACATCGGAAGAAAAACGATTCATTGGTTTATTTACTGCATTACGTTTAGCGGGGCCAACCAATCTTCATTCGCAGGAAATCTCACGGTAAGTGCCATTGATCACGTTTTTTTGGAAAAAAAAAATGGTGGTTCCCAAGAAAGGAAAGTTAGATGTCCGCTCATTTCAGCCCTCTTGGAGAGACAAATATGAATCTTCACTATAATTCACGGACTGATGTTTGTTACTCGCAATATCGAAGATTTTTGAAGTGCAGTATATTGGTCAGTCGATTTTGTTATTCAGTCTGTCTGTCTGTCTGTTTATCGCCTCCAGGGTCACAATTCTAAACCGATCGTCATGAAACTTTACCAAGTTGTAGAGGTAGTCTCAACTGAGAAGCCTATTGATTTTGAGGTCAAAGGTCAAAGGTCATCGTGAGGTCAAATTTCTGAAATCATCATTTTTCATCCGATTGACTTGAAATTTGAACAAGATTTGCAAATCACATCACTGAATTAGGAAGCAAACTATTTTGAGGTCAAAAGGTCAAAGGTCAACTCAAGGTCAAACTTCTAAAATCATCAATTTTCAATCGAAAAATCAATTTACATCCTAGTAACTTGAAAGTTGAACACGATTTGCATAGTCCATCACTGAATTGGGAAAGCTACTATTTTTAAAGTCACAGGTCAACTCAAGGTCAAACTTCTAAAATCATCAAATTTCATCTGAAAAATCGTCAATTTACATCTGATTAACCTGCAAATTAAGCAGCGATTGCGTAGTACATCGCTGAATTTGGAAACCAACTATTTTTGAGGTCAAAAGGTCAAAAGTCAACCCAAGGCCAAACTTCCAAGATCATCAATTTCAATCTGAAAAATAATCAATTTTCATCCGATTGACCTGAACTTTGATTAAGATTGTGAATATTAATCTTAATGAAATGGACAATTTCATGTATCCATGGCAACCTTTGTAGAGGGGGTTGGATTTTGCAAATATCGCACTTTGCACAATGTCTTTTTCTTGTTTGCTTGTTTGTCGCACTACTCCTCCTACAGTTCTGGTCCAATTACATCCACACTTGCTACATAGGATCAGCATGACCCCAATTAATGTATAGGAGTGCTTTTTATCTCTGCCAGTGGTCATGGGGGACGAGGGGGTGGGGGTGATGCAAATTCTCAATGTAAATGTGTGTCATCTAGCACCACCTCAAGGTAGGGGAAGGTATTACAAGTCTCCACCATTTACAGTGCAGTATTCCTGCCACCACATTTTCCAGTGTGGTGAGGTGTCTTGAATTAGAAGCAGTCAGTATGTTTTTGCTTCATTCACATAACCTGGGGTTTTTTTGCCTACAAAGAGCTGTCAGTTACCGACACACTGCCCAAATAAAGGTACGTGTCAGAAGAACATGTTGCATGGCACAATGGCACAACAACAGGGGAAGATATAGTGAAGACGTTTGTTAATCATTTTGAGGAAAGAGGAATCGACATAAGAAAAATATTTTCTGTGACAACAGGCGATGCCCCTGCTATGGTCGGAAAACAGGAGGGATTTGTAAAGATCATCGAGGATCAAATTGGCCACCAGACGGTAAATTTTCATTGTATTATTCATCAATAATTTTTTTTTTCCAAGATGTCCAATTCTGAGCTTCATAATGTGATGCCAACAGTGGTGAAGATAGTGGATTTTCTTGTTGCTCAATCTGCCTTGATGGATAGGCAATTTCAAGCTCTGCTTGATGAGATGTACAGTGCATACAAGGACATTCCGCTTCACAGCAATGTTTTTTGGCTGAGCCGTGGGAAGGTTTTGGCACGCTTTGTGGACTTTCTTAATGCAATCAAGATCTTTTCGTCAGAAAAAGGTCAAAACTACCCAGAACTTGTCGATGACAAATGCGTTGTGCAACTAATGTTTCTAACTGACATCACAGTGCATCTAAACGAACTCAACCTCCGTCTGCAGGGCAGGGTGCAGGCCAAACTGTTATGGGTCTTTTTGAAACATGGAAGGTATTTCTTGCGAAACTTGCCAGGTTTTTTTATTCTTTTTCTCAGGACATTGACAACCTCGACTTGCCACCATTTCTTCCAAGTTAAAGAACTCGCATCAGAATTTGTCAGATTTCAATATTTCCAATGTTTTAGCCCAATGTTTTCCTTTCCAATTAAACCAGACAACTATGATACTGGTGGCATGGATTTGTCAGTGGATGTGTGTTTAGGATTTTGAAATGCAGCTCACCGACATTTTGAAAATGGTCTATTGTGAGATTTTGAAATGCAGCTCAGGATTATGGGCCTCGAAGTTTTGGGATTTGCGGCACACACTTAAGGCTACCGAGAGAGATCACGGGGTCTCTATCCTGATCTGTTGGAAGCCCCTGCCTGTGAAATTTGACCGTTTGAAGAAAGTGGCATTTTCACTGCTCTCAGCATTTGGATCTACCTACCTCTGTGAACAGATATTTTCACACATGAAGTTAGTTCTGTCTCTCCCGGAGCCAGTTAATAACTGAACACTCAGAAGCTTGTGTGCTGCTTAAAATATCAAACCAAGAGGCTGAGATTGGAGAACTCAGCAATGGAAAGCAAGGACAAGGATCCCACTAAATGGTAAGTTCTACCTTTTAATTTATTTGTTAATGAAGCTACTAAAATGTAAGTAGGACTATTATTGATGTTAAAAATGTATTGTCGCGTCCAGGGGGTTAGTTAAAACCCTACCTGAACGGATGGCAAAGCTTCTCCCTTGAAGGCTATAACCGAGGAGTAATGTACGCGCGTTAACGGGCGCAATGGCGGAGAGGCGATCCACCCAGGAGGAGTACCGGGAGGAGCACGGGGAGGAACACAGCATAGGGTGCTGCACCAGGACAGCTCAAGGGGGTTTATCCCCTTGGTAGGTAGGTTTATCCCCTTGGTCGGAGGTAGGAACCCCCTCGCTCTGCACCAGCCAACCTTCCTTTTTATCACCCTCTCTGTCCTCCACCCCCGGGGCGTGGCCTGCTCGCCGCCAAACCCAGGAAGGTGGGGCTTCTCCTGTTTGTTGTTGTTTCAGGGACTCATCCCCCATCTTTACGGCCTGGCTTGAAATATAAAAAAACAGGGAAAATCACAGAAGGCAATCACGTACTGGGGGAGTTATTTTTGCTCCCTAAGCTAATTAACACCGCACCACCCCTCATGTGGTGATACGTAACACTTAAGCTCACAGATTTCCGAACTTAATTCCATTGAGATGCTTCTACTCGTCCACAGACCATGCTACACTATACAATGCTAAACTTCCCTATTAAATCCTTACATCTACCCCCCCATAATCGTAATGGTATCAATAGCACACAGATCGGTAAATAAGAGTGAATAAGTTAACTCTTGGCACGCCACTTCTGAAAGGTTGCCAACCCCTGCTGTAGTGCATATTTTGTTGAAAAGTCAAACCGATAGATCCTTCAGATTCTATAATGCCCTTTCTTTGACCCACCCCCACATTTTCTCACCTATATGCAATGTGCCATGCCTAACAAAAATCCTACACTGCAAGAACATAAATAGAAAATTTGTTTCAAATGTCCTGAATTAGGAACTTGGCAATGAGGCAAAACAAAAAAACAAAAAACAAAAACACAATACCTTTTATGCTTTCAGCCAAAATTAAATTGAAAAGCGGGAGGAGTTTCTTTCTCATTAATACAACTTTAAAAAAAAATGCAAATAAGCAAACATATTCAGTAAAACTTGTTTGCATTTCCTACCAAAGCCACAGGCACTCTGTGATAGCAGTTCCCAAAAGACCGTTGACAAGAAGGCAGAGCCACACAAAACGGCTCGGCAATTCAAAGGTCTCCAAACCAGTGTAATGCAGGAGGAAGAACAGTGGCCACAGGAGCACGAGACAAAGTAGGCCAATGAAACCTGAGTTCACAGTGGACCGAGGTCATAATGAAAATTTAGACTCTAAAATTGAAAACAAGTAAACAGCAAATCAAGTGTAATCACAAACATCATAATCACCTCCGGATAAACGATCCTACAAATAACACCAAGTCAATGTCAGCTAAATTTAAGGGCTGTGCTCATATCTAGTTATAAATCCAGCTTTTCTCCAGCCAGTAGCACCCTTATAAAATGCGTTAAATTAATAAACCCATTATGACCTGAAACTACCATCTAAATATACACACAAGGTCACAATCCTGGATTAATAAAATAAAAAGGTGCCACATTTATTGCGACAAATGGAAGAAAGTCGTCAATAACTATGATGAAACAACACTCGGGATTTATGCAAGGTGGATGATTAGCATTGCCCAGGGAATGAACTAGGCCCCTACCTTTCCCCCCAAAAATAAAGAAATAAAAGACAACAGCAAGAATAATTAAGATCAGAGCCTAATGAATAATGATAAATCATGTTTTCAAATAAAACAACATGTGAAATTTCCACATCAGTCATTGCTTCACGGGAAAGCCTCACCAAAAAACATCGGTAAGTCAATGTGGTCTTCGCGGTCCACCCGCCTCTTAAGAGCCACAATGTATATGGAGTAAAGTGCAGCGCCAGCCAAGGACCACAGCAGACTGCCTGCTTCAGAAGTCATGTGTTTGGGAAATGAAAAAGTCTCCAGTTATTTTTAAAATAAACATTTTCAAAAGTCCCAAAATGAACTTTATCTGAGCAGGGCCTTGATATTGTTACATTTCTGAGGCGGGGGGGGGGGGGGGGTTAAAGTTAAGTTTTGCGGCCTTAAAGATGCCTGCTAAGTAGGATGGAAGGTTGTGGTTTTATAATTAGTTAGGATAAAGTTCTCGTTCTTTGTTCTCTGTGCGAACCCTGGGCGGTGTGGGAGATGGGACATCACATTTCCCCCACCAACAAAGAGAAGGAACCAAGTCTCCTCCCAGCAGTTGTCTGTAATCACATGTGGGGCAGAGATGGTGGAAGGTTGAGGCAAAGATTAGTGGCAGCCTGGGGTTGGCAGTCCTGATCCAGAGGAAGACGAAGACGAAGCCGTGCATTTTTCTCCCGTGTAAATCCGGTCTATTGAGAGTCTCCAGCTGCAAAGCCCTTATTCAACCTGCTGCAGGTTCTTCAACCTGTCGTTTCATTGTCGGCCTGACTTTTATGCTTTGAAATATCTGAGCTGTGTTTCGGGGCTCGTGTGTTAGTGTGTGGCACCTCAAGGTGCATGGTTTGATTTCCTGTTATTGTATGAAGTGCAAATCATTATAAATTTCACGTCCTACTCGGAATAGAAGGTTTGATTTATTTTTATTGTATTTAGTGTCATAATATGAAGTTCCCCTTCCTGAATTTCAGCTTGTTCACCCCACGTGTCCTCCCCTCCCCATACCCTTGATCTCACTCTCACCTGTACTCTGCTCTGTGTTGGTGTTCCCCCTTTCCATTTTGTTCCATTCCATTCTGATTTTGCTCTCCCTCGAGCCTCTACCATGCATAAAAACGAAGAAAAAGAAAAAAGTGCAAATTGTTTTAAATTTCATGTCCTATGAGGAGATGCTTTGATTTCTTGTTAAAGTACGAAGTACAAATAGTTTTGTTTTTCCTGTCCTTTCGTGCAATAAAATCATCATTTATTTTCTCCTGAATGGCATGAGCCTCATGTCTGCTGCCATTTTGTCCAATGATCAATCAGGTTTATTTGGAGTTCACGGGGGATCAAATTCTTGCAAATTACTACTTCCAGTTCGGCGATTTTTCAACATATTGCTCAAATCTGCAGCTGCCACTTACACCTCATTAAACCTAAGTTTACAGAACCGGATTTGTCGTGTTTTTCTGCAATACCTTCATCCCTGTGTTGCTGTTTGTGTTTCCGTCCAATTTTCCGTGTCAAATCGTACCTTGTGCTGTATTTGTTTTCATGTTGTTCGCAGAGTTGAACTTCACATCAAGAACTCCATTTCTCACTGCCTTTGTCCTGATCATATACCTCCTAACCCCCAGGAGTACCCGAGGCTGTGACTTCCCTCTGCCACCACTTTGTTTGTCTGCGTGTCGTACCGTCCTCCAAACAGTGACGACGCGATCTATCTACATCAAGCTCTCAGACAACATGGACCAACTTTAAACCACTCATCCCAACCCTCTCTTCCTCATATGTGGTGATATAAATTGTCACCATGCAGGTTGGCTGGGTAATGATATCTCTCACAAACCATGGCACTTAAGCAAAGGACTTCTGTGACTCCAGGGGACCGACGCAATATGTGAACTTTCTGACCTGGATTTCTCCCAATGGCAAATCCTCCCTTCTGGACCTGGTGATGACAAACGTCTCCTGCAATTGATTAATTTGATCTTATACCAATAAGTCAATATTTCTCTGGATATTCAGAGCTGCCTCAGCATTGGCGAGTCTAGCGGTTCACTCAGGCAGGTTGACAGGGATTGCAAGCAGCCATCTCACTTCAGGACTGGTCGTCTATATCTACTCAGCCTGATATGAACTCAGCTTGGGAATTCTTCCACAGAAACCTGCTCTCTCTTATGCACAGATCCATCCCAGCTGGTCTTAAGCTCTCCAACCCTTCTTCACGCTCATGGTAGACTGAATCCTGTGGTGAGGTAGTTACCCCAAAACAACTTGTCTTCTCTTCCTGGAAAGCAAACCCGATCAAAGTCAACGTCAGCTCATTCCACAAAGGCCGCAACAAGTGTGTGTCCACTCTCAGGAGAGCCAGAAAACAACATCTGTCCAACCTCGAGATTCAACTTTCAAATTTGCCTCCCTCCTCTAAAACTCGGTGGCGCCTTGCAAGTCTGTTTCCGGAGTATGCTTCCCCTTCCTGCCTTCCCTCTTCAAATGTCACCGCAGCCGACTCTATTCATGAGAAAGCTGAATGCCTTCATTCTGTGTTTGTTTCCAAATATTGTGTCCCCAACCACTCACTCAAGGTACCCACCCTACCCAGTCACACCAATCTGCTCCTGCACTCTATCTTTTGCACTTAAGACATTCTGTGTCCTTTTCTCCTGACAAGGTGGAGAGCTTACTGTCAAACCTCAACTCTGAAAACCTTCTGCTCTTGCACATCCTCTTTCTGCTCTGTTCGCCCCATCAATTGTCCTACGTCATCTTCCATTTGCTTGGCAATCAGCCAACATCATTGCATGACATGAACAAGGTGCATAAACCGATCCCCTTAACTACAGACCTAAAATGCATTGGTGGCATCCTATTAGCTTACTTCCAATCATCAACAAGGTCATGGAATCCACCATCACAATTAATATGAAATCCATACTTTTCTCCAATGGCCTCATCTCAGATGAGCAATTCAAATTCAACCCAGATCACTCCACCTTGGACATGCTGCTCCTACTCTCAAAAATGGACGGAGGCCCTCAATGTCAGACACAAGATCAGGGTAGTTTTACTAGACATACAATATCTTGAGCTTTCGATAGTCTAGCATTCCACCTTGTTCTCCAAACTCTCTGCCTGTGGCATGCAAGGCCAACTCCACACATTGCTTACCGACTTCCTGTACACTCGTAGCAGTGTGGCTCTCAACGGAATCCGTTCATCTCCTCCCTGCTTTGGCTGGAGTGCCCCAAGACAGTGTTCTGCCACCGCCCCCCCCCCCCATCCTATTCCTCAACTTAATCAATGATCTCTCTGACTCTAGAAAATCCTCTTCATCTATCGGCCGACGACTCCACCCAATGCCGTGACATCACTTTCAGATGGCAGGCAGCAGCTCTTCCCTCTTCAGACATTGCTAAAATCACGAGCTGGTCAAACACTTGAAATATGTTTTTCAATCCTGACAAATCTCACATTCACTCTCTCTCCAAAAGGACTGTGTGGCAAATGGCAAATCCCCATTCTACTTTCTTAAAAATCCTCTTGAGGAAGTTCAGTCATTCCAACTCCTGGGTCTCACCATCAGCCATGATCTTTCTTGGGAAAACCACATTTCAAAGTTGGCATCCAAAGCCAGTCGCCGATTGGGCATCTTGCGTCATACAAAGTCCTTCCTTTATTTCCTTCATCAGTACACCTGAACTCCTATCCACCGACAAGGCCTTCATCCACAGCTTGGAGTACTGTTCACCTCTCCGGACTGTTGCCTCAAACCTTGCGCAGCTCAACACCATGGAAACCAAGGCCTTCAAGATTATTGGAATATCTCACGATGAAGCTGAGTCGATGAGTCTATCACTTTCCAATCGCAGACAGGTCGGTGGTCTCTCTTGTCTTATACTGCCTCCTTTCTGGTCTTTCCGCACTTTGTCTCCCCCCTCTCTCCCACCCCAGGTTTCTGCAGGGCTCACACAGTCCACATCAACTCCCTTCTGGTGAAACTACCTAAATCTAGGATCACTGCTTACTTACACTCATTTGTTCCTCTTTCCCTCCCCCCCAACTGTGGAACCAACTTCCACATTCTCTTCAATATCATTCTTCCCTCCAGGTCTTGTTCAGATGTTCACCACCATCTCAGATAATCCCCCATCCAAAACCATGATCTTTTGCACCCCTGTTAACACTCACTCCCCACCCCCAAGCCCACCTCCTTCCAAATTTCCAGTTTCAACTTCCTCAGAGTTTGCTTCTATACCCATCTCATCCACCCTCCCAACACCCATTGTTTGTCCTACACTTCTTCTATGTTGTCCTTCAACTCTACTGTTGCTGTCCCCTCCCCAATCGCTACTGTTCATTTTTTTAATGTTGCATCCTGATCCATGCAGTGTTCCAGCACTTCCACGAGCCTCGACTGCATACACTTTTTTTTTTGCGAAACACAATCTGAATGGATTTGCCCTGCTGGTTCATAGGCTTGCAGCAACTGCTAGGCGTTGGCCCGTAAAAAATATAATTAAGGCAGTCCTACTTTAGGTACGACCCAGTATGGGATGCGATCGCCAGCGGGAGTTTGAGTATTACATATTCCACGAGCAAGTTGCCCATGCCCGCACAGAATTCTAAACGTGGGAGGGATGGAGGGGACAAAAATGCAAATGTCGTCTTCTGTCATCGAGCCAACAAGCTGGGAGCAACAATTCACATTTACTACCACGTCTGATGCAATATAAATGCTCTAATGGCGGCGAGGTGCTCCATTTGAAACTGTTTGTTCAATATATGTAGCTTTTTGATGCCGAGGTTCCGTAATGAAAAATTTGTCTTGGTGTCAAAGCCAGTGAACAATTGCAAATTAATAGGATTCGTACTGCTGTCCTCCACAAGATAATACAGTACAATTGGCACAGAAACTGAGCATTGAGTAAGAGTAACAAGGTACAAACCAAGATGATGCTTTTCATCAATACGGTTTCCAAGAGAGACCCTCACAAGCGCTTCACCACCAATGCTGTCACACATCAAACAAAGCCCAGTTGACACATCAGGTTCATGGGGCAAACCTCCAAAAAAAAAACTAATTAAAAATAAAAAATAAAAAAACAACTTCCACATAAATCACACAAATCTGCACTCGTGTTACAAGGAGATGACAAAATACCAACCAGGTAATGCCCTAATCGTGCCAACAAGCCCTTATGCCTCGACTCTGCCCAAACTAACCTGAGACAGACAGCCAGCAGCTTGGACAGAGTGAAGCGATCTGCACTGTTACTGGGAAAAACCCCAGAAAGGATAAGGGTGAACACTCCTGGAAGGAAAGAAATACCATTCAGGGCATCAATAGTCAAATCATAATTACAAAAAAGCACCATTCCAAAAAAGATGTCATAAAGTTTATCAATGCAGGGTGTTTTTAAAAAGCATGGTGGAAAAATGAACAGCAATTTATTATTATTTTGCAAATTATTGTGTGAAACACTATCAAAACTAGAACGCCGTCAGTAGGACGCATACCTCCACCAGGCTGAACAGTTTACGTTTTGCATCCCACCGACAGGCCAGATCTGTATCCAGACCTGAACAAAAATCTAATCAGCTTGTTCTTGTCACCTAACCAACTAGCCCACCTAGTTTTGTCATAACCCGTCCACAACTTTTTGAAATATCGTGCTATATATGCAGTGTCGTTTTTGGCTCAATCTCTCAATGGTGAAGAATCACTTTAAAAATCCTCGTATTCAGATCCAGCTCTTCACCAAAATCTCATCAATTTGTCCTTGGCACACACCCAACCTGTTCACCATGTTTCGTCTTTAACTTTTTGAGATATGCTGCTGACAGACAAACAGAAAAACAGACAGTGGTGAAAATATAACTTCCATCTACCTTTGGTGGTGGAGGTAATAACCGATATTGCAATTGCTGATTTCACAAGTTTGGATAAGTTAAAACTGTGTAAAAAGTGATGTGTCCTTTGGGAAAAGGCTCAGCTCGAAATTTTGAAATCAGGATAGCTTTAATCATAAGCAAAATGCAAGCAGCATGCACTCTTTTATAAATTGTGTCTTTACCTCCGCCACCTAAGGTGGACGGAGGTTATGTTTTCACCTTTGTCTGTTTGTCTGTCTGTCTGTCACCAGGATATCTCAAAGTTATGGACAGATTCTGATGAAAGTTGGTGGAGAGGTTGGGTGTGTGACAAGGACGAAATCGATTAGATTTTGGTGAAGATCCGGATGCGAGAATTTTTAAAGTAATTCTTCACCATTGAGAGAAAGGGACAAAAATGATAGAAAGTACAATAACTCAAAAGGTTATGGACGGATTCTGATGAAACTTGGTGGACAGGTTGGTCATTTATTCGCGGATTCGGTATTTGCAGACCCCACATATTCGCAGGTCATAAAGTGTGACCTGCTTCTACATTCGCACTTCACGCATCGTTTTATTTTTACACTTCAGGACTGGTCTCCTATATCCACCTGGGAAATTGGAAATCAGCCAACATCACAGTATTGCATAAAAAAGTTGCAAAAATGGATCCCCTTAACTACAGCTCAATAAGCTTATTGTACTTTCAATCATCAGCAAGGTCATGGAATCCATCATCACAGTTGACATAAAATCCATCTTTTTCTCGAACAGCCTCATCTCAGATCATCAATTCGGATTCAGACCTGGTCTCATTACCTTGGACATGCTGCTTTTACTCTCCGAAAAATGGTGGAGGCACTCAATTTCACACATGAGATCAGGCCGTCTCTCCGGACATATTGTATGTCGAGCTTTTGATACAGTCTGGCATGCTGCCTTGCTCTCCAAACTGTCTGCTTCTGAAATCTGTCTGCTGTCTGCTTGTCTGACTGTCTGCTTCTGAAATCCAAAGCTAACTCCACTCTTGGATTCCTGACTTCATTCACTCTCGTATAAAACGTGTGGCTCTCAATGGAACCCTTCCATCTCCTCTCCCTGTCAAGGCTGAAGTACCAAAAGCAGTGTTCGAGGCCCCATAATATTCCTAATCTTCATCAATGATCTGACTAACTCTCTGGAAAATCCTGTCTCTTTGCTGATGACCACTCTCTGCCATGACATCTCTCATCCTTCATGAAAGACAGGCAGCAGCCTCTTCCCTCTCCTCAGACCTTCAGAAAATCACAAACTGGTCAAACACAATTTTGCTTAGGTATCCATATTGTCCACGCTTTGCATTCTCCCTTACTCCTCATCATTACCTGTATCCCTTGTTTATCCGTCTCCGTCTACTTTCTCCCTCGAACCTGCTGTCCCCTTTGTTATGTTATGCTGTGATTTGTTCTGCATCATCGCTCTTCCACAATCCTGGACCATGTAAAAAATAAATAAAATAAATGAAACATTGCCCTGACATTCGCGGAATTTTTCAGGAACCTATTCCCAGCATATGTTGGGGTTCAACAGTATAGCACGATAGTTTAAAAAGTTGTGGACGAGTTATGACAAAACTAGGTGGATGAGTTGGTGAGGTGAGAAGAACAAGCCAATTAGATTTTGGTTCAGGTCCAAATCCAGATATGGCCCATCAGTGGGATACAAAACAAACTGTTCAGCCGAGTGGAGGTATGCGCTCTACCAAGTGTCATTGTAGTTATGTATGGTTTCATTGTCCTGCCCTCCCAATCTCAAAAAAAAAGGTATTCCTTCATAATTAACCTTTGATGAAATGCAAGCAATTCAAACATGATTGCCTCTTAGTGATGGGTTTTAACAATTGTAGGGAACTGCAAAACATTCCATATCAAAGCAAAATCTGACAATAATTTCAATAAACACAGCAGCAAGAAGTTGACAATACAGGACACACTTATGAGCCTCTAAAATAAAGGTGATCCAAATTTGTAGAATTCTCATGACAGGCCCCAATAATGACAAGGTAATGAATATGCTGGTTTTTTTGTTCCCACATATATATTTAAAATAAAATAAATAAATCGATCACATGTTTTGTCATTTTCAATTATGCATTTTCCCATTTTTAAGGCTTTCATAAAATTTGATGCGAGTATAAAATATAAATTCCAAATGGTCTCTAGGAGCCAATATATTTTACAACACCTATTTGGTTTACAAGAGCTAAAATAATTTAAAATTGACAGCGGTACCAACGAACCAATATAATTTCCTAAGAAGGAAAAATATATAAATACAAGTTATTCAGTTAACCTCCTGGTTTAGCTCCCAAAATACAGGCTGACTGCACACATTCACTCTTTCATCCCGAGCTTCTCCCGTCTGTGGAACTGCCTTCTGGTGACTGTTCAATCACAATTTTCCGTACAGGCCTTCAAGCATGTGATTCATTGCCACTTAATATCATCCCCCAACTTCAGTGATCTTTTTCTATCCTTTTAAACTTGGAAGTTACTCCTCTTTTCCTATTCGTTCATTCCCTAAGTTGTGGCTAACTGTTGCTCTGCTTCCCCACTATCAGTTCATACCCTCAATGATGCTTCTTTTCAACGAGCCTCTTATTATATAAAGAAAATAAAATAGTGAACACTTTTCAAATACAAATATTCCTTGCACAAAACTTTCAAACTAAGGTACTAAATTATAAATTCCAAGTACAATATATCATGCAATACAAAATAAGTGACATTTATTACAAAATGTGAAAACCACAACAAAGAAGATGGCATGAAATGATCACAGGTGTCTGCCAAGATGAATTGTGGATACATCAAGGAACTTACCAGAGGTGGAGATCAAGATGCTGGCAAGAGTGACATGCGTTTTTAACAAGGCTGTCTGGTACGATAGGTTAGCAATGAACCACTGGAATGAGGGTGGGAAATGACAAAAAGCAAGGAGTAGATAAAGAATGACAAGTTTAATATGTAGAACAAAAAATATTTATATGAAAACATTCACACAAAACCAAAATCAGTTGTTTAGAAATACTGTGATGATTTTAAAAACAAAACATCATTGCAGATGAATGTTTACTGAGATTAGCAATAAAGAGATTAATTCCAAAGTCAGCAGAAAAAAAAAACATGAACTTTTGCTTTCAATTAAAATACATACATACGTACATATATCTATCTATCTATCTATCTATATATATTATATATAGATATAGATATATAGACACACACATATATACATATATACACATATATACATACATACACATATATACGGTACATACATACATGTACTAGTGGGGAATGTTTGCACATTGCAAGCATATACTCAGGTGCATCTATAATACTAAATATGTGTGTGTGTGCGTGTGTGTGTGTGTGTGTGTGTGTGTATGTGTGTGTCCTCCATAACTCCAAAACCATGAAACCTAGTGGCCTAAAACTTTGCATGCATACTAAGGGAACTCCAAGGGAGTGCATGAATGAAAATTGGGTGGTGGGGTTAATTAAAACACCCCTTTTGAAGATAATTTAGAGCCTTATTGAATTATATCCTTCATCAAGGCGTCAGCCTTGGGTCACCGTGCTGTCCCTTGCTGGGGTCCGCCATTTTTTTGACGTGCTCACCAATGCCTCAACTTGGAACAGGCCGGAATGGTTTCCTAATGATAAAGTTTAATTTTTTCCACTTTCCTTACTCATATCATCAAATGCCTGATCATCATATCTATGAATCACTGAATATATCGCAATGCTTATAAACGCCAAGAGATGCCAGTGTTTGTGGCTATATTTTCATTGCCGCACATGCCATAACCTCGACAATCTCTTAACCTGAGGCAAATTTCAAAATATAAACAGTGGAATTGACCTAAGCAGCAGTTCCGACTGCTAAAAAAAAAAAAAAAAGAAGAAAAAAAAAAGTGTTCAATTTTCCAATTCGGACAAACATCGTTTGACATTCTGGGCATCTCCGGGAGGTGTTTAAAAGGACTGATCAAGCGATCGGCTAATTGCTTGCGTTCCTAATCAACCGTTTCGTTGGAGTGCTCTACAAGCGGCTTGGATGTTCGTTTGCAAGCCATGGCAATACATGGCAAAAGTACCCACACTGTCACTCTGCACTGTCCCTCTGATAAACACAATCAGAAATCCATAAATTGACCACCGGCTGGTCGTGCGGTGTCAATCCTGCCATTCCTTGTCATGGATGGATGGAGGAAATGGATCAAATGGATGTTTGTAAGCCATGGCGAGACAGTAGACGGCGGTGCAAATGACTTATTAAATAAATAAATGACACAGCTGTCATTATTTTTGAAAATAAAATTACAAATTGACATTCAAGACAATGTTAGGTGATAATGTAAATTAAGTACACCAGGACCCTGACATTCGTGGGGGATACGTTCCGGGAAAACCCCGCGAATGTTGAAACCACCAATGTAGGGGTGTGGTGGAAAATTTCTTTTAAAATATTCACTTCATGTTTGGCTGTGGCCCAATTAAGCCTAATGATCGATTTAACTTCACAAATAAAGGCTTCTCACAAATATATATATATATATATATATATATATATATATATATATATATATATTAGCAAAAACCTAGACGATAGACAATGATCGATTTAAAAGCTCATTAGAAACATGATTATTACATTCATTTTATGAGGATGTATCTGTGTTCAGTATTAATTAATACCCATGTATGAATATTAACCGACTTGATTGAAACTTGTGTGATTACCAACATGAGCCCCATGGACATGCATATAAAGGTCCATGGGGATGTAATTGATGCAGCTCTGTATTCTCATTGCTACTTAAACAACATGCTTATGCTTTTAAATGCTTGTAAAGGTATAAAGTCAATTGCAAAGCATTGCAATAAACTAAAGTCGATTTGTCACAATATATGGAGTTGTTCACCAAGAAGGATCATGGGTAAAATATCATCTTATCCGGAGTTGAGGCAAATGAAAGCGTTTTTGTATTTTAAAAAATGAAACCCGTTTATCATGTCCTTGTAGAAAGGAAGCAGCCCACACATTGTTTTAGCCCGATTGCAACATATATGAGGGAGCCATTTGTTCTGTGAATGAGTGAGAGATCAATTCCCATGCTCGCACATTGTGACCGGTGGCCCATGCTCACACACAAACCATATATGTTGTTCTACTAATTAAGAGATTGAGGAACATTGAGTGATATGTTGTTTTGCCAAGATAACATGTCCTGTTCATTGTCCCACCCCCTTCTTTGCTCATATCTATGCGAATAATTTTGCAATAAAAAGCTAGGTTTGTGAACAGAACTCAGAGAGAGGGAGGTATACGGGGACTCATCTTGGTGTTTCTCTGTACACTTGCCTCTTCCCATGTACACGAATAAATGATTCAACTCTCATTGGGACTGCAGTAAATTGAGTGATGTTCGATTCCACTGGAGGTTCAAGTAATTCCACCACAGGGGCATCGCTTCAATGGGAAATGGGGGGATAGGTTCCTGGGATTTCTTGACCTGCGGAAAATCTGCGAATGTTGAGGTAAAATCCACGAGTGGGTGTCGCCACAAAGGAGACAAGTGAGATAATGTTATCGGTTTGTGGCGGTTCCTGGTTCATGAAAAAGGCCGCAAATGGTGACACCACCAAAGTCGGGGAATTGGTACAATGGGGACAAGGGAGATAACGTTATCAGTTCGTGGCGGATAATGGTTCAAAGGGGAAGTATGTAAAGTGTAATTGTTTTTCGACCACGAATGCATGATTACAGTATCATTAAAGATTCTTACAAATAAAGAAAAAACGACAACACCACGTACCTTTCCAATTTTAGTATAGGCTCTGGGGGGGGGGGGCGGTGTTGTGTACATGACTCTTTTAGAGCATCACCCTATTTTTTTTAGTTCTATATGCCAAGACCTTCAAAAAAGTTTGGGTAACACCTCCAGATCAAGTACATTTTCTCTGTAGGGTCCATCTTGGATTCGCAGTTGGCTACCAGCAAACTATAATTGAACCAAAATGCCCATATTGGGTTTAGATGGAATAAATCATTAGTAAACATCCATAAATTATTAATTTTGATTTACTTCAATTACTTATGCATTGCTTAACACATTTTAGCATGATTTATTCTCTTAAAACTTGGTTCACAGTAGAAAATAACCATATTTTACGTAATTTTAGTCAAAAATAGTCAAAAATAGCTTTGAACTTGAAAGTAGCTCAAATTTGATGGTCTCTGAATGACTTAATATTGTAAGTAGAGCTATAAAATTTGGCCAAAGTTTATTATTAAGTTCTCTGAGCAATTCAATTTTCATATTATCACATGGGGCTATGTGTGATGACCATAGAGCTCATTATAAACCAAAGTCACCCCTACCCCAAATGGCCACTTTTATGGCATTTCATCAAATATGATATCTCCTCAACCAAATGGCATGGAAGTTGATATTTTGTACTAAATATAGGTATTGACCCCAAGGAATGCATTGATAAAATTTTTGTAGTTTTTGTAGTTGATCTACTTAGCATAATTCCCAAATTGCTGCCAAAATATTGAAAAAAGCTCATTGTAAACCAAAGTCACCCCTGCCCCCAAATGGCCACTTTTACGGTATTTCATCAAATGATGATATCTACTCAACTAAATGGCATGGCAAGTTGATTTTTGATACTACATGTATATATAGGTTTTTGACCACAAGAAATTAATTGGTTACATTTTTGGAGTTTTTGGAGTTGATCTACTTATTAATAATTCCAAAATTGCTGCCAAAATATTGAAAATTCGGAATGCAGAACAATATTCAAGATGAAACTCCAACTTAATATCCTTCCCACTCCCTCTAGCCTATCTATTAAAACAAGTCAAAAGCAATATTAATATAAGAATTTTAATGTTTACACATTGAAATAAGTTCTGGTTTATGCACAACCATTAATACAGTGGTGCACATACATCAATACTATTAGTTACATACACATTGCTGCCAAATAGCTCAATATGTCCTGACTTGTTGATATATTTTCTTGAATTTCACTCATCCAGCATTCAAGATAACTTGTTCTAAATGCTACATTACATATGCTACATACCGCTAGTACTAATATTATGACACACTACATAATTTACTACATACATACATGTACCTGGATAGTTTTCTAGAAAACTACAGTAAACACACATGCATTCTAATACAAGTTACATGTACATTACTACAAACTAGCTCATAAAGTCCAGGTAAAATTGTTCTAATGTGTTGTTGATACATTTTCTTGAATTATCACTCATCCAACATTCAAGATTTATAACATGTTCTAAGTACTACACTACCTACGCTACATACTGCTAGAACTAATATTTGCTACATACACTACATAATACACATAAATCAACTGTAAGAATATAATGCAAAGCTCAAACAGTCATCTCCACATAAAGTTGCAGAATTCCTGAGAATCACATTAAGCAATTGGATTTTTGCAGTAGGGTGATGTTTTTTTGCACCGACAGAATCTGCAACATCTGACCCCAGCCATCCTGCAAGAGCAAGTTGACCTAGCACACTTATCACAAGTACAGAATACAGACCAATAGGCAGGAAGGATTTTCCACAATGTTGCAGGTATTAGCTGACCCTGCTCATACTCATCCACAATCCTCTGGCTTCAGTGACTCAACAGTTTCAGGATCAGTATGGCTGTCCAAGGTATGCATGGTAGTGTAAGCATTAAAGAATCCATGTAGGATATGAGGTCGAAGTCCCTGGCTGTTGGAGCAGGTTATGAAGAGAACTACTTTTGTTGAAATGGAACATCTCTGCTCGGAGATCACCGAAATTTGTAACATCCCTTCCACTTTGCCAGCACCTTCACCAAGTATGCTCAGCATTGTGAATTAATGATGGAGAGAGGGTTGGTGATCTCCCAAAGTGTTTGAGAAACTTTTCTGGCTCTACTGCAAGCTGCCTTCTTTGATCCAATTCTACTTGTGATGTCACACCCTGTAAGGCTATGCACAGCTGGTATACTGCACAGAGCTGATGACCCACACGCTGGAACAAGGTATGAAGAGGCACATACCGAGTGGTGTCACCCACTCCAGCTCGCACCCACAGCTGCTCAAGGTTGTGCTGCTGGAAGACTGGTATTGGTAGAGCAGGGCAACAATGACATCAGTGTCATTTGAGATGACAACACATACTTTGTGTCCTGCTTTAGTGAGTCCAAGACATGAAGAGGTATACGGAAGTCAGCTTCTTCTAAAGATGATTGAAGATGGCCATCACATTTTCTCACCTTTGTGAGCCATGACACACTGCCATTATCATCTTCTTTGGTTACCTGGCTAACCACAGTGTGGGTATTGACGAGTTTCAGGAGCATTTCTCGAAGACGACAATAGATGCACTTCTCCAAAAGAAGCTTGTTGATGTTTGAGGGCAGAAAGTTTCCATCTTTTTTGGTAGAGTGTTCCTGGTTCAATAGAACTGTGCTCAATTGGAAGATATCACATCGCCTCATTCTCTCACTGTCCTTCACCGAGGGATCTTCAGAGTACATGTCAAACACATAGTCACAACGTCCAACTGATGGTATACCTCACAAAGGAAAACAAAAACTGAGACAAGGTCCTGAAATTGGAGAGGCCAGTAACACAAACTTTGCGAACATTGGCCATGATGTCAATTATGAACGAAGAGTTCCTCCCATGTCTGTATGCATAATCCTCAGGTTTTAGATGAGTTTCCAGCTCTTTAGTAGTTGGCTCTTTGCTGGCTGGTATCATACCATCATTGTTGAAGAGAAGAGGGAAGGAGCAACATCAAATTAAAAAAGGTCATTTGTGTCAGTCCCGATCACGGGCAATTTCAATTGTTTTCTCCACAATATTCAATTCTTTCACTGCCTTCTTGATAGTCTCCTGAGGTTTGTTTCTAATAGATTGAAATAGTCCTTGATAGTCTTTCTTGAGAATCCAGTTGCCAAGAGGAAGTGACATCATAGTTAACCTCACTGTGACATCATAGTTTACCTCACTTAGTATCCCAAAAATGACATCATAGACTTTCATATCCCTGTAATTTACTTAAAAATGGTCTGAGGGCTTAGGTATGTATTATACACTAATAGGAAATCACATATGGGAATCATTTGTCACCTGATATTTGACCTTGAGTGAAGATTCAAGGTCAAATAGACCCTCAACAGTGTTCCCTTTTTAAATAAAAAATGTCCTTATCTTTCTAAAAAAAATGGTCTGATGGCTCAGTTACATATACGTGTTATGAAAAATGGGAAATAACATATGGAATCTTTTGGTTACATGGTGGTTGGCCTCGAACAATGGGGTCAAGGTCAAATGGACCCTAACAGCATTGTCATCACAGTATTACCTTTATCGAGGAAAAGCCCATATCATTCTAAACATTATGTGATGGCTAGAAATAAAATATGGAACGCTTTTGGTACTTGACCTTGCCCCGGTATGTGGTGTGCCCCAAGTTCCCCTACATCTAATTAAGGTGAGTGTCTCAATATAGTCTCTGTAGGATTGAAGCATATGCACATCACTGTTTTAGACCATTAATTAAAGCTTCAATGTTAAATCATGTCTACTTTCATTATTTTGGCAGTCATTTTGAGGAAAATCTTGGGATTATGCTAATTAGATCAGCTAAAAAAAGCAAAAATGTTACCAATGAATTCCTTGAGTTTAATAACCTATATTAGTATAAAAAAATCAACTTTCCATGGCATTTAATTAAGGAGATATCATTTGATGAAATACCGCAAAAGTGGCCATTTGGGGTAGGGGGACTGGTTTACAATGAGCTCTATGGTCATCACACATAGCCCCATTTTGAGAATATGAAAATTGAATTGCTCAGAGAACTTAATAATGAAAACTTTTGGCCAAATTTTATAGCTCTACTTACAATATTAAGTCATTCAGAGACCATCAAACTTTGAGCTACTTTAAGTTAAAGCTATTTTTGACTAAAATTACGTAAAATATGGTCATTTTCTACTGTGAACCAAGTTTTAGAGAATAAATCATGCTAAATTTGTTAAGCAATGCATAAGTAATTGAAGTAAATCAAAATTAATAATGTTATGTATGCTTAATAATTATTTATTCCATCTAAACCAATACGGGCATTTTGGTTCAATTATGGTTTGCTGGTAGCCAACTGCGAATCCAAGATGGACCCCACGAGAAAACGTACTTGATCTGGAGGTGTTACCCAAACTTTTTTGAAGGTCTTGGCATATAGAACAAAAAAAAATTAGGGTAATGCTCTAAAAGAGTCATGTACAAAACACCCCCCAGAGCCAGGAGTATTTATTAAAAAATCCATTTTAAGTCTCTTAGCCATACCGTACCATACCACGAAATGAAAAAAAAAATCATCATCGTGTAACGTTTTAATTATTTGAAAAAACAAACGATGACGATGACGATGACGATGAAGATGTGCGCCGGTTGTAAAAGTCTTGAAAGTTGACATTACCCCTGGTCGAGCGTCTGGTGATGAAGGAGGTGTGTTCGGCGCAGGAGCATGACCTTACATTTGGGTGAGCGCCGTTCAGGTTCGTGAGGTACGCAGAGCGTTGTCAAGCAGCAGGGATGCCTTGAACAAAAAGTTATTCCTGCCAGGTACCCCTCGACCTGAGGAACGAAATAGATTTGGAACCAGTCCATAAAAAGTTCAGACATCACCCACGCCTTCATGTTCGCCCTCCAGTACACGGGCAGCGCATGCTTGTTTGTGTTCCTCAGCGCATGTGGGTTCAGGGAACGGTAGAGCACCATGGGCTTTACCATGAAGTCCCTTCGGTTGTGTGCAGAGAAGGGGGATACCCAGTCCATTGCGCCTTGAAGCCGGCTGCTTTGCTCTCACGCTGTGAGATGAACGTTCTGGTCGGCATCTTTTACCAAAACAAGGCGATCTTATCAGTGTAAAGACCTGCTCCGGCAGGTACTGCTTCTCCTCAATGAAGCTCGCAGTTCTACAGGTAATGCCTTGGCCGCGTGTTGTGTCCGCGGAGGCACGCTCCCTACGAGATTGATGTTGCGTAAATTATATCATGCCTTGAAGCGGTAGAACCACCCCCTGCTCGCTGTAAACGGGCTGGAGGTGCAACTTGTACCACCACGCTCATCCTTGCGCCACCCGCACCAAAGAGACGGTCGTATAGAGCTTCGCCTTCTCCCGTATCAGTGGTCCGCTTGGAGGCATACCCTTCTGAGTGTTATCCTCGATTCTTGGGAGCCATTTTCGAATAATGAAGGGAGTGAGGAGGCAATACACAGGTCAGAGCAACGGGATGAGAATGATGGCGATCCAGGACACGGCGAGTCGTCTGCGCATTGTTTTTTAGGGATTTTTTTTATGGGTGATGCTGTATTCGGCAGCTGATAATTATAGATGTGGTGAGCGATGTCATTGTGTAATTAGTCCGCATGTAGCTAGCTGCTAATTGCACTAATAGAATTGCTGAACATTTCCATTCTTCAACTCACAGGACATGACGTCTTTCCGATGTACAGTAGATTATGCTGAGCGTTTTTAAAATGTAACAGCTCAGATGGTGCTGTTTATAGCAAGATGGTGATTTACACAAAGAAGCGCTGAATTCTTCCATTGTGTGATGTCCATATGTGACGACCTGGTAATTACTGGATAATCAAATAGATCGTGTTGGTTGTTTCATTCTGTAACTCACGCGGGGATGCGTCATGTGGGAATAACATGTTATACTGGTGAGAATCCCGTGAAACTATGTTTATCCCACAAAGCTACAATGCATGTAAAGGAAGTAGGTCATGTTCGCGGCTCATGGATGATACGTTTGAGTACGTACAGTATTGTAATATAAGTACATCCAGCTGCTTTGTGCTGGCTCGTGGAAGATATGTTTGAGAACTGTGTTATGCTCACGGCTCACGAAAAAATTATAAACAAGCTCAAATGAGCAAAGATCCTCGTCCTCTTAATGATGACGTCATAAAAACGAATATGACGTATCATGTGATGTATCAGGTTTGCGATAAATTATCTGTGCTAATGCCAGCTTGATTCCCGCAAACAAAATTCAAACAGCTTGCCTAGTTTCGGAGATAATGGTATAGGCGATTTCCATTAGCGGCGATATTATGACGTCATAACTTTTTTTTCTCGGAGAATTTTCAAAATCGGAGATCGTTACTGTCTGCACAGGGTATTTTACATATATATGCCAAGTTTCAGGAAGTTTCGATGAAAACTGTAGGCTGTGAAACAAAAAAGTCCACAAGAAGAAGATGAAGAACAACAACGTGAGTAAGACTTAGAGAATCCTCCACGTGGACTAAAAAATTTAATTGCTGTGAACACCAAGAATAGGCAGGGCAATTTCCCATGAATGTAGGAGCAGTGCACAAATTATCAACCGTGAATACACGGAACCCGTGCATGTTGGAACGCGAATGTCAGGGTCCATGCCTGCTCCATGTTGAAATGCCCACGCCTGCTCCAGCATTATCCTTTGCCACCAATGGATTCCCAGGTGTTGGTTTGGGGTTGTGGAAGTACCACATCCTCAGCTGAAAACCCCTCTCACAACATCCGGAAAGTTTCGCAGAACACTGACTTTCAACATTGGTTATGGAGGAGCAGCAAGAACCACTTTCCAACTTACGCCGTTTCCGTGTTGGCCACAGGCGGAGATGATGATGTTTCAATTGTGTGGGTTTTCCCACTCATCCATCCTAGCTTCTCTCCAAAACTGTTGAGGACAATATGCCAGCAGATGAAGACAACGGCTCGCTGTTTTAATTGTCAGATGAGTCTAGTCTTGTTCTTTTTTTTTTTTTTTTACTTGGATTGAATTTAGCCTAGCATTGATTGCTGCGATGTATTTAATGCTTTGAAGTCCAATTTTGTCAGATTCCACGTATTATTTTGACAATGTTCGAAAGGATGATTGCTTGTTATATTTAGGAATGGTAAAAACTGAAAAAGATGCATTTTAAATGTCAGTTTTTCATTGATATCAAATCCTGTATACAGCAGCTGTGTAAATTGATTTGTTATGGATCTTTCAAGGTATTCACTTTTTGTTGCATTTGGTGATTTAACTCGAAATAAATCCTACCATAATGTTGTACTTGATTATCACAGTTTACATCAGCTCAAAATGTTTCCACAAATTTTCTTTTTTACAGAATATGAATTTTTTTTGCAGTGGTCTGTCTTCTAGCGCCTCTTTCTGGTCTTGCACCCTCGGCCCTTTCCATGTTATGCAACTCCGCCCCCCCCCCACCTCAGGTTTCTGCAGGGCGCACACAGTCCACCATCAGACCCTCCAGAATCACTGCTCACCCTCACTCATTTGTTCTTCTTTTCAGCCCGTGGAACCAACTTACACATTCTGTCCAATCTCATTCTTCCTTCCAAGTCTTCAAGACAGCTGTTCACCACCATCTCAAATCGTCCCCAATCCAAACCATGATCTTTTACCCCTTTAACCCATCCCTCCCCAAAGCCTACCTCCATCCTTCCAAATTTCCAGTTTTTCCTTCCTGAGTTTCCTTGTGTGTCAATCTTGTCCACCCTACGCATCCTCCCCTACCCCTCATTCCTTCCCACACCCATTGTTTGTCCAAATCCCCTGCATTTTGTCCTTCAACTGCTTGGGTTTTCTGTCCAGCTCCCACCCCCATTTTTTTCTACTGTTCTTTATGTTCCGTTGTGTCCTGACCGTTCAGTATACTAGCTTTTCCATGAGCCTTGACCTTGTATACAACCCCCCCCCCAAAAAAAACTGCAAACATTTTGCCTTGTGCTGTCAGCTCTTCCATGGTTGAATTGCAAATGTCTCACCCCCATTTTTGGATATCTAATATATATATTCTCTCTC
>CM068952.1:45211554-45239930 GCA_035128595.1 Eptatretus atami
ACTGCAAACTTTTGCCTTGTGCCTGTCAGCTCTTCCCATGGTTGAATTGCCAAATGTCTCACCCTCCCATTTTTTGGATATCAAATGAGTATGAGGGATTGCTTCAGGCTTCTAGTTAGTGAAGTTCATTTGAATGCTGAAGTGAATCATTGAATGTTTTTCCTCCGTATTTACGAAATTAAAGATTCTCTTTTGTATGCTGAACCATTGTGAAAATTGAGTTCTTTTCCACCGCAATTTGGTGCCCGAACAGGGACCACAAACCCCGGCAGGGCTGGAAACAGCACCGTCTCACATAACAGCAAGCAAGTGGCCCGAACGTAGATGATTGCTCTTCCTTCAGATCGGATAACGTGGTACTCCATTGATAGGATGAGGTATACAAAGCAGAGTCTTTATTGATAGGCCCAAGATTAAGGTTGGAGATCCCTGAAAAGGGGGGGGGGGGGTTAGGGCCCTGTCACACCTTGACGTTTTAGCCAGCAATGGCAACATATAAAAATGTATGTAAAACGTTGGTGTACGCTGAAATTTTGATGTTTTTTTAAAGTTTTGGGCGTATTCATAACTGTTGGTCGTATGCATTACATATTAGTAACGGGCACAGAACGTTTCGTTGTGTTATTGATAACTTTTACCAACGAATGCTTATCCTGTTGTCGGCGTTCACAACCTATGCCCAACGATTTTAACTTACGCATAGCGCACTAAACGTATCGCCGGCGAACTCGTGGCGTAGCCTGTTAAGAAACTGCCGGACGCCGATTTAAATCATAACCGCCTGAGAATTTGAAGTGTCAACATCGCAGTCACACCTTGACGATTTTGCCAGCGTATGCCGGCCTATGAAAAATGTGTCTAAAACGCTAGGCGCACGTCAAATACGGTATAGGTAAGTTGTGTATACGTTAAGAGTAGGCTGGAAAACAATGAAGTACGCTGTCATATTATGTCGTGTAATACGTCGTGAAATTTCAAGCATGCTGAAAATTTTACAACGTACTCGGTATGGCTAACACGTTCCGCATGCGTTGTCATATGTTCTGGCACGCTCCGCGATTGTTTCACACGACGACACACGTTACTTGTAGGTTACTCATAAGTCGAAACACGTCAAGGTAATATAACATCCCGCAACCTATATTTTCAACCAATGGTAACGTCCTTTTAACCTATGGTAGCGTGCTCTGAACCTATGTTACGTGCTTGAAACCTACGAGTAACGTGCATCGACCTATTTGTAACTTGCCTTGAACCAATGACTAGCGTGCTATGAACCTATGATTACGTGCGTTTAACCTATGGTGTAGCATGCTTTGAACCTAAGTATAACGTGCTTCTAACCTTGAGTAACATGCTATGAACCTATGAGTAACGTGCATTTAACCTATGTGTAGCATGCTTTGAACCTAAGTATAACGTGCTTCTAACCTTTGAGTAACATGCTATGAACCTATTGTAACGTATCTAAACGCACATTGTCGTATGTAGACAAATTAGATTGACGTCTTCGGACGACCACAGCACTTACTGAACGTGTTTCTAACTTACATCTACCGTGTAATGGCGTATTGGCAGCGTTAAGGGAATTGGTATATACAAATGGGCTTCACAAGAGGAACCCTCATTGTTCCAGACTCCATGTTGAGTAATGTCAATGCCAGTAGTATCAGTAGTAGTAATACTATTAGGAGTAGTTGGTGTGCGTGACAGTAGTTATAGTAGTAGTAGTTGTAGTAGTAGCATTGGTAGTAGTAGTATGTCTATGTCAGTAATAGTATGTGAGCGTGATGGGGAGGGTGTGGGTGATGATGATCCTCTTATCGTCCACGAATAGGAGATACTTTGCACCATTGTTCGATGTTCTTTTCGGCTAATTTTTTTCCTCATTCCCACGGTGTAATATTTCTTTGTTTTACTTTTTAAAGTATATAAAAACGACTTTGACAATGCATAATGTACTAGTAATGAACACAGAACGCTTCGATAACTTATAGATAAGTTATACCAACGATTGTTTATCGTGTTTTAGTCATCCACAAACTATGCCCACACGATAGTCTAGCGTATGCATAGCGTAATAATTCCCAAGCACGTTATCATAGGTTATAAATAAGTCATGGGTACCCTAAACATTACTTTGATGTGTTTCGACGTATGAGGAACTTTCAAGTAGCGTGTTTCGGAAGTGTGAACAACGTTCGTTGTAGTGTGCTTACAAAACGTTACTCATAGGTTAGAAAATAAGTTTCGGGTACGCGAATGTTACCTCTACGTGTTTCGACTTATGAGTAACATACAATTACGTGTGTCAACGATCGCATAACGTGCCTACAACTTATGGCCAGCGTAGCGGAACGTGTGAGCCAAACGCCGAGTACGTCGTAAAATTTCAAGCATGCAAAATTTTTTGGACAACCAAAAAGTACAATGTTTAAACCAGCGTAATACGACCTATGGTAGTTTTTTCAGCGTGCACCTAACGTACACATAACGTACCCATAACGTATCGACGTGTGCCAGCGTAGACAAATTTTTCATAAATCGGCATACGCTGGCTAAATCGTCAAGGTGTGACAGCCCCTTTAGAGGCCCTGCTCGTTAGGAGGATCGAGTCTTCAAGGGGGGAGAATGAATTATTATTATGAATGTTTCTCGAGTTGATTATTGTGATTTGTTGTTCTATCATTGTGCTGGCTGATAATTTGCTTGCTGTGAAACTGTTGCATTGTTATTGTGTGGAGGTGTTACAGATTTGTAAATCCTATGTGATTGGAAATGTTAAGTTATGTGTTAAGGACATATTTTGGGTGTTCCAACCTGGAGGGATAAATTGAGCTGAAGAGCGAAAGCGTGAAATTTATTGGGTTTTTTTTAAACACAAGTTAAAAGAACTGTATTTGTTTTAGTCATAAGTTAAAAGGATAAAAGTCTTGTATGTTTGTATTTATATCTGATTTGTATATGCACCGATTTGCATTGATCAGCATGTAGTACAAAGTGTTGTATTATTTGAGGTATTTACATTAAGTAAGCGAGTGTTGAAATGGAGCATGTGCAGGCTCAGTAGATTTCACTGGAATAAAACATGCTCCATTGCGTATCATGAACTTATGGGAATTGGGAATGCTTATGAGAACTTATGGGAATGCTTATCATGAGCTTATGGGAATGAATAAGTATGGAAAGTGGAGATAAGGGTTAGTCGTCACCGTACACTGTGAATACTCTGAATGAGGCAAGGTGCACACCGCTGATTTATCAGAGGAGGTACGGTCACATCAGATTCCTCACATGCCGTTGCATCTTTGGCGTGCAAACAAAATAGCTGGGTTTGCGGCTTGTATCGAAAGACAGAGCCCTGGCGTTATGATGCGGTCTCTTTGGAGTGCAGGGCGGATGCCGTTGAGAGCATTTTAAGACCAGATAGAGAGGTGTTGTGTGTGAATTCGATCTTGGTGAACATCTGAATTAGAAGCAATCAATGTGGGCTCGATAAGGAACTGAAGATTACTGTACGATGTCATAATCCTACATATGTTGACATGGATGTCTTGTTAGATTTGAAATTGCAATAACGAAAGCACGAAGCGCACATGTGTGTCGGTGCAGTTTTGAATATTCCAACTGGGTAGAAAATTTTAGTGTCTCGAATCATGAATCACGATATGCCTTGAGAATGGCTAGATGGTGCACGAACGGAAAGTTGTGTATGTTCCGTGTGAAAATCCCTCACTTGTGCTGTGGTTAGGCCGTGGTTTTCGTATAATGGATTAAAGCTCGAGCTTTCTCACTAAGAGACAACTTTGTATGCTGTTTTGGCTTTGAACACTGTACGTTGCATACAAAATAAAGGATGGTCTCCGAAGAGTATCATTTGAATGCCTGTTATAGAATAATAATAACAGTGCATACATTATAGTCTTGGGGTAACATGTTAAGTCTAGAAGCCACTTTGGCTTGATGCTGATAACGCAAAGGTCGCAGGTTCTTTCCCCATATGGGTCAACACTCTCCACTGAGTCTGTGTTTGAATCTCAACTTATCTGTAAACTGAAATATCTGTGTTTTGTCGGCAGGGAAGGACATAAATGTGCGCTGTCCCTTGGATAGGCGTTGAAGCAAGTGTCCCATGCGCGAGCATCGAAGAATTTGATTGATCTTGGAAACACCATAGAGCCTTGGTTTGTGGAATATAAATGCTGATATGAAAATTGTGAATGTAAAATATATTCTGAACGGGCTCCATTTGGGAAGGCTGGCTTTCGCTGGCATTATGAGACAACATAAATTAAACAACGCTTTGTTGAGGACTTAAGATGATTGAGTGCATGCTTGCGTATCCTCTTAAGCGTTCAGGCGATTGGCCTCGCGGGTTGTTGTGTGTGGACTTGTTTAAATAAACACACCGAGTGTTACAATTCAGCTGTGTGTAGTACTGCCTCTCTCCTTCCCTCTGTGGATGGCGGAGTGTGGCACAGTTATGAGGGTGGGGGAGGGGGGGGTCATCATGTTGGAATGTGTGGTGTCCTGTCTCGCTCCTGCCATGCTCGGTGGCCTGAGAAACACCGAGTTTCCAAATTTTAATTTGATTTGTATTTAAAATGTGATCGAACTGTATAAATGTGATTTGTAATGATTTTAAAGTGAGTTGTAAAGTAGTTGTGTATGATTTTGGTACGTTGTGATGAGCAGGGATTTATAACATCCACAGGCACTCCGGTAAAGAGTGATCAGTTAATTACTAACTTGTTATAGGCAGTCCGTTTGCCCTCTCAAATTGTAGTTATTAAGTGTGATGACCACACAGATGATTCTTGGATAAATGTGAAGTTTAAAGTCACAACCATTTCCCAAAACTCCCAATTGGTGTTTAGCAGGTAGGGCAATTCATTAATGTGTCCATGATCCTTCGGATGGATGTTAAACTAGGCGTGCTGTCTTCATTAGTTGATGGATGTTAAAGACAAATTCCTGCACAAACTACTGCTGGGAAGGCAATGGCAAACCACCCAGTGTAAAGGGGCTGTCACACCTTGACGATTTAGCCAGCGTATGCCGATTTATGAAAAATTTGTCTAACGCTGGACACGTCGAATACGTTATTAGTTGGTACTTAGGTGCACGCTGAAAACACTACCATAGGTCGTATTACGCTGGTTAAAATGTGTACTTTTTTTTGTTGTCCAAAATTTTGCATGCTTGAAATTTTAGACGTACCTGGCGTTGGCTCACACGTTCCGCTACGCTGGCCATAAGTTGTAGGCACGTTATGCGATCGTGAACACGTTAATGGTATGTTACTCATAAGTCAAACACGTAGAGGTAACATTCGCGTACCCGAAACTTATTTCTACCCTATGAGTAACGTTTTGTAAGGCACGCAACGAACGTTGTCACACTTCGCCACACGCTACTTGAAAGTTCCTCATACGTCGAAACACATCAAAGTAATGTTTAGGGTACCCGTGACTTATTTATACCTAATGAATAACGTGCTTGGGATTTATTACGCTATGCATACGCTAGACTATCGTTGGGCATAGGTTGTGGACGCTAAAACACGATAAACAATCGTTGGTATAATCTATGTATAAGTTATCGAAGCGTTCTGTGTTCATTATAGATACATTATGCTTTTGTCAAAGTCGTTTTTAATACTTTAAAAAGTAAAACAAAGAAATATTTCATCGTGGGAATGAGGAAAAAAAATTAGCCGAAAAGAACATCGAACAATGGTGCAAAGTAGTCTCTATTCGTGACGATAAGAGGATCCATCATCACCCACACCTCCCCATCACGCTCACACTACTACTACTGACATAGACATACTACTATCCAATGCTCTACTAAAACTACTGTCACGCACACCAACTACTGCTAATAGTATTACTACTACTGATACTACTGGCATTGACATCTACTCAACATGGAGTCTGGAACAATGATGGGTTCCTCTTGTGATCCATTTGTTATATCCAATTCCCCTTAAGCTGCCAATAGCCATTACACGGTAGATGTAAGTTAGAAACACGTTCAGTAAGTTGCTGTGGTCGTCCGGAAGACGTCAATCTAATTCGTCTACATACGACAATGTGCGTTTGAGATACGTTACACATAGGTCTCAGCAGTTACTCATAGGTTCAAAGCATCGCTACTCATAGGTTAAACACACGTTACTCATAGGTTCATAGCACGCTAGTCATTGTTCAAGGCAAGTTACAAATAGGTTCAATGCACGTTACTCATAGGTTTAAGCACATTAAACATAGGTTCAGAGCACGCTAATCATCATAGGTTAAAAGGACGTTACCCATTGGTTGAAAATTAGGTTGCGGTATGTTAATATTACCTTGACGTGTTTAGACTTATGAGTAACCTACAAGTACGTGTGTCCGTCGTGTGTAAACGATCGCGGAGCGTGCCAGGAACATATGAACAACGCATGCGGAACGTGTTGCCTTACACCGAGTAGGTCGTAAATTTCAGCATGCTTGAAATTTCACGACGTATTACACATACCACGTAATATGACAGCATACTTCATTGTTTCCAGCCTACTCTTAATGTATACACAACGTACCCATACGCGTATTCGACGTGTGCCAGCGTTTTAGACACATTTTCATAGGCCGGCATACGCTGGCAAAATCGTCAAGGTGTGACTGCGATGTTGACACTCAAATCTCAGGCGGTTATGATTTAAATCGGCGTCCGGCAGGTTCTTAACAGGCTACGCCACGAGTTCGCCGGCGATACGTTTAGCGCGCTAATGCGTAAGTTAAACTATCGTTGGGCATAGGTTGTGAACGCCGACAACAGGCTAAGATTCGTTGGTAAAAGTTTCAATAACACAACGAAACGTTCTGTGCCGTTACTAATATGTTATGCATACGACCAACACGTTATGAATACGCCCAAAACTTTAAAAAAACATCAAAATTTCAGCGTACGCAACGTTTTACATATTTTTATACGTTGCCATGCTGGTTAAAACGTCAGGTGTGACAGGCCTAACCTTTTGATGGTACAGACGCTCATAACTAGTATGGACTTTATCAGAGCAGAGTATAGTGATTCAAGCAGGCAAAACTCAAGAAACCAAAATTTCATATGGAGCCTTGCATATAAATAGAATAAATTCCGTTAACTTGTATGAATAAAATTATGTTAATTAAATGAGAATAATGGAATGGCTGCAAGATTGCCATGAATTACTACGAGACATTACCAGTGCAAATAATACCTCTTATAATGATTGATCTGTGAAGCAAGTATATCAAGTGGTGAAGAAAATTGGTTAAAATAGTGAATTATGAATCTGATTGGATAAACATGTTATTGAAACTTGTCCATCCTTCATAAATATCAGACATCCAAGAACCAGGACAAAGACAAGCTATGCACATCACAAAAGAAGAATACTTTTGACAGGCAAAGCTACTCTCCTTGGACACGTTTCAGACCTGCTTGTTGTCCAAGTGCTCCTTGAACACACAACCTTTGCACTTGCCACAAGAACATTCCAATTCCTTGCCTGCACGAGCAGCAGAAAGCAAACATCTCTGTTGGCCTTATTTGTCAGGTTAATTCATGAATTCAAGTTTAATTGGACTACAATTAAGGCAGAGGTTTAAACTGTATTTATTTGTTTTGATGAAAGAATGGATTTGTATTTAGATGGTCAGAGTAAGTGATTAGATGGTCAGAGTAAGTGTGATGGGTATACAGCATTTGCTCTGGCAAGTGGTGAAAGGAAAGTGGTAAGAAATGGACAATGCAGAGGTTTAAAATGTTGTTTGATGGAATAATTCCAATGGTGATGAGAAAGGTTGGAAATTAATTAAACAACATAAGATTTGGTATTGTTTAACTGTTTGGAGAAATTTTGCATCTCTTCACCATGTTGTCAAGCTTTTGTTCCCAAAATGAATGCTCTGCAGCCAAAGTGTGTCCGTGACACCGTCAAGTTATGCAACTCGACAACTCGCACTGCTGTAACATGTCAAAGCCGAGCAGCGTGGACCCCTCTCATCATGGGGGGGAGTTCAGCAGAGCTGGGAGTCCCGAGAAAGACTCCTAAATTATCGCCCTGTGACTACATTGACAGCCATGCTACTCGTGTTTAATTACCCCTGTTAATGAATGTAACAATGTGCAACCTAGCTTTAATTATCTTAGGGACCTATTTTGTGAATTAACAAACAACTAACAACAGCAACCAGTGTGCTTTAACTATATATTGTAAGTGATGAATAACAAGTGAACTCGCGTGATAATAGTATGCATGTGTCTATTCACCAGAAAAGTGATTTCACACAACTGTTTACCAGGTTTTGTTGTCTAAGAAACATAAACTTGGGGAAAGTTATAACTAGTGGAGGCTGTGTATGGTAACTGAGTTAATTACTTTCAGACTCAGCTCAAAAAAAAAAAAAAAACAACGAACGATTTTAGTGTTCATTGTGATTTTTGAGAGAGCACTCAATATGATTTAGTGTTCATTGTGTCTTTCCCAAAATTATAATTCGTTTATGGTATTCGAACCTTCATGTTTCTTTTGGTTCAAATTAATGGGTTGATTATAGACTAAATTCCTTTGGTATTTTTTATTTGGAATGAGAGGGCTTCTCTTTGTGATTTTGTTTGCTTGTCTAGTCAACAGATTAACTTTGTTTTCAAATTGTTTGAAATATAGATTAGTTATTTTGAAGGTTATGAAAGAAATTTTTATAAACCTCGTTTGTGCTTGATTGATTTGTGGCAGCCATCAGTCATCCGGCGTTCAGTTTAATATCAAGTTTTGTTTTGGAGTTAAAAATTGCGAAACCTTTATCATACAAAGTCTTGTAATCTTAATTAAAATGCATTATGAGCTACCAATGTAAGTGAAAGTATTCTCCCAATTTGTTTTTTCTAACTCCTTCTTGAATAGATCAGAATTTGCAGAGTTAATGAGTCTATATGAAGTGAAAATATTAAGAATCCGACACTTAAAACCAGTAATTTGGAACACAGGTAAATGATCGTATATATAGTAAGGTACACCGGTTGGTTATCGAATTATATATTTCAATACGGCTAGCTTGGACCCTCGTGACATGGGTTGATCTATTAATTAAGGGTAGACAAAAGTTTAGAAATTGAATCGAGTTATCAGGGTTAGGCATTTAGGCCTAATCAGGGTTAGGCCGGATTTTCCAATAGGCAACATAGGCCATTGCCTATGGACCCACCGTAACTGGGGCCACCGGGCTTGTGGGTTTCTCTGATCGGCAAGGAGTAGGCTAGTAGGCCTATAGTAAAATGAATAAAATAAAATAAGGTACAAAAATATAAACAGTACATTTTTAAATGCCCGTTTCGCACATCTATCTACTATCTATCTGTAGATATATACATTACATGTTGTATTTAGTGGACTTCATTGTTATATTAGTGTGTTTTTGTGTTCTTCTATTTTGTGATATGGTATCATCTTATACTAGACTTGAATATTTTATTATTACTTTATGCTTACAGATTATTCTTGGAATCTTGGGGATTCTCATGAGATAGATAATTATGTGTCCCAGAAGAAAATATATGAGTGGCTCACAAAGAGAAAGTTAAAAGAAACCAAAACTGCACAACTCCAATCACTTCCAAAGCTGACAACCTTTGTTTAAAACCAAAACCAAAAGAAGATTCAGAGCCAGAGTACCAGTGACGGTAAACTCCCAGGGATGACCACGACGAAGCAAGGTCAGCTGAGTCACAGTCAAGTATCGAACCTGATCAGCAATGGAAGTAGAAGTACCACCTGTGATTGAAGCTTCATCCGATTCATCTCAGTTGAACCGATAAGAAACATTCTGTGGAACAAGATGTTAGTGCTGATTTGTGTGTATCGAGTGATCCAGCTGACTGTCAGATAATTGATGATAAATTGATTGATATTTAGTAAATCATCTCTTGATCAAAACTGTGAACAAGGTGATTCTCAAAATCCGCAAGAAAGCGGCGGTGGGGTGAAAAGGAAAGAGTCGATATGTGCCCATATCCTGTTTACACGTAAAATGGCAAATGATGAAAAAGTTAAAAGGGAATGGCTTGTGTATTCTCCAAAAACTGGCGTGATTTATGTGTTCCCTGCAGATTCAGCAAGCAAGTCTCATTGTTATACAAGTGGGTTTAGTGACTGGAAAAACTGCCAGCATAGAGTTGCAGTAAAGTTGCACATGAAAATAGTAAAGAGCATAAAAACTCAGTTAGCTGCTTGGGGTGTAGGGCAGTTAGCAAGTCGAATTGATTCACTTTGGCTTTGCAAGTAGAAGTAGAGAGAATATTGGAGAAAGTTCTGTTGCGCATAGTTGAAACACTAAATATTTTTTGAATCAAGAGGTCTTCCTCTCAGAGGTAGTGATGAAAGAATTGCTCTAGCAACAATGGTAATTACCTGGAGTACTAGAACACATTAGCAAAATTTGACCCTCTTCTTGCACATCTGGGTAAGTACGGTGCTGTAGATAGTGGAAAGACTTCATATCTCTCAAAAACGATTTCTGATAACATGATCAATCTGATGGCTGAAGAAATTCACTCAGTTATCATAAGTGAAGTGAAACAAGCCAAATATTATTCATTTAGTGTTGATTCCACACCGGATTTAGTCAATACTGACCAACTTACATTCATAGTTCGTGATGTAAAACCTGACGGTAAACCTGTTGAAGCGATTTCTGAAGTTCATAGACATACATGACCATGGTGCAGAGAGCATAGCCTCAACTGTTATACAATTAATCGAAGATGTTGGTCTTGATTTGCGTGACATGAGAGGCCAGAGTTATGACATGCTGCCAATATGTCTGGCATTTACACTGGTCTCCAAGCCAGAATAAAGGCGATGATCCCCTGGCATATTATGTCCCTTGTGCAGGTCACTCTTGAACCTTGTAGGAAACATCAGCTGCCAGCAGTTGCCTTGCGTCTGTTTCATATTTCAGTTTTTTTACAAGTTATATACTTCTTCTCAGCCTTCACATATAGATGGATCACTTGAAAGCCGCACTACCAGCTGCAGGGATTGTACTGAAATCCCTATAAGATACTCGCTGGAGTGCAAGGGCTGATGCTGTTAAAGCAGTGTTTTTACATACACATGAGATAAAGTCAGCACTGGAGAACATATTTCTTAACGAGACAATTTGTGGCTACAAAGCTTGAAGGTGAAGGTCTCAGAAAACAAATGGAATCATTTGAAACAGCACTTCTTACTGTAATATGGTATAAGATTTTGACAAGGTTATAATGCAACCAGCTTATCACTTCAAAAAGTTGAGACTGACCTTCTGTCAGTTGTGAACCTGTTATGAGAGTTTGATCTCCTTCATCTCTGAAATGAGACGGCATCAGTTTGATGAAATATAAGATCAGGCTGGACTTTTGCTTGAGCCTATTCTACACAGATACCAACAAAAAGACAAAAAAGAAGAAAAAAATTCTTTGATGAATCAGTTGGGATAGAAACTCATCTTGATCCACGTTCAGAAGTTCATGGTGGACAATTTTTTACACAATATTAGATTGCCTTAGGATGAATTAGAGCGCAGAGTGAATGCCTATTCAGAAATAAAGAAGCTGTTTAGCTTTTTAACAGATATGACAGTATGAATTATGATGCACTCAAAGCTCAACTGGAACTCCTTGTCAGTACCTATTCCAGTGACCTGGAAGCATCTGTTTTAGATGAAATTTTGCAGTTTAAAGACATTTTGTTGTTTGAATCTGACAGGCAGTGACAAACATCTCCACTTTGTTGAGGTCTAAAGTTGGTATTTTGAACTGCCTTTCAAACATTAGTATCTTGGTAAGAATGTTCTCTACCATCCCCATTACAAACTGTCAAGGAGAGAGGTCTTTCTCTACTCTATCTAGGGTGAATAATACACTGAATCAACTTTGGGACAAACCACATTAAACTCGCTTATCTATTATGCATTGAATCTGACCTCCTACAATCTTGACAACAACAGTATCATTGACAAATTTGCCATAGAAAAAAGCAGGAAAATGTCATTTTGAACTTCACACAGTTGTGTTGCAAAATTTATTATGCTTCAGTTTCATTGTATTTTTCCATTATTCCTATGTGTAAGATGTACATGATATGAACTTGATTTACTTTTGATGTACATGATATGGAACTAATTTTGATTAAAAATATATTGATGTGTTAATTATGTTGTAATTACTTTATTTTTTACATTACAATATTACGATATAATATATATATAAAAAATTTTGGGGGGGGGGCACTGATAAGGTTTCGGCCGAGGGCACAACAAGCAAGTTAATCCGCGCCCTGGAGTAATATATTAAGGTGGGGAACTTACATAATATTAAAGGAGGGTCTATGTTAATAAATTCATCGATAGATTAGTCAATATTATATTTATGAATCATAAGTTAACTGTTCGGTTAAAATCAATAAATGAGGGAATTCATGGTATTTCATAGACCATAATGCAGAAATAGAAAAACAGAGACCCGTGAACCTGTTGGGTTCCCGTTGTGACAGGCGGTTGATGAAAAAACATCATTTTCAAGAAACAAAAAACAAAAGATAGCTCAGCGAACTATACCGCTGAGGTTGTTTGCATTGTATAAATACTCCCGACGAGTACTTGACGTGAATCAGAAATTGATTTTTAAATAATTTTTTTGTTTCCTGATTTGAACGAAACTTGATATTGCGCATCAATGTAGAAAAAAAACCGGAGAAAAGAAAGTCGAATAATTATTGTGGTAATCTTCTAAACACAATTTTATTTATTAAATGAACACGGAATTATTAGATCAATATGGTGACAGTATATTTATGCTTAAAAATAAATCGTTCTTTATCTATACTAAATGTTTGAGATTTTAAAATAAATCCTTTCAAGAAAAAACAAAGAATAGCATCCAGCGAACTATACCGCTGAAGGTTGTTTGCATTGATTCACCAATACTCCCGAAAGAGTACTTGACTGTAATCGGGAATAGATTTTTTCGTTGCCCAATTTGAAGAAACTTGATTACTGCAACCGCAGGCAAATGGTGGTAAGGTGGCTAAAAGTTTTGCGTTATCGTTATGTAACCGATTTTGGCTGTATTTCGGGATCATCAGTACATACAAGGATAGAGTTTATAATTATTGAGATGCAAGACAGCATTATGAAATCAATTAATGGAATTAGGAATTGTACCATGTATGACAATTGTATTGCTCTACTCACTGATTGTAGGTGAAACTGGCCTGACTGTAATTTAAGTAAGATGCCCTCCATATTTTGTGGAAGACAAACAAAAGATAAAACCAGAACTTGCCTAGTGCAGAAGGCATTAGAGAAATGAATGTTAAAGTAAGTCAGAAGTGTAAGAATTATATTATGAAATTATGCAATTACAACCCCCACAAAAGCAGTCATTAAATAATACCCATTTTATTTGTTAGAACACATTGAAAATTAAGAAGAATAGAAGAAGAAGCCTAACTTCATAATTATTATACAGATGATGGAATATTTTTTTGACTAAAAGGATCTTTGGAGGATGGTGGACAAAATTGGTTGATTTTGTTGGACAATGTTACTTTTCAATCGTGATACTCCAACATTGCCCTCACTAAAGGCCACTTCACGATTGCCTCATGCCTTGAGAGGAAAATTACTCCCCTTTAATCGTACAAACTGAAGAGGCTTTCTAGAATTGTGCCAAATTGGAACGCTTGAATAAATACTGAACCCTTTGATCATGCAAATAACAAATGAGATGATTGGTTTTGAGTATACGTACAACGGAAATTTCTTTAGATTTTAACATGTCGTTCAGGTGTGAAAAAAAAGAGAAAGGTAAAATTTTGATACAAACAATGTAATGCAAGTTAAATGCTTCTAGAAGAACCTTTGTCAGTCTCATTGAAATACTCGGCCCACTACGTTTTTATTGATTAACTGAATTGTAATCAGTGTTTAACCTTGATTTTGTTTTTTCGGAGTTGTTGAGAAGCAGTTGAACTTATGCAGTATGACATTATTTGTCCAATGAAGCTTTGAAGAACTTCCACCGGAAAGATTGGACGATGTGAAGCGAACCCAGATTGGGTGATTAGGCATTCAACACAGTGATCATAACAACCCCTTCCGAGGGAGATACGCGATGAGTTCATGTCTATAAGAAAGAGAAAAAAAATTGACCCAGCTGAGAAGAGGTTGGACAAGTCAAACCAGGAAGCAAAAGAGTTTTCTTAAGTCACTAGTTGCATTGGTGCCTGCCTTCAGAGCAACGCGAACCACTCACAAAACGCTTGTCGGCAGATATATTGTGAACTTGTGTGGTCGCACAACGCACAATTGAAGGCCCTGAAAGGTCCTACGGCGAGTCATCTACTAATGTGCGCCAGAGATTAGCGAAGAAAGGGGAGGTGGCGTCAGTAGGGGCCATCTAGGCGGCATGCCTCAACGTTTGCCATTAGCTGAGCTCTTGCCGGAATCCAAACCTGATTGCGACGAACTGCCGCTTTACGAGTCCTCCCAAATGTCTGCACTGGGGACTGGAAGTCTATAGGATCACATCTCGATGTTCGCTCTTCATCTCCTTCAAACCCAAGTGCGTAAGGCTCAGTTTCACCTAACCTGACCAAGAACAACAGATCTACGTGCAGCTCAAGGAGTGCCTAGACTGCTGATTCCCATTGGGTGTCTGCTCTTCTACACCCTGCCCGCTTATCTTCATGGGCCTCGCGGTAAGCAGTCTTTTCGATTTTGTGACAACTGCTGAAGAATATGCGCATGAATATTATGGAAACACACTCTTATCTAAAACCTGAACATGGGAAACTATTGAATATGGCAAATCGTCTAGGCATTCTTCTCCGATGAGCGTCTGGGCGTAGCCATTATTGTGGTGGAACCTTGTGTGATAAGGGATATCTTTTCTCCTTTAGGAAGCGGCTGGGGCACGGGTGATGGTGATACTAATTAAGGTAGATCACTACATGTATATTAAAGACATTGTTCATGATAGGAAAAGGGGAGGGGAATGTTGGAAAAAAAAATAATTATATTCATGTATTCCTGCAATATATATTTCACTTGTCGCTCTGGTAGCATCATAAATTTAATTTTTGTACTGGAGTCAAATAGGAGCTCTGTCAGAGTGAAAGTTTCCTGGGTTTCTGCGACAGTTCCTTTTGACCTCCAATATTAATAAATGAAATCATTCTTAACTATGAAAAGGTCCTGCCTCATGCATAGAAAGGCTGTTAGCATAAACACTGCTGAAAACTTTTCTGCCTGTGCCTGTTCAGCTCTTCCCGTAAGTTGAATTGCAAAATTGTCTTCACCCTCACCTTTTTTGGATGTCAAATGAGTATAAGAGGGATTGCCTTCAGGGGCTTCTAATTAGATGAGTATCATTTGAATGCTAAGGGAATATTAGAATGTTGCTGGCCTCTGTATATACGAAATTAAAGATTCTTCTTTTGTATGCGTGAAACCAGAGGGGTCGTTCTTTCCACCACAGAGGGCAATTCCCTGGGTGCTCAACTTGTTAGAATAATGATACTGAGGAGGAAGGAAGTCACGTGGACGAATAGCAAAAATGTACATGACCCAATATATAGGGGAAATACTTTAATACTATATGAATGCTGGCAGACGGTATCATCCTCCACACCTCGCTCCTCAAGTCCGCCCCTCCAAAATGCAGTTGAATCTCCTCCCCCCCCCCAAACTAACCAAATGCAAGTGAATCTCCTCCATCCCCCCCCCCACACCCCCACCCTCTTCAAGTCCCACTATCAAACACAAGTCCCAGAACACCCCTTCCCCTCCCACTTCCCCATACTTCTCCCCACCTCTTTTGCTCACTTCCCTACATCTTCGGATTGCATAGAACGAGGTGAAGGCAGATCGCTTTCCCCTACCTCTCTCTCAATCCCCTCAAATATTCCTAGCCCCCTTTGGAGAATTGACTCTTGGACTATGAAAGGTAATATAAAAATGTTCAACTCCCATTCCTTCAATGGGTATATATATCTATACTATATATATAAAATTATAGAGGCGCAAAAAAAAAAAACAATATATCGGCAGTATTTTTTAAAAAGTTGTGGGACGGATTCGGACGAACTTGGTGGACATGTTGGACTGTGTTGGCAGGATGAATGTTTTGATTTTTGGTGAAGATCCGAATCCGAATCTGGAAGTGAAGAATTATGTAATCCGCAGAAAGTGATTTTTCATCATCGAGAGATTGGGGCAAAAACGATATATAAGTTGAATTTCAAAAATGTATTGGGTCTCGTAGGTCTCTCGTGTTATGTTTCGTGGATCAGGCATTGCGTGGCAGAGGTATGCGCTCACCAGTGCCCTTATAGTTTAGAATTTTCTTACCTCTCTGTAATATAATTATTCTTTACAATTGCATTATTTCCTTCCTCCCAACCTGCCTTGTTTTCCTTTCATTGGGATCATCTTCCCGCAGTTTGTTTTGTGTTACAGGAAAGAACCCATTGGTTTACAAGAGTAAAGTTCTCATGTGTTCTTCAAGTTCTCTACGCGCGAGTTGTCCGCGCACTATTAGACAGTCGTCTGAAGAGAGTAAAAGAGCCAGTGCAAGCCACATTTGTTCATTGCGTGATAATTGACTTGAACGAAATATCAATACACATTTATGCACATCATTAGATCAGAGACAGATATAACGGAATCACTTGTAATTTGCTTCCTTATCTATTGTAATTTCCAGTCTCCTTTGATGGTTTTTAAAAGCCACATTGTGCTTGCATTATGAAACTGCTAAATAACTTAAGTAAATCAATAATCATTGATTAGAATGAGCTCTTTATTTCAAAGTTTTAGAGCTAAGAGTAGTTTAATATTTAAGTACAGCAAAAATTAATAAAGTAAGAGGGCAGAAGTGCTTGATACGCAGTTTGACCCGGAACAACAGTATCCAATCGTAGCTACATAGACTTAGGGTCATGTGATCTACACTGAGGCAGACACAGTCTGCCCCAGCAACTTTCAATTTGCAGAATTTTTCAGCTGTTTTTGAGGATTTATTTTCGCTGGGAATATTGGCTTTGGAGTTGCATCCAGTCTTGCGGAATTTCAGCTTTCTAATCACATTTCTAGAAGGTACTAAACATATAATATATATATATAACTATATTATATTATATATTGTTTACGGTTTCGGAACCATATTTGCATACAACATACAGTTGGCCCGAGTCAGTTTATTCCATTAATATATGTGCAGTTAGATCCCTTCCTTGTGTAGTGGGGAAGACACAGAGTTAAGGGTGCGTTGCGATGGGCTGTTAGTTAGGTTATTAAATGATTTTTCACCTTACTATTTTATCCACTTCCATTTCATTTCTGAGGGGCAAAATCCACGACATAGCACGGTACCCGTTCCCCAACTGATCGCTTCTGGAGGCAAATCGCAACGTGCACCATGGAGTAGACCGGCGTTTGAGTATTCCCGTCTACTCCAATACCAGAACGTGGGCGTGAATCACGTCGTTTTTGCACACTCAGGTGGGCAGGCAAACTGCGTCTGGCCGAAACCCCGCCAAGAAAGGCGGACCACATGAAGGGCCGGTAAATCGGAATGCTCGAATTGAGACGATGACGATCGGTTTCGCCATGGCTCTCCCGAGCTCCGTGATCTATAAAAGTAGGAGGCAATCCTCAGAGTTTTTGATCAGCGTTGGTATTGCGGGTTTTTGGAGGGTCGAGTTAGAATTGGCGAGTTGTTTGTCATTGAAGAGAATTGCAAGTTGGAGAGGTTGAAGAAGAATTGTTGTGAAAGTGTTCTGCTGCCTTGGCTATGTCTGCCTACGGCTCGCCTCGACGGTCCCGCCTACTGTACTGGATCCTCGCCCACGACACTTTCTTGTCTGGTCTCGCGCTCACTCTCAACAATTTTGACTCCGCTCTCTCCACTCAGCTCCTGCTGCAGACTCGTTATCACACGTTGCGGCTGTGGACAGACTGCACAGCTTTTTGTCGGGTGCCCACCACAGGAAATGTTCCCCCGAAACGCTCAGGTAGCAAAAACTGTGACCTCAACTCCCTCCTCCTGGCTGCATAAAGTCCTTTTGCCTTTCATTGGTTATTTTGTCTGAGTGTGTTGGTGCCTGTCGGTTAGATAAGCTGTATAAGATCTTCATTGAGTGATTGTTATTTGCTTTTATTAATACTCACGTTAAGTCTGCACTGTGTCTGCTTTTGTAAGTTGCCTTGTATAATTGTCGACCCAACACCTCTCTCATCTTTCCCTGCATCACATCCCAAATAACTATTTTGTTGTGCCAACTTGCTTTTCCTGCTTATTGTAATAAATAATAATTGTTAGATGTTCCTTAGCTCGTCTTTAGTCTTTCCTCCAATTGGTACAACGCATGGTTCGAATTCTAGCGGTCTTTATTCCGTAATCTGTTCCTTCCGCCGGTACGTCCTGGCAGTGCCAGCTCGACTGCATTCGATCTGGGAAGGGAGTCGTAGTTGGTAAGTTAATGATCCCGGTTTGGGCAAGGCGTTCGAGAGCGTGGTTTCCCGGTAGTAGAAACCACTGCGTGGGTTAATTAGGTAACTTGATTCTAGACAAAGGACCTATGCCAAGCAGTTGAGGGTATTGGCGTCCACGGTCCGGTTAGCGACCCGCCGGTCATGGAATTTTTATCCGTCAGCGACGGGCGCTACATTCGGGGAGTTCTGGTGGGATCGACGTAAGCTTTCCACCTAGTGGTCCTCTCACCCGACCCCGCAACAAAATATAATAATATATATATATAATGATTTTGAATTCTGTTACTGCTATAAACGTCATTCCGGTGTTTCACAGGCAGGGCAATTAATCCATGTGTGTTCGTGTAGTGTTGCTGTCCCTCCGATGGATGTTAACCTGGGACGTACCCGAGCTACCAGTTCGAGTGTAAACTCACATTGACCTGCCATGAGAGAAGTGGGCTGGCAACCAGCCTTCTGAGGGGAATATTTTATCCTGCTGTTTCTTATCTGCTGTCATTTCATTTTGAACTGAAAAAGAAATCCCCCAAATAAAACCATTGTGTGCTGTACCCTGCGAACGCATATATACATCCGAGCCTAATCCAAGGAAACAACTGCATCATCTGCATATGCAGCCTCAGAATGAAAGAAAACTTACAGCAGAGAAGCTGCTGTGGCACGGATGTATCAAATGGTATTAAAGCTTACAACGCACTTTTCCAATCAAGTAATGGAGAGTACGAGCGTGAGCGGCGATCGGAAGGTGTATAAACAAACAACTTCCTGACACACACTTTTGCCCAAATAGACAAATGTAAGCTACATTATAAACTAATAAGTGAAAATTGTTATAATTAACAAAAGAAAAATAGTTTTGTGACATTAAAGAAACAAGTTGTAGACAGTTTTTATATCAACTCATCTAAGAATAACATATTTAAGGAGGATTCAAACATCCCAATTTGAACTATATTATACTGTTTACGAATTTGGGAATTCGATTGCACCCAATTCAGGTTCCTTTAGTCAGCTATGTGATAAGTGCTTGTTCCGCTAGATAGCTTCACCTTTCATTGTTTAAATGTTCCAGAAATCGATTAGATGCGCTTGCGGATCGATTTAATAGTTTAGGGGAACGTAACAATTGGAGACATCACCGTCCCTTCTGCGAAGAGCAAGAAGACCCTGCCGTCCCGTGACTCACATGTGTTCAACAACTCCCTCCCACCCGTGGTCTGAGCAGGGGGATGGATCCACGAGGGCATGAGTCACTGCCGGGCAAGTGGGAGGGTGCGGAGAAGATAAGTGTTGAGGGGAGTCGTTCAGCAGACCCGTCGGGTCCTGCTTGGTCTTGCGTTAGGGTTGAGGCATTCGAGTTTGCTTTTTTGCTTTCGGTTCCTGGCTCAGTGAGCTACGGCTGCGGCTTTGAGCTCGGGAGACGGCTTTTTTGCTTTTGGTGGTTCAGTGAGCTTCGGCTTCTGTTTGGACTCGGGAGAGGCTTTTTGCTTCGAGCTGCATATTGCTTGGAGTAGAGAGTTTGAGCTGGTTGCTCAGATCGACTGCGATGGTGTCTTCTTCTTCTTCTTCTTGGTTTGTGGAGCTTCTTTGTTTCTCTTTTGGATTCCGGCTTTGGTGCGACTCAATCGACGCTCTTCGTGGAGGTGGTTCCTCGGGGAAGCGACGCTCATTGAACGGAAGGATCTGCGCCTCGTCTCACCAGCAGTGTTGAGAAGCAGCGGGAGGATTCAGCAGGGAGCTCAGGGAAGGATCGCAGCTCACGGCAGATTGGATCGAGCTCGCTCTCTGCTGGAGCCCGGGACCGAACAACTTGAAGACCACACGAGGTGGAGAGGTTCAGGATAGGTTCTGGGTTATTTCAGCTCACACCTGTTCCGAGCTGGAAGCTCGTTTTAAAGGCCTCTGCCAGCCTATTTCTTGGGTGTTATGTGTGCGTACGCGTGTGTCCGTGGGCCCGTCTAATAAGTAGGAATGCTGTTAAGCGCAAGTGGACAGGTAGCATAATAAGTTTTAATACGGTTTTAGTTTCTTTTGTGTGCCTTTTGTTGCATACGTGTTTTGCATTGTTTTAATTGCATACATGTTATATATAATAAAATGTCATGTTGTAAATGCTAACCTGTTCGTTCTGCGTCCATTCCTCATTGAACTGCCCCATCTTGCACTCACGGGAATATAGTTGTTTTTAAATAGCGTAAAAAGTGAATACGGGTCCAACGGGACTGCCGATAATACTCCGCTCGGTTATCCCAAGGAAGCGAGCTGCTTAAGCGCTCGTTCCAAGGGCGGTCCCGTTGAGGTACAATCTCTCGTAATCCTACACAACTGCGAATTAATTGGTAAATCGAAGATTTGGGATGGACCTGTTACGCGCGGTTAGAGTGCGTAAGGATAAGTGTGGTGTGAGTTAAAAACACACGCGTGGCTGGTTTCAGCGTGTACTCGGAAAGCCCGCGAACTGGATTGTCCGTAATCGGTGGGCGAAGCGACCGGCTATTGGTTTAGCACGCGATCGTTCGCACGCTGAAACACGTGAGTCGGAGAAATCCTATTTAGACAAATACACACATATTCAGCTAATAGCTACATAAAAGCATAAAATGTGTACAGTCTATCTGCTCACGATCACTCAAAGCAAATACTATTAGTAACTTGGTTTTTCGGACTGTGGAATGGGGAAGTTAACCTGGATCCCTCCTGACCATCAGGCTCTCCCATACTGCTGCGTGAACTGGCTGGCATACAAACTTGCCGAGAAGGAAGCTGCCGAACTCAGCAAGTCGTGAGAACCGCAGCACGGGGCTTATCGAACGAGCTGAGAAAGGCAAGAGAAGTCAAAGAAAAATTAAATTAATGGAGGATGTCACAAACATGGACATCAAATTGCTCTCAGACCTCCATCTCCCAATCGATACAACACGGACTATCTTCTTCTCACTCGCTGAATCATTGAATCGCACTGGCCGCTACAGTGGAGCACCCTGTTGATGAAGAGTTTGTGCACAACGTGACGTAACTGTGAGCATGGGACTAGTAACCACCAACAGGGTAATAGTAAACAACAAGATACAGGAACAAAGTTAATGTTATTGTGGCAATAAAAAAACACTACATCTAAGTTATTCGTAATAGTCTTTATTGGAAGTGGTTTGTACACAAATCAAAAGCAAGACAAAGACAGTAGGAAACATCAATGTACATTGACATGAATTACAAGAATATTGTAAACAATGGACAAATCACCGATAGCTGTGGGGCTTTTGAACTCGGGTTTCCCACATCATGAGGCGAGTGTTGGAATGAAGAAAGACGACGGCCCAACCGAACAAATTTCCACAATACTTACCACAAGGAATAGTTCAGAAACGCACAAATCCAACCTTCCGCATATCCTGGAATCGCCTGCTCACCAACTCGGGTTTTTTCACTTCCTAGTTGACTCCCACCATTTCTCAAACATAATGTCCTCTTGTCTCAGGGCCTGTAAAAAGGGTAGAGTATATGATAGAGTTTATATGCTCAAGTTCCTTAATCCTGAAAGTACAGGAACTCGTACTGATCGCAATGATGTTAACACTAATTTACACGATGATTTTAAAGCAGGTTATACTACCAATCAAAAGACAAGTAAAAGTGGACAATGGCTCACAGCTAACATTGGTTACTTATCTAGTAACAGGCTGTATACACATTGCAAATCGTATGTCTCCCTTCTTCCTCTCCATCCTCACTTTTTATTGAATTTCATTCTCCTTTTCCTTGCTCTGACTCAATTTTATCCACACCTTATAATCCCCCCCCCATTTTTTTGTTCACCAATCAAGCTGTGGGATAAATCAGAGCTGAACCTAACACACCATCCAAGGCGTAGGTAAGTTTGACACTGTTGCCAGGCGGAAAGCTACCTTGCAGCGTGGAAAGACAACCACGCAGGCAGACATTGTCGCGCCATGGCTTCCAAAACAAGGAACGCCAAGCAGATACATCCACAAACATAGAGGATTTGCAAAAGTGCTGAAACGGCTTCTGAAGATTAGGACACATATACTGTGGAAGACGAGGGAGATGGATGTTGGATATCCAGGGGTGAATTGGGAGGGGGTAGTCAAGAAGAAATAAATAACAACTTCAAAGAGCATCATGAATCGTCACCCATCCGTTAAAGATAAAGCAGACAACTCAAGTGATGTTATCTCAACATAGCAACTTGAGAAATCCTTTTCACCAGCAAGTCATTGCAAGGATGTGAATCGGCCAGATAAATTACATTGCAAAGTAATTTCGCTTAAAAAATGAACTGAAAGCATGTTATTCTGTAATCAACGAACCAAGTGTGATCTCAAAAGCTCCAAATAGTCAGATCACAAATATGTATCGGTTCCCGAGCTTGTACAATGCATCTGCTCGTTCATAGTTTAGTCGGACCTGCATACGCATTACTTTTAAGCACAATGCAAATCCATTGTTGTGCGGACGTCGAGTTAAGCTCTGCAGATGTAAAAGGGTAGTATCTCAATCAGCACAAACACCATTGCACATGTGGGAAGGAGAAGATGGAGTAACAAGGCTTGCATGGTTCTATTCAAGGCAATTTCTTGCAAAGCAATTTTAATTTGTGAGCAGTGGGCTATATGCATTATTTTTTGTGGATTTGTTTGAATGACGACCATGTCTTCGTGAAGATGTATTGATGTACGGATTTGGAAAGCCTTTGCACCAACAGCAGCAGTCCCTGAGTCTTAGTTATTTCGATAAGTATGTGTTTATAGTTAGAATCCTCCCTTGTTAATGGGAATTTAGGTGTGTGCGCTGTGAGCTATTTGTTATATGTCAGGTTTTATACATCTACTACAAAACACAACAACAACAACAGCAACGTCCCTCACTCAACCGGGAACATTGCCACGTGTTTTTGCTGAAGGCGTGGGCGGACCTCCATCGCTGCGATCGAGGCTTCGCTCCGAGGAAGGGATGGGACTGTTTCTGCCAGCCAATGAGCGAACGGGCGGCATCGCACGGCGTGCCCCAGCCATGGGAGGCGAGCGTGCCGAAAACTCTACAGAGCCTCTTCGGGGGCGGTGCTCCGAGACGCTCGAACACCCCCCAAGATCCCCTCGTTCAATCAGGAGGCTGACCACCTCGGGGCGGCCCTGCCGCAGCCAGAATGGGATGTTCGCCTCGGTCCAACCAAGGCGAGTACTCAAGGCCCGCGGGAGGGATAGGTATAAGAGGAGGTGGCGAAAGCCGTCGAGAGAGTAAGGTTCCCCCGTTCGTCGAGAGGAAGGAGAAAGAGAGGAAGCCTCGTGTGCTGCTGGCGTCTCGTCGGGCGTTCCCGGGATGGTTGGCGTCCGTGGCTCCGTTCCTGGCCCTGGTGCTTGGTGCTTGCGTTTTGTTTGGCGGCGGGTTCGAGTCCCGCACCGGACAAGCTGCGACCAGACCGCAACGAGGCGGACAGGTGCAAGAATAGGGCCCAATTAAGGCCGCGGCAACCATTTCTTTGGGTGTGTGTGTGTGTGTGTGTGTGTGTGTGTGTGTGTTGTGTGTGTGGCGCAAGTCTTTTAAGTAGAAACTGTTTAAAGTGCTTTTTCGCTCATTGTAAATTGCTGCATTCCTTTTATTCGATAATCTGCTCTTTGTGTGGCTCCTCACACCAATTATTGTTTATAATAAACCCTGTGTTAGAATGTCCAGCTCGTCTTCTGTGCTTCTCCATTGAACTCCAGCACGGTGCGTTTTTTGAGATTAGTGAGGCGCATCGGTGCCGTAAATCGTTATGGGTATTCGTGCAACTCACCTAAGGGTCCGCAGGTCCCATCCTCAGATTTTTGCTGAAAAATTTCTTAAATGTAGATCTATAGGCTCTACTTATCCCATGCAAAATATTAGCTTTCAATTCCTCATAGTTTTTTAAAAATATCGTATCTCATCCGAGACTTTTGAAATTTGGGCCTAAAAATGGCCAATGTGAAAACGCATTTTTTTTCGCAACTTCAGGTGCTATAATTTTATAATGGACTCCTCTCAGAAAGCTATATTGCTAATATTTGCCTAATTGGACATCAAATTTTTCAAATTACGGCATCAGATAGCCTCTGGGATGCATATGTCTCACCTATAGAAGCTAAAAATGGCTTTTTTGGGCCAAAACGAGCTAAATTAAATGGTGAAACTATAGGAGCCTCTGAAAATATGGGAACAACTTAGAATTTTTCCCTCATAACACAGTGATTATAGGGTCATTATTTATCCATAGATACATTTTTGCTGGGATAATACGTTAGGTGATGATTATAAAAGTTTTAAAATAAGCCCTTGCCTCGAGGGCTCTAAATGGAGCCAATTTTGTTCCCTGGTTTGACCAGTGTGGCTAGGGGTTTAGGATCTTCATTTTTTTCTAAAGAATTGCTCTCACAGATGTGTCTTGACCGATAATTTTTTATCTAACGCATGGGCTTCATAGTAAAATAAATTTTTTATTTACATGCACGTTTTTATAATTGTTCAGTTTTTCGATATTCAGAGTTTATAAATCCTAAATGGAACTATCCCAGGAAAGAGTTACTGCAGAATTTATAAACTGATTTACCAAATTTCAGATTGTGGCATAGAATGGTATCTAGAAGGCACATACTCCTGTTTTAGGAAGCCAAATATTGGCATTTGGCCACTTGGTACAAAAAAGGTAAATTGCAGGGGTGCGCATGAGGCTAAATTATGCATTCTTTATTCCGAACATGAGTGATAAAGGATGTTATTTATTCTAATACATGCTAATGATTCTTTTCATAAGTGATTGCAATGATAATTAAGAACAAATTTGATTTAGTGTGAGTAGCAGTTTTTTTATTTACAGATATACAGACGGACAAGTGAATATTAGTATTTTTAACTAGAAAACTCTTTAATGACTTTCATCTTTTATGACATTCATTATCATGATTATCTAGCACTCAGAGGACAGAATTTCATGCTTAGAAAACAGGTCTTGAACTGCTTAAAATGCATGCTGTGAAGCAGTTGGAACTGACGTCCACCCGATTTTATGTCAGGGGCTCAAACACACAAGAATGTCGAGTAATGGCACCCCACATTGATGTTTATTTTTTTCTGGAGCCATGAGAATATGCACCATTTTTGGTCAAGTGGATTTTTCACTTCCTACAGATAGAAACATATACTTTAATCAGGCATTCTGATACAGACTTCCTTAAATTTCATATGCAGTTTAATAAATATCTGGCAGTATACTGCTAGAGTGTTGTTTCAGATTTTATAAGCTCCATGACATATGAGTAGGGTGGATATACTGATTCTGCTCCTTTTCCATGTAAATGATGGGGGATTTTGCAGCGATTCAGTTTTTTTCCTTAAATTTACACCCTTTTATCCCAGGGTATATTTATTGGGTCTCCCTTTTACCTAGGGACACTCAATTTCAAATAACCAATTATATTGTTTAGCTCACTCATCTGAAGCGCTATACATTTGTTCATTCCAAATCTTCATAGTTTAATTTTCTTTGCACAATAACCCATCTAAAATATTTAAAAACAACATTTGAATCTTCTATATTTTTTCAGATACCCTTTTGTGCCATTATGAAATGATATACTTCTCTTAATGTTCATCTGACACTCTGCCTGAGCCTCAGATTATTTTTTGCATAAGCCCGCCCACTTTTCCTAGCCCGCGCCCACTTTTTCCATAAGCCCCGCCCACTTTTCTCATATAGCCCGCGCCTTTTCCTAGCCGCCGCCACTTTTCAATAAGCCCACCCACTTTCTTGAGGTGTTTCATAAGCCAGCCCACTTTGCTAAGCCTCGCCCCTTTTATTAAGCCCGCCCCTTTTCGTGAGGTATTCTTCATAAGCACGCCCACTTTCCTAAACAGCCCCGCCCACTTTTCTTAGCCCAGCCTAACTCTTACATCATTTCAGTTCTCTCTGAACTCACAAAGAAATACTAGAAATTCTAGCATGTTATGGTTTTGAAAATTTTCCGAAGCGAAGCATGCCTGGGGCTTGCCAGGGAATTTCCACAGGAACGCAACGCCACCAGTCTTTCTCTATAAAAGGCCTCAGGCCGCTCGCTTTTTAAAACATATTTTTACTTTTACTGAGAATGGACTACTGTGCTGAGCTTGCCTGAATCTATGACTGTATGGAACTAAACTTCCAAGTTGAAGAATTGGATTCAAACCTATTATCTGTTGAGGTAAGATCTAATTCCTATTTTCAGTTCCCTTTTACATTACTTCTTTAATAATTAAATAACTTAATTAATACATTATTAATTTTCTCTCACAGGGAATTGTATTGAAATACGGATTTTGCACAACTTTGGGCGAAATTGATAGACTTGGTTGAAGACCTGTGAGCGACCAGACCACAGAAGAGCGAAGACCTTGAGTCGGATGACTTTGGGGTTCCTTGGAGATTGACTACTTGTATGGAACTAAAACCTACAGACTTGTCAATTGGGATTCAAAACTCTTCTGTTGAGGTAAGATTTTATTTTCCTATTTTCAGTTTTGAAATTTAAGCATAGACTCTTTAATAATTAAATCACTTAATTAATACATTATTATTTTCTCTCAAGGAAAATTGTATCTGAAAATAGCGAAATGAAAATACTCGGCTTTTGCCACAACTTGGGGCGAAATTGTTGCTTGGTTGAAAGACCCATGAGCGACCAAGACGCACAGAACGATTCGCCTTGATGACCCAACGCAAAAGTATACCTTGGGAGACCACAAATCTGAAAGGTTTTACAACAATAGTACTCATTGCGAGTTATCAGACAATACCAACTGAACAAGTTATACTTGATGAGCAGAATACAAGTTTTACCTTGAGACCGAAAATTCCTGAAAGAGTTTTAACAACAAATAGTAACTCATTGCGAGTTATCAAGACATACCAGAACAAGTTATAACCTTGATGAGCCAGAATACAAGTTTTACTTGGCGATCCCAATTTCAGACATTTTGAAAAATGGAGTTTTCTTTTTGATGATCCACAGTTGATACTATGTGAGATTATCACTGAAAACCATCAAAATTGGAAAAATGAGATTTCTTGATGATCCACAAGTTATACTAATGTGAGATCTATCACTGAAACCCTCAAATTGGAAAAATGGAGTTTTCCTTGATGCATCACAATTATACTATGTGCGATCTATCACTGAAACCCATCAATGGAAATGGAGATTTTCCTTGATGATCACAGTTTACTATGTAGATTAATTACTGAATACCCACAATATTTTCTGGAAATTGTGATTCTAGCTTGGAGTCTTGGGATAGATGTTATATTTTGGAGATTGAAATGTGGGTTCTGGCTTGATAATCAACATGGATACCGTAATCATTGGAACCAACAGGAATGTGGTTAACTTGGAGACTTGAAATGTTGGGTTTTGGCTTTGATAAACTCACAATGTGATTACGTTCTTGGAACTCAGCAACGGAATGTGGTTATACCTTTTGGAGATTGAAAGTTGGTTTATTTTGGAGACTTGTAATGCTACCACTCTTGGGATCTAAACTATCAAGAAGTTCTGACTCCACCTTCTACATGATCAGAACCTGAAAGGCTGAAAAGACCGAATTGGAAGAAAGAAAAAACATAAGAAATATATATTGTTAGTTCTGGAAGAAGTGCAGACTACTCCCCTTTTACTGCATCAAACTGAAAGCTGAAAAGCAGAATTGGAAAGAGAGAAAAAAACTGAAAAACTATATATGGTGGAAATCTCATTTTAATAAAGACATTGTTGTGGGGGGTTGGGAACACAATACACACATACA
>CM068952.1:45242876-45253064 GCA_035128595.1 Eptatretus atami
GAGTTAATGAGTCTATATGAAGTGAAAATATTAGAATCCGCACCTTTAAAACCAGTAATTTGGAACACAGGTAAATGATCGGTTATATCATAGTAAGGTACACCGTTGGTTATCGATTAATATATTTTCAATTACTGTAGCTATGGACCTCGTGACATGGGTTGATCTATTAATTAAGGGTAGACAAAAGTTACTAAGAATTGAATCGAGTTAATCAGGGTTAGGCATTTAGGCCTAATCAGGGTTAGGCCGGATTTTCCAATAGGCAACATAGGCCATTGGCCTATGGCCCACCAGTAACTGGGGGCCCACCGGGACTTGTGGGTCTCTGATCGGCCAAGGAGTAGGCTAGTAGGCCCTATAGTAAAATGAATAAAATAAAATAAGGTAACGAAAATATAACAGTACATTTTTAAATGCCCGTTTCGCACCATCTATCTATCTATCTATCTGTAGATTATATACATTACATGTTGTATTTAGTGGACTTCATTGTTATATTACGTGTGTTTTTGTGTTCTTATTTTGTGATATTGGTATCTCTTATACTAGACTTGAAATAATTTATTATTACTTTATGCTTACAGATTATTCTTGGAATCTTGGGGATTCTCATGAGATAGATAATTATGTCGTCCCAGAAGAAATATATGAGTGGCTCACAAAAGAGAAAGTTAAAAGAAACCAAAACTGCACAACTCCAATCACTTCCAAAGCTGACAACCTTTTTAAAACCAAAACCAAAAGAAGATTCAGAGCCGAGTACCAGTGACGGTAAACTCCCAGGTGATGACACGACGAAGCAAGGTCAGCTGAGTCACAGTCACAGATATCGAGTGAATCAGCAATGGAAGTAGAAGTACACCTGTGAGGAAGCTTCATCCGATTCATCTCAGTTGACCGATAAGAAACATTCTGTGGAACAAGATGTTAGTGCTGATTTGTGTGTATCGAGTGATCCAGCTGACTGTCAGATAATTGATGATAAATTGATTGAATATTTAGTAAATCATCCTCTTGATCAAAACTGTGAACAAGGTGACTTCTCAAAATCCGCAAGAAGCGCGGGTGAGGGTGAAAAGGAAAGAGTCGATATGTGCCCATATCCTTGTTTACACGTAAATGGCAATGATGAAAAAGTTAAAGGGAATGGTTGTGTATTCTCCAAAACTGGCGATGTATTTGTGTTCCATGCAAGCTGTTCAGCAAGCAAGTCTCATTGTTTACAAGTGGGTTTAGTGACTGGAAAAACTGCCAGCATAGAGTTGCAGTAAAGTTGCACATGAAAATAGTAAAGAGCATAAAACTCAGTTACTGCTTGGGGTGTAAGGGCAGTTACAGCAAGTCGAATTGATTCCACTTTGGCTTTGCAAGTAGAAGTAGAGAGAAAATATTGGAGAGAAGTTCTGTTGCGCATAGTTGAAACACTAAATTTTTGACATCAGAGGTCTTCCTCTCAGAGGTAGTGATGAAAAAATTGGCTCTAGCAACAATGGTAATTACCTTGGAGTACTAGAACACTTAGCAAAATTTGACCCTCTTCTTGCACAACATCTGGGTAAGTACGGTGCTGTAGATAGTGGAAAGACTTCATATCTCTCAAAAACGATTCTGATAACATATCAATCTGATGGCTGAAGAAATTCACTCAGTTATCATAAGTGAAGTGAAACAAGCCAAATATTATTCAGTTAGTGTTGATTCCACACCGGATGTTAGTCATACTGACCAACTTACATTCATAGTTCGTGATGTAAAACCTGACGGTAAACCTGTTGAGCGATTCTGAAGTTCATAGACATACATGACCATGGTGCAGAGAGCATAGCCTCAACTGTTATACAATTAATCGAAGATGTTGGTCTTGATTTGCGTGACATGAGAGGCCAGAGTTATGACAATGCTGCCAATATGTCTGGCATTTACACTGGTCTCCAACCAGAATAAAGGCGATGAATCCCCTGGCATATTATGTCCTTGTGCAGGTCACTCCTTGAACCTTGTAGGAACATCAGCTGCCAGCAGTTGCCTTGCGTCTGTTTATATTTCAGTTTTTTTACAAGCCTTATATAACTTCTTCTCAGCCTTCACATATAGATGGGATCACTTGAAAGCCGCACTACCAGCTGCAGGGATTGTACTGAAATCCCTATCAGATACTCGCTGGAGTGCAAGGGCTGATGCTGTTAAAGCAGTGTTTTTACATTACCATGAGATAAAGTCAGCACTGAAGAACATATGTTCTTACAGCAGACAAATTGTGGCTCAAAGCTTGAAGGTGAAGGTCTCAGAAAAACAAATGGAATCATTTGAAACAGCACTTCTTACTGTAATATGGTATAGATTTTGACAAGGTTTAATGCAACCAGCTTATCACTTCAAAAAGTTGAGACTGACCTTCTGTCAGTTGTGAACCTGTATGAGAGTTTGATCTCCTTCATCTCTGAAATGAGACGGCATCAGTTTGATGAAATATAAGATCAGGCTAGGACTTTTGCTGAGCCTATCTACACAGATACAACAAAAAGAACAAAAAAGAGAAAAAAATTCTTTGATGAATCAGTTGGGATAGAAACTCATCTTGATCCACGTCAGAAGTTCATGGTGACAATTTTTAACACATATTAGATTGCTTAGGAATGAATTAGAGCGCAGAGTGAATGCCTATTCAGAAATAAGAAGCTGTTTAGCTTTTTAACAGAGTATGACAGTATGAATTATGATGACCTCAAAGCTCAACTGGACTCCTTGTCGTACCTATTCCAGTGACCTGGAAGCATCTGTTTTAGATGAATTTTTGCAGTTTAAAGACATTTTGTTTTGTGAATCTGACAGGTCAGTGACAACATCTCCACTTTGTTGAGGTCTAAAGATTGGTATTTTGACAACTGCCTTTCCAAACTTAGTATCTTGGTAAGAATGTTCCTTACCATCCCCATTACAAACTGTCAAGGAGAGAGGTCTTTCTCTACTCTATCTAGGGTGAATAATCACCTGAGATCAACTTTGGGACAAACCACATTAAACTCGCTTTCATTACTATGCATTGAATCTGACCTCCTACAATCCCTTGACACAAACAGTATCATTGACAAATTTGCCATAGAAAAAAGCAGGAAATGTCATTTTGAACTTCACACAGTTGTGCTTCAAAATTTATTATGCTTCAGTTTCATTGTATTTCCATTATTCCTATGTGTAAGATGTACATGATATGGAACTTGATTTACTTTGATGTACTTGATTGGAACTAATTTGATTAAAAATTATTGATGTGTTACATTATGTTGTAATTCTTTTTTTTTACATTACAATATTACGATATATATATAAAAAAAATTTGGGGGGGGGGGCACTGATAAGGTTTGGCCGAGGGCACACAAGCAAGTAAATCCGGCCCTGGAGATAATATATTAAGTGGAGGAACTTACATAATATTAAAGGAGGGTCTATGTTAATAAATTCATCGATAGATTAGTCAATATTATATATTATGAATCATAAGTTAACTGTTGGGGAAATCATAAATAGGGAAATCAGCATGGTATTTTCATAACCATAATGCAGAAATAGAAAGAACCAGACGACCCGTGAACCCGTTGGGTTCCGTTGTGCAGCGGTTGATGAAAAAACATCATTTCAAGAAAACAAAAAACAAAAGATAGCTCCAGCGAACTATACCGCTGAGTTGTTTTGCATTGATCAAATACTCCCGACGAGTACTTGACTGAATCAGAAATTGATTTTTAAATAATTTTTTTTGTTTCCGATTTGAACGAAACTTGATATTGCGCATCAATGTGAAAAAAAACGGAGAAAAGAAAGTCGAATAAATTATTGTGCGTAATCTTCTAAACACAATTTTATTTATTAATGAACACGGAATTATTAGATCATTATGGTGACGTATATTTTATGCTTAAAAATAAATCGTTCTTTATCTATACTAAATGTTTGAGATTTTAAAATAAATCCTTTCAAGAAAAACAAAAGATAGCTCCAGCGAACTATACCGCTGAGGTTGTTTGCATTGATCAAATACTCCCGAAGAGGACTTGACTGAATCGGGAATAGATTTTTTCGTTGCCCTATTTGAACGAAACTTGATACTGCACACCGCAGGCAAATGGTGAGTAAGGTGGCCCTAAAAGTTTTGCGTTATCGTGTACCGTTTTGGCTATATTTCGGGATCATACATACATACAAGATGAGAGTTTTAGTAATATAGAGATGGCAAGACCAGCAATTATGAAATCAATTAATGGAATTAGGAATTGTACCATGTATGACAATTGTATTGCTCTCACTGATTAGTAGGTGGAACTGGCCTGACTGTAATTTAAGTAAGATGCCCTCCATATTTTGTGGAAAGACAAACAAAAGATAAACCAGAATCATGCCTAGTGCAGAAGGCATTAGAGAAATGAATGTTAAGTAAGTCAGAGTGTAAGAATTATATTACTGAAAATTATGCAATTACACCACAAGCAGCATTAAATAATACCCATTTTATTTGTTAGAACACATTGAAAATTAAAGAAGAATAATAAGAAGAAGCTAACTTTCATAATTATTATACAGATGATGGAATATTTTTCTTGACTAAAAGGGATCTTTGGAGGATGGTGGACAAAATTGTTGATTTTTGTTGGACATGTTACTTTTCAATCGTGATACTCCAACATTGCCCTCACTAAAGGCACCTTCACCGATTGCCTCATGCCTTGAGAGGAAAATTACTCCCCCTTTAATGGTACAAACTGAAGAGGCCTTTCTAGAATTGTGCAAATTGGAACGCTGATAAATACTGCCACCCTTTGATCATGCAAATAACAAATGAGATGATTGGTTTTGAGTATACATACAACGGAAATTTCTTTAGATTTTAACATGTCGTTCAGGTGTGAAAAAAAAGAGAAAGGTAAAATTTTGATACAACATGTAATGCAAGTTAAATGCTTCTAGAAGAACCTTTGTCAGTCTCATTGAAATACATCGGCCCACTACGTTTTATTGATTAACTGAATTGTAATCAGTGTTTAACCTTGATTTTGTTTGTTTCGGAGTGTTGAGAGCAGTTGAACTATGCAGTATGCGATTTTGTCCAATGAAGCTTTGGAAGAACTTCCACCGAAAGATTGGACGATGAAGCGAACCCAGATTTGGGTGATTAGGCATTCAACACGTGATCATGACACAACCCCCTTCCTGAGGAGATACGATGAGCATGTTAAAAAGAAGAAAAAAAAACCCACTGAAGAGAAGGTTGGACAAGTCAAACCCCGGCAAGGCAAAGACTTAACGTCACTGTTGCATGGTGCCTGCCTGTCAGAGCAACCCCGACCACACTCACAAAACCCTTGCTCTGCAGATATATTGTGAACTTGCTGTGGTCGCACAACGCACAATGAAGGCCCTGAAGGTCCATACGGCGAGTCATCTACAATGTGCGCCCAATGTTGCGAGAGGGGGGGGGGCTCGTGGGGCCATTGCGGCTGCCTCCAACGTGCATAGCTGGCTTTGGCGAATCAAACCTGATTGCACGAACTGCTGCTACGAGTCCCCAAATTCTGCTGGGGCTGGATCTATGGATCACATCTCGAGTCCTCTTCATCTCCTTCAACCCAGTGTCAGGCTCAAGTTCATACCTGCCAAGAACAACAGTCTCTGCAGCTCAAGGAGTGCCTAGACTGTGTTTCCCATTGGGTGTTGCTCTATCTACACCCTGACCCGCTTATCTTCTGGCCTCGGGTAGCAAGTCTTTTCGATTTGTGACACCTGCTGAAGAATATGCCATGAATTAAATGGAAACACACTCACTAACCTGACTGGGAACTATTGAAATGGCAATCATCTAGCATTCTTCTCCGATGAGCGCTCGCTGCCATTATTGTGGGTGAACTTGTGTAAGGGATATCTTTTCTCCTTTAGGAACGGGGTATGGTGATCATGTATAATATAATTATTCAAATTTGTCCTGATAGGAAAAAAGGGGGGATGTGGAAGAAAAATAATTATATTCATGTATTCTCAATTATATTCACTTGTCGCTGGTACATCATAAATTTAATTTTTGTACTGGAGTCAAATAGGCTGTCAGTAAAGTTTCCCTTTTCCCGACAGTCTTTTGACCTCCATATTAATAAATGAATATCTTACTATGAAAAAGGTCCTGCTCCATGCATAGAAACAGGCTGTTAGCATAACACTGCAAACTTTTGCCTTGTGCCTGTCAGCTCTTCCCGTAGTTGAATTGCCAAATGTCTCACCCTCCCATTTTTTGGATGTCAAATATATAAAAAATTGCTCAGGCTCTAATTATGAAGTTCATTTGAAGCATAAGGAATCATGAATTTCTTCCTCTGTATATACGAAATTAAAGATCTCTTTTATAGCTGTGAACCAGAGTAGAAATCGGTTCTTTTCCACCACAGGGGCAATATCCCTGGGTGCTCACCTTTAGAAATAATGATACTGAGGAAGGAAGTAACGTGGGACAGAATCAGCAAAATGTACCAATGACCAATATTATAGGAAATTTTATCTAACTATGAAATGCTGGCAGACGGTATCATCCCCTCCACCTCGCTTCCTCAAGTTCCCCCTCCAAAATGCAAGTTGAATCTCCCTCCCCCCCCCCTCCAAATGCAAGTTGAATCTCCCTCCCCCCCCACCCCCCACCTCTTCAAGTCCCACTATCAAACACAGTCCAGAACCCCCCATTCCCCTCCCACTTCCCATACTTCCTCCCCACCCTCTTTGCTCCACTCCCTACAATCCGGATTGCCATAGCAACGAGGTTAAGCATCGCTTTCCCTCCTCTCTCTCACTCCCCTCCCTATCCTAGCCCCCTTTGGAGAATTGACTCTTGGACTATGAAAGGTAATATAACATCAACCCCATCCTTCATGGTATATGTATAATTACATATATCTCTCTCTCTCTCTCTTTCGGCTGCTCCCGCTAGGGGTCGCCACAGCGGATCATCCGTATGATCCGCATAGTGATTTGGCACATGTTTACGCCGGATGCCCTTCCTGACGCAACCCTGGTCGCCACAGTATATACACCTATTCTTTAACCGGGTATACACCGGCCCAGTATACTGGAACTCATTTCGCCGACCTCGAAGGATGACAGGCTGAGTCAACCCCCTGGTGTAATTCAGTGGCCGAACGGGGCTTGAACTCAGGACTCTTGGATCCCAAGCCGCTGCCCTAACCACTGGGCACGCCAACTACAGCTATGTATATACATATAATATATTATATATTATATATTATAATATATATATATATATATATATATATTAATATATTGTGTGTATACAGTGAGAACAAGTATTTGAACACTGCCGATTTTGAGGTTTCCCACTTACAAAGCACGTAGAGGTCTGTAATTTTTATCATAGGTACACTTCAACTGTGAAAGACGGAATCTAAAACAAAAATCCTGAAAATACATTGTATGATTTTTAAATAATTAATTTGCATTTATTGCATGAAATAATTATTTGATCACCTACCAACCAGTAGAATTCCGGCTCTCACAGACCTGTTAGTTTTGTCTTAAGAAGCCCTCCATTCTCCACTCATTACCTGTATTAACTGCACCTGTTGAACTCGTTATCTGCATAAAGACAGCTGTCCACACTCAATAATCAGACTCCAACTCTCCACATGGGCAAACCAGAGAGCTGTCTAAGGACATCAGGACCAAAATTGTAGACTTGCACAAGGCTGGGATTGGCTACAGGAATAGGCAAGCAGCTTGGTGAGAAGGCAACAACTGTTGGCGCAATTATTAGAAATGGAAGAAGTTCAAGAAACAGTCAATCTCCTCGGTCGGGCTCCATGCAAGATCTCACCTCATGGAGACCAATGATCATGAGAAAGGTGAGGATCAGCCCAGAACTACATGCAGGACTGCAATGACCTGAAGAGAGCTGGGACACAGTATCTAAAGAAAACCAAAGTAACACACTACGCCGTCATGGATTAAAATCCTGCAGCGCAGCAGAGGTCCCTCTGCTCAATCCAGCGCATGTCCAGGCCCGACTGAAGTTTGCCAATGACCATCTGGATATACAGAGGAGAATGGGAGAAGGTCATGTGGTCTGATGAGACCAAAATAGAGCTTTTTGGTTAAACTCCACTCGCCGTGTTTGGAGAGAGAAGAAGATGAGTACAACCCAAGAACACCATCCAACCGTGAAGCATGGGGTGTGAAACATCATTCTTTGGATGCTTTTCTGCAAAGGGGACGGACGACTGCACCGTATTGAGGGGATGGATGGGCCAGTATGCGAACTTGCAACAACCTCCTCCCTCTAACAAGAGCATTTAAGATGGGGCGTGCTGGGTCTTCAGCATGACAATGCACCAGAAACACACAGCCAGGCAACTAAGGAGTGCTCATAAGAAGCATCTCAAGGTCTGGAGTGGCCTAGCCAGTCTCCAGACTAAACCAATAGAAAATCTTTGGAGGGGCTGAAAGTTGTGTTGCCATCGGCAGCCACGAAACCTGAAGGATCTGGAGAAGATCTTATGGAGGACGTGGCAAAATCCTGCTGCAGTCTGTGCAAACCTGGTTAAGAACTACAGAAAACGTCTGATTTCTGTAATTGCAAACAATGGTTCTGTACCAAATATTAATTCTGTTCTTCTGATGTATCAAATAGTTATTTCATGCAATAAAATGCAAATTAATTATTTAAAATCATACAATGTGATTTCATGGACTTTTGTTTTAGATCCGTCTTTCACAGTTGAAGTGTACCTATGATAAAATTAAGACCTCTACTTCTTTGTAAGTGGAAAACCTGCAAATCGCAGTGTTCAAAACTTGTTCTCCCCACTGTATATATATCTAAATACATATATAAAATCTATAGAGCAACAATATATCGCACGATATCTCAAAAAGTTGTGGACGGATTCAGACGAAACTTGGTGGACATGTTGGATGTGTGGCAAGGATGAATTGTTTTGATTTTGGTGAAGATCCGAATCCGAATCTGGAAGTGAGAATTATGTAATCCAGAAAGTGATTTTTCATCATCGAGAGATGGGGCCAAGAACGATATATAGTATGACATTTCAAAAATGTATTGGGTCTCCCGTGGTCTCTCGTGTTATGTTCTCGTGGATCAGGCATTGCGTGGCAGAGGTATGCGCTCCACCAAGTGCCCTTATAGTTTAAATTTATTTTTACCTCACTGTATATAATTAATTCTTTATCAATTGCATTTCTTTCCTTCCCTCCCAACCTGCCTTCGTTTTCCTTTCATTGGGTCAATCTTCCCCCAGTTGTTTGTGTTACAGGAAAGAAACCCATTGGTTTTACAAGAGCTAAGGTTCTCGTGTGTCTCTTCAGTTCTCACGCGCGAGTTGTCCGCCACTAATTTAGACCGTCGTCTGAGAGAGTAAAGAGCCAGTGCACCACATTTGTTCAGTTGGTGATAATTGACCTTGACACAACAATATCAATACTTATGCACATCATATATCAGAGACAGACATAGGAATCACTTGTAATTGCTTCCTTTCTATTGTATAAATTCCAGTCTCCTTTGATGGTTTTTAAAAGCCCATTGTGCTTGCATTATGAAAACAGCTAAATAACTTAAGTAAATCAATAATCATTGATTAGAATGAGCTCTTTATTTCAAAGTTTAGAGCTAGAGTAATTTTGAATATAAATACAGCAAAAATTATAAAGTAAGAGGCAGAAGTGCTTGATACCGTTGCCGAGCACCCAGTATCAATGTAAGCTACATAGTCTTGGGTCATGTGATCTACACTGAGCAGACAGTCTGCCCCAGCCAACTTTCATTTGCGGAAATTTTCTGACTGTTTTGGGATTTTATTTTTCCTGGGATATTGGCTTTGAGTTGCATCAGTCTGCGGAATTTCAGCTTTCTATCACATCTAGAAGGTACTAATATATATATTTTGTTACGGTTCTCGGAACTGTATGCAATCCAACATTACAGTTGGCCGTCAGTTTATTCCATAATATACGTGCAGTTAGATCCCTTCTTGTGTAGTGGGAAGACACGGGGTGCGTTGCGATGGGCTTTAGTTAGGTTATTAAAATGTTTTCCTATTTTATCCCCTCCATTTCATTTCTGAGCCAAAATCCACGAACCCACGTACCTCTCCACGATCGTTCTGATGCAAATCGGAA
>CM068952.1:45323497-45398033 GCA_035128595.1 Eptatretus atami
TGCATCCCCTCCCCCCCCCCCCCAAGACCACCAGCAAAGTTAAAAACACCCCTATACAGTCAACCCCCGCTTCATCGCGGTTCACCCTATCGCGCCCCCGGTTCATCGCGGGTTTTCCCTGGAACGTAACTAATTTTTTCTGCGGATTCCCCCAGTACATCGCGGTAATAATGTATAAAATATAAAATTATTTAAGCAATAAATTATAACGCGTGGTGCTCGACCAGTCACACACAACGCACGAGACAAAATTCGCTTGTGAACTTAGAATATTTTCTTCGTTTTTTCTCCAAGCCCCACGATGGCGCCCAAACGCCTGCACCTATCGAAGGTTTCTGGCAAGGAACGCGAGCGCCAGAGGAAGGTCCTGGGACGCTCCAGAGAAGAGGTTAAGGTAAAGGTGCTCGATATATGCTATCGGGAAGGAAAAAAGGTTTACCGCCGTTGGACGAGCATTGCTCATACCCAGCACCTCAAAACGCGACCAGACCAGACTAACGTAGTCGTCTCCGGCACCTCAAACCCAATCACATTGCCAAAACACAACCAAGACCAGACCAGTCGATCTCCGGCACCTCAAACCCACTCACTGCCAAACCGACCAGACCAGACCAGTCGATCTCCGGCACCTCAAACCCAATCACTGCCAAACGCGGGATCAGACCAGTCGAATTCGATTTTTTTGGGAGGCGGTCCATTCATGCGGGATTTTCACTTAGCGCGGGGAGGTTGGAACGTAAACCCGCGAGAACGGGGATTAAATCCACAGATTCTCCATGTAAAACTGTATTTTGTCGCACCACCTCCAGGTGGGGGAGGGTATTACAAATATTCACCATTTACAGTTCAGTATTCCTGTCCCCACGTTTTCCAGTGCAGTGAAGTGTTTTGAATTATAAGCAGTTGGTATGTTTTTGCTTCATGCACATAACTTCATGGGTTTTTGTTTCTTTTTGCCGGTATAGAGGTGTCAGTAGCCTATACACCGCCCAAATAAAGGTATGCGTCAGAAGAACGTGTTGCATGCTTGGAACAAGATCGCCCATGGGGCGGGTACTCTGCTCGTGGAACTAATCAATCGAAGCAGCTCTTTAACGCCGCCAAGACGGGATTATTCTGGAAGAGGATGCCACCTTGTATCTTCCTCTCCCAAGCAGGGAAGATCGTGGTTAAGGGTCATCTAATTAGGCTTCTCTTCGTAATAGTAGTGGTAGTAGTAATGGTTCTATTCAAACGAACATAAACATTCAAAACATAGGCAAAAGAAAAATGGCTGCAAAACAGAACATTGTAATATAATTAAAATGCATATTAATTAAGATGCAGATAAAAGCGACATTATAACAAGGGACAGATGAATTCACAAACGGACTTGATCATTCCAACCCAAAAAGACTAAAATCACTAAACCATCCCCATTATACATGTGACATATAAACAATTAAGGAACAAAGTGCACTAGAAAGGTCCGTCACCTGCACAGACTGAGGAATGACAAGTACTATGCTATTAATGTTGTTGTTGTGGTTTTACCATGTATGGCTCCGCGCATGCGCGTGGGGGATTATCCCGGCCGGTATGGCGGCGTGTCATGGGTGGAATAAAAACCTTCGTTGGAGAACCTGATCTATTGCCAAGAACCTGATCTATTGCCAATAACCTGATCTATTGCCAAGAACCTGATCTATTGCCAAGAACCTGATCTACGGCTGTGTTGCCAAGATGGCTGATGATCTCTACATTGGAGGTGATACACCTGAAAATGCACTTAACAACTGGTGCCGAGTCTTGGTCGCATTGCAGAAGAACAACCTACGTCTTTCAGCGGCAAAGACTATTATTTGCTCAAGGTCAACCACAGTACTGGGATGGACATGGCGTGACGGAACATTGAGCGCAAGCCCCCACAAAGTTGCGAGCCTCTCCGCAGTGGAGCCCCCCTCGACTGTTCGGGCTTTGCGGTCATTTGTGGGAGCATACAAAGATCTCAGCCGAGTTTTACATAGCTATGCTGACCTGCTTGATCCTCTGGACATGGCTACCACGGGCAAAGCTTAATGTGAGAAGATAGTGTGGGCTGATGAGTTACTTCATGCCTTCAAATCTGCTCAGAATGCATTGAAGAATTGCAAGACTATTGTTATACCTAGACCTGACGATGTGCTGTGGATGGTCACTGATGGATCTGTCAAGAACAAAGGAATTGCAGCTACATTGTATGCGCACAGTGATGGCATTTTGCGTCTAGCGGGGTTCTTCAACGCGAAACTCCGTAAGCACCAGGTCACATGGCTGCCTTGCGAGGTAGAGGTCCTGTGTATTGGAGTAGCCATCCAACATTTCGCACCTTTCATCGTCCAGTCTCACCACAGTGCCCAAGTGTTGTCCAGATCAGTCACCCCTGGTGTTTAAGCGTACAACAAGCTTATGCGCGGCGAATTCTCATCCAGATCCTGAGTAACTTCATTCTGTCCACTGCAGCCGTTACTGTGTGCAGGTTAGGCATATTTGATGTATCGCCAACTTGCCGTCTGATTTTGGAGTCGCAACCCTCAAGAGTGTCTCGACGCAAGCTGTCAAGCATGCAAGTTTATAGGAATTGGAGGCTTCCGTCATGCGCAGTGTCTCTGCAGGTCAAGTACTGGACGGCACAGCCAGAATGCCATTTACGAGCCGCGTTGCTTGGCATGTACTCAACTGGAGTGCCCGACCTCAGACGCACCCTTCTCACTATCCCAAGGTACTGCCCTTTAGAAAATTGACAAGGGTGGGGACATCAAGAGGTACTCGGAGTAGTGACTGTGGCTAACGATGTCTCCAGTCGTCAGAGATAACCAACCATTCCAGCCCCCTCGTGAACGGATCGTGACCCCCGCTCAGTGGTTGATGGACTATGATCGCTTACACATCAGGTTCAACCACCCATCGAAACACCAATTAAGCGTGCCTTAACAGGTATTTTTTTGCCTTCGACATTGACACGACCACTGACTGATGCGTCTCCTCGTCATGTCACCAATGCCAGGCGATAAGGTCATTGCCTGTGCATCCACATCCCAGTCATCGAGGAGTCACTATGTTGTCGAGGCATCATACGCTGCAGATGTAATGGCAGGTATCGCCAGCATATCCTCGTCCTCCGAGAGACGTGTCCTCTCACACAGGACGAAGCTTATTATGGCGAGAGACACGACCAGTTATGCAACCATCCTTAAAAATGTGTGCAGAGCTACGCCTCTGGGAGATATCCCCGTTACCATGCGGGTTGACCGCACCCGGATTTATCGCCTTGGTTAACAATCCTACATTGAAAAGATATGGCATCACTTACAGGTCGCCAAACAAAAACTGTAACAAAAACCGTGGCCGAACGAGCTATTGAGAGCTAGGCTTAGAATGCTTAGTGTTCCCAGAGGGGGCCCTATATCTGAAGTTACCTGAGCATTGGCAACAGGCAACAGAATCAGCGTATACGCAGAGACGGTTCGTCCTAGAGAGGCTGGCACAACGAGACCAACTCACTAGCAGCTTACCGATGGCAGATAGACAGCTAATTTTCAATCAGAATATGAGCAGGAAGGAAAATCAGCCCAAGCACTCGGCTGAAATGGCGGCCATTCCACCACAACTGTCACTCCCTGTTTCTGCATTGGTGACCTGTTTTCCTCAGGGGTGACAGAGACAAATGCAAAGCTCGTGACAAGTATATGGTGACACAGATTTCTCGTGACTATGGATGGTGTCAACTTAGAAAGTTTACCAGTTCAAGCTTCGCAGCAAAACCTACGACGTTCGAGTATGCGACTGCTATCCTGTTGCGCCTCAAATAGTGGGTCGGCCCAGTATTGCCCTGTTGGAGACCAAGAATCAACTTCAGGATCCGAGTCCGATTCTGCAGCGCTCGCCCACCATCTTTCACAGGTCACACCTGGCTCCATTATGCCCAGCCAAGGACCATTTCACAACAAGAAGTCTCACGAGATACAAGGGTCATTCCCTATTGGAATCGATTATGCTGCCCACACCACCAGATGCTGTTGTCAGGCCGCCACCACACACACACGCACGCACGCACGCACACACACACACACACACACACACACACACACACACACACACACACAACACACACACACACACACGCATGTCGTCTGTCTGAACCGGTCAGTTGGAGAAGTTTTACTTCCACCTTCAACGAGGAGGTCTTTCCGCTCACCACCCCTCCTGCGTGCAGTGCAGTGATGAGTGGCTCATGGAGACGAATGGAAGACCAAGACAACTTTCGTCTAACATTTTGTGTCACTCTAACAGCCCACATTGCATATATGTAGTATCTATCTCTACATACAGTTCCTTGCATAATCGTATATCTGTGTCGTGATTTTTTCATTCGTAGTTGAGATTTACAAGTTTCATTTGTAGTCCATGTTCATGTTCTTTCAGTAACCAGTAGAAAGACACAAGAGGCAATTACGCCATTAATGTTGTTGTTGTGGTTTTACCATGTATGGCTCCGCGCATGCGCTGGGGATTACCCGGCTGGTATGGCGGCGTGTCATGCCTTGAATAAAAACCTTCATTGAGAAACCCGATCTACACTTATTGGTGCTGCACATAACAAGGAATGCAAAGAAATTGCAATATAAGCTAGAAGGGCACTCGGTAGAGCCATACTCTCGCTGCGCAATGCCTGATCCAATAGAACATATCAGGCCCAACAAATTCTTGAAATATCAGGCTGTATATAGTTTTGGCCCGATCTCTCAATGGTGAAGAATCACTTTAAAAAATTCTAGTCGGATCCGGATCCGATCGGATTTCACCAAAATCTAATCAGTTCGTCCTTTCACACACCGAACCTGTCCACAAAATTTAATCCGAATCCATCCACAATTTTTTGAGATATCCTGCACACAAACAAAGACAGACAAACAACTAAACAAGCAGTCATAGACTGGTACTTACGAAATCGTCAACTTGACCTCTGACCTTGTCTAATTAAAGCTGTCTCTAGAGAAGTTAGCGACGCAACGAGCGCGTAATGCTGTGTCTTACAACCCCTCATTAGCATAATTCAGTGATAATACCTCAGATACGACACCCGACATAAATCTCATAAAAATCATTTTTACCAGAATTCGACAATCGAGTTTAAGCGTCCTAGATCGAAAACGAAGACAAAATAAAATCGAAGTTAAAAGACTCGTAACGTCGAGCAAACAAAAATCGCATTTCTCCACGCAATAACCTTAACGTGATCAAGAGCGTCGCTCGAGCGCAATGCATGACACGGTGACGTCGCTCGAGCGCATGCTCATGGGACGACCTGACGCGAGTGAAATATTTTTTATTCAATCTTAAAACGTCTCCAAAACATCCGATTTTACCAGAATTTCGACAACCGAGTTTTAAGCGTCCTAAGCGATCGCAAAAACGAAGCAAAATTAAAATCGAAGTTAAAACGAACTCGTAACGTCGAGCGAAGCAAAAATACTCCATTTCTCCACGTTAATTTACGGAATTATGTGCCCACTGTGACCTTGACCTCTGCCGATTTGACCAAATCTAATCGCACTTGCCATCACCCTCCTGAATCACGTGGTGTAATTTGACATTGGTAGCTTCTTCCGTTTCTGAGTTTCGTGCCTACACCACAACAAACAAACAAACAAACAAAGCAATCATAGACTTGGTACTACGAATCAGCGAAATGACCTCTGACTTTGTCTAATAAAAGCTGTCTCTAGAGAAGGTACGAGCAACAAAGTTTCTACCATGATTCTGTACCAACCATCAAAATGGAATTTTGACCTCACTGTGACCTTGACGTTTGACCGATTTTGACCAATATCTAATCAGCACTAGCCATCACCCTCCTGAATCACGTGGTGTAATTTGAAATTGGTAGCTTCTTCCGTTCTCGAGTTATTTACCAACCAAAATCTGAATATTTGACCTCACTGTGACCTTGACCTTTGACCGATTTTGACCAAAATCTAATCAGCACTAGCCACACACCTCCTGAATCACGTGGTGTAATTTGACATTGGTAGCTTCTTCGTTCTCGAGTTATCGTGCCTACAAACACAAAAACAACAAACAAACATACAAACAGCAGTCATAGACTGTACTTACGAAATCGTCAACTTGACCTCTGACCTTGTCTAATAAAGCTGTCTCTAGAGAAGGTAGCGACGCAAACCAGAAGTTTCTACGATGATTCTGTACAAACCATCAAAAATCGAATGTTGACCCACGTGACTTGTCCGTTGACCGATTTGACCAAAATCTAATGCAGCACTAGCAATCACCCTCCTGAATCACGTGTTAATTGACATTGGTAGCTTTTCCGTTCTCGAGTTATCTGTACCAACCATCAAAAATCGAATATTTGACCTCACTGTGACCTTGACTCTTGACCGATTTTGACCAAACTAATCAGCACTAGCCATCACTCCTGAATCACGTGATGTAATTTGACATTGGTAGCTTCTTCCGTTCTCGAGTTATCGTGCCTACAAACAAACAAACATACTAACAAGCAGTCATAGACTGGTACTTCGAAATCGTCAACTTGACTCTGACCTTGTCTAATAAAGCATGAATCAGTCAGAGCCAAGGGGGCTTGAATTCTGAATTCATTGTGGTCTACGATTTACACTGTGGTTTGCAGATAATGAGTCCCAGACAAAAACTAGATTTCTTATAAAAATTCCATTTTTTTTTTTTTAAAAGTGATTCAGTACCAGCAGGATATGCCAGATAATAGTGTATTACTTTTCAGAAAATCTGATAAAAGACTTTATATTAATATATAATATCAGTTATTCATCATGTTCCAGAATTCGACAACCGAGTTTTAAGCGTCCTAACGATCGCAAAAAACCGAAGACAAATTAAAATCGAAGTTAAACGAACTCGTAACGTCGAGCGAAGCAAAATCTCCATTTCTCCATGCAAAACCTTAATGTCACTCAAACGCCGTCTCGAGCGCACTGCATATGGGACACCCGTGACGTCTGCTCGAGCGAATGCAGTATGGACGACCCGTGACGTTGCTCGAGCGCAATGCATCATGGGACGACCCTTGACGCTTCGAGTGAAATATTTTTTATACCTAAAACGTCTCCAAAACATCCGATTTTTACCAGAATTTCGACAACCGAGTTTTAAGCGTCCTAAGCGATCGCAAAACCGAAGACAAATTAAAATCGAAGTTAAAACGAACTCGTAACGTGGAGCGAAGCAAAAAATCTCCATTTCTCATGCAACCTTAAGTCACTCAACGACGCGTCTGCTCGGCGCAAGTTCATGGACGACCCGTACGCTCGAGCGCAATGCATCTGGGACGACCCGTGACGTCTGCTGACGCAATGCATCATGGACGACCCTTGCGCTTCGAGTGAAATATTTTATTCAATCTTAAAACGTCTCCAAAACATCCGATTTTTACCAAATTTCGAAACCGAGTTTTAAGCATCCGAAGCGATCGCAAAAACCGAAGACAAAATAAATCGAGTTAAACGACTCGTAACGTTGAGCGAAGCAAAATACTACATTTCTCCACGTTAATTTACGGAATTATGTTTGACCTCACTGTGACCTTGACCTTTGACCGATTTTGACCAAAATCTAATCAGCATAGCCATCACCCTCCTGAATCACGTGGTGTAATTTGACATGGTAGCTTCTTCGTTCTCGAGTTATCGTGCCTAAACAAACAACAAACAAACAAACAAGCAGTCATAGACTGGTACTTACGAAATCGTCAACTTGACCTCGACCTTGTCTAATAAAAGCTGTCTCTAGAGAAGGTAGCGACGCAAACCAGAAGTTTCTACGATGATTCTGTACCAAACCATCAAAATCGAATGTTTTGGATGTTGACTCACTGTGACCTTGACCTTTGACGATTTGACCAAAACATCAGCGCTAGCCACCACCCTCTGAATACATGGTGTAATTTGAATGGTAGCTCTTCCATTCTCGATTATATTTTTGGAGTTTGACCTCACTGTGACCTTGACTTTGACCGATTTTGACCAAATCTAATCAGCACTAGCCATCACCTCCTGAATCACGTGGTGTAATTTGACATGGTAGCTTCTTCCGTTCTCAGTTATCTGTACCAAACCATCAAAAATCGAATTTGACCTCACTGTGACCTTGACCTTTGACCGATTTCGACCAAAATCTAATCAGCACTTGCCATCACCCTCCTGAATCACTTGGTGTAATTGACATTGGTAGCTTCTCCTTCTCGATTTCCTACAAAAAACAAACAAACAAACAACATCAACAAACAAACAGAACGGAAGTCATCAATATACTTACGAAATCTTTAGATTTCGTAAGTAACAAACACAAACAAACAACAAACAGAAACGGAAGGCATCAATATACTTACAAAATCTTTAGATTTCGTAGTAACAAACAAAAAACAAACAGAAACGGAAGTCATCAATATACTTACGAAATCTTTAGATTTCGTAAGTAACAAGCAGTCATAGACTGTATTACGAAATCGTCAACTTGACCTCTGACCTTGTCTATAAAAGCTGTCTCTAGAGAGGTAGCGAGCAAACCAGAAGTTTCTACGATGATTCTGTACCAAACCATCAAAAATCGATGTTGACCTCACTGTGACCTTGACCTTGACCGATTTTGACCAAAATCTAATCAGCGCTAGCCATCACCTCCTGAATCACGTGGTGTAATTTGACATTGGTAGCTTCTTCCGTTCTGAGTTATCATGTTTTGGATGTTTGACCTCACTGTGACTTGACCTTAGACGATTTTACCAAAATCTAATCAGCGCTAGCCATCACCCCTGAATCACGTGGTGTAATTGACATGGTAGCTTCTTCCGTTCTCGAGTTATCGTGCCTACAAACAAACACACAAACACACACACAAACAAACACACACACACACACACACGAACACACAAACAGATGACGGAAGTCATTAATATCTTAAATCTAAATTAAGATTCGTAAGTAACAAACAAACAGACAGACAGGGTGAAAACATAACTTCTTCCACTTTCGGTGGCGAGATAAAAAAAAAACATCATGGCCATAAGCAGGATAGACACTGTAGGAGGATGAATACAGCAAAAAGCAAGGGAGGATTAGAGAATCGGTGCAACAGCACATCACTAGTAGGCCAACAGCCGTAAGCTGTATCGTGCAATTTTGTTCCACTCATCGGGGGGGGTAGACAAAACTTGATAATATGATAGTATATATCCAATACATACGTATCCAAAAGTTCTCCACTCAAATAGCTGCATTATTGTGTATTTTCATCTTGAAAATCGATGCATTCGCCGCGCTCTCTCATTTGAATTCTCCACACGATCATGTGGGCCACGTGACGCCTCGACAGCCAATAGATCGGCTGACATCGTATCAAATTACGTCAGACTGTCATGTGACCAGCTAAGTTGTCCAAATGGCAGCTTCCTGCAGGGAGGAAATCACCGGCAGCTGATCGGCGATTTTGATGAATATGGCGTAAGGACGCTCCCGTGTATTATTCCCAGGACAATGTAGCGAACGAAGAAGTCAAACATTTTACGTCTGTAAGATGGGATAAATGGAGAGAAAGTGTCAGCAAATGGCTCGTCTTAGACGGTCACGAACGACGTTTAGCCGAGAGTGCCGGCGGAGGACTGACTTCGATCATGGGCGATTGTACCCGGATTGCCGTGTAAAGATTTCAAGCTACCCCCCCCCTTTCAAGTTACCCCCCGGTAATGCGAATCGATTTCAGTTACCCGGTTAGCTTGAAATCGATTTCATCTACCCCTACGATTTCAGATTACCCCCTCAAAACATTTATTTATGTATGTTTATTTACAAAAAATAGTAATTTTAATTGCATTTGAAAACTAATTAGGGAAAAAATATTGACCACGTGACAGCCCTTAAAGAGTTTGCAATGAATTTTGATTTTATTTGAATGATTTATTTTAATATTGTTATTCATTGAAATCAGTATCTCATACAGTTATTAGTTTTTCCCCATTTTTATGAAATCCTTCTTGTATAGTTGATACAAATGACAACTGGTATATCTTTTAACCAAGTCAGACTATCTATCTTTTATTCCAGCAATCTCTGTGTGTGTCTGTCTGTCTGTCTGTCTGCGACCGCCGTTTCTCGACGACCGCGGTCCGATCTGATTGAAACTTGCCAGGAATATTGCCGGGGCCCCGCGGATGTGCCTTTTCGAGGTTTGATGTCAATCGGACGAGCGGTTCCCAAGTTACGGCCATTTTATTGGCCTTTTCAGTGTGGGAAAGGTGTAATATATGGCAGCTGAAGTGTCGTTCCACTTCTCACCTTATCATGCCATTTTTTCTCAGAATAATGAAACAGCATATTAATAATAATAATAAATAGCACAATAATTGGCAGTCCACAATAATAGCACAATGAATAAAAGATACAATGAATAAAAAGATACAATGATACAATGAAAAGATAAAAAGATACAAAATAAAAAGATACAGTGATACAATGACCAATGTCTGTCAACCATAACGACCTATATATTGTCTGTCAACCAGAAGGACACGGTGCTATGACGTCACGAATGACGTCACAAGCTGCTTCCTCTTCGGATTGAAACTGCCAGGAATATTGCGGGCCCCGTGGATGTGCCTTTTCGAGGTTTGATATTAATCGGACAAGCGGTTCCAAGTTACGGCCATTTATCTGTCGACCATGACAAGACACGGTTTTATGACGTCACGAATGACGTCACAATTAATGTTTGTTTATTATTTTATTTATTTTGCACGATTGACGTCCGATCTGATTGAAACTTGCCAGGAATATTGCTGGGGACCCGTGGATGTGCCTTTTCAAGGTTTGATATTAATCGGATAAGCGGTTCCCAAGTTACGGCCATTTATCTGTCAACCAATGACAAGACACGGTGCTATGACATCACGAATGACGTCACAATTATGTTTATTTATTTATTTTATTTATTATTATTATTTTTTTGCACGATTGACGGTCCGATCTGATTGAAACTTGCCAGAATATCGCTGGGGACCGCGGATGTGCCTTTTCGAAGTTTGATATTAATCGGACGAGCGGTTCCCAAGTTACGGCCTTTATCTGTTGACCAATATCTGCGAGAGAGGGGATGGGAGAGGGGGATGAGAGTGGGGCGAGAGAGAGGGGCGAGAGAGAGGGGGGAGAGAGAAGGGCGAGACTAGGGGAAGAGAGGGGGCAAGATAGGGGGAGAGAGAGGGGGGTGTGAGTGGGGACAGAGAGGGAGGGCGAGAGAGGGGACGGGAGAGGGTTTGAGAGGGGGTGTGGAGGGGTGGATGGGGCGAGAGAGAGGGCGAGAGAGAGGGCGAGAGAGAGGGCGAGAGGAGGGGGGAGAGAGGAGGGCGAGACTAGGGGTGAGAGAGGGGGGAGAGAGAGGGGGGAAAGAGGGGGGGAGAAAGAGGGGGAGAGAGGGGGAGAGGAGAGGTGAGACTAGGGTGAGAGAGGGGGGGAGAGAGTGGGGGGGAGAGAGGGGGAGAGAGGGGCAAGAGAGGGGCGAGAGAGGGGGAGAGAGAGGGGGGGTGAGAGGAGGGGGCATCACAATTCAAGAGAGGGGGAGAGAGGAGGGGGGCAGAGAGGGGGGTGAGAGGGCGCGAAGAGAGGGGCGAGAGAGAGAGGGGGGAGAGAGAGGGGTGAGACTAGGGGGAGTGAGGGGGGCGAGAGAGAGGGGGTCACAATTCTTCTTCGTTTGATATGAGTCACAATTGAGCTGGGGACCTGAGTATGTTTCCAGGTGTTTCCCAAGTTATGGCCATTTATAATACGGTTGTCCGATCTAATTGAAAAAATGCCCCAATCCAGTCGTCGTTTACAAGAGCGAAGAACGAAGCTGCACATACTGGAACGAGAGAGAGAGAGAGAGAGGAGGGCGAGAGATGGGGGGGGGTTGGTGAGAGGGGGGGTGAAATAATGCCCCAATCAGTCGTCGTTTACGCACCTACGGCCCGTACTAGTATTTACAATTATGGTAATAACGCAATAAAATCAATGTATAAGAAAGGCAATGAAAACGCTTATTTTTAATTCACAATTTCGTTGTGGTGGTGGTGGTGTCGTATGGCGGCTTAGCTGCCGGGGACTCTCATTTCTTGAAGCGCGACTGTGCGCTGATGCAGTGCCCTCTACCAGTACACACACTGGAACTGGTACTCATTTCGCCGACCTCGAAGGATGACATGCTGAGTGCGTAGCCTGGTGTTGGCTCAGTGGTTCGGTGGTGGCTTGGGATCCTAGGGTCCTGAGTAGTGGTTAGGGTGGTGGCTTGGGATCCTAGTGTCTGAGTTCAAGCCCCGTCGGCCGCTGAATTAATGCACCGGGGGGTTGACTCAGCATGTCATCCTTCCGAGGTCGGCGAAATGAGTACCAGTTCCAGTGTGTGTACTGGTAGAGGCACTGCATCAGCGACACAGTCGCGCTTCAAGAAATGATAGCTACCCCGGCAGCTAAGCTGCCATACGACCACCACCACCACAACGAAATTGTGAATAAAAATAAGCTGTTTCATTGCCTTTCTTATACATTGATTTATTGCGTTGTTACCATAATTGTAAATACAGTCTGAGTTGGTTAAAAATAATACAGTTTGTCTATTGTATCAACTATATCGAAGAAGGATTTCATAAAAATGTGGCAAAAACTATAACTATGAGAAATACTGATTTCAATTAATAACAATATAAAATAAAATCATTCATAATAAAATCAAAATTCATTGCAAACTCTTTAAGGCTGTCATGTGGTCAATAGTTTTCCCTAATTAGTTTTCAATATCAATTAAATTCCTATTTTTTTTTGTAAATAAACATACATAAATAAATGTTTTGAGGGGGGTAATCTGAAATCGTAGGGGTAGGATGAAATCGATTTCAAGCTAACCCGGGGTAACTTGCAATCGATTTCAGATTACCGGGAGTAACTTGAAAAGGGGGGGGGGTAGCTTGAAATCTTTACACCGGCACTCCGGTACAATCGGCCCATGATCGAAGTCAGTCCTCCCGCCGGCACTCTCGGCTAAACGTCGTTCGTGACCGTCTAAGACGAGCCATTTGTTGACACTTTCTCTCCATTTATCCCATCTTACAGACGTAAACGTTTGACTTCTTCGTTCGCTACATTGTCCTGGTGAATAATACACGGGCGAGCGTCCTCACTGGCTATATTCATCAAAAATCGCCGATCAGCTGCCGTGATTTCCTCCCTGCAGGAAGCTGCCATCTTGGGAACTTTGCTGGTCACATGACAGTCTGACGTAATTGCATACGATGTCAACCGATCTATTGGCTGTCGAGGCGTCACATGGCCCACACGTGATCCGAGTGGAGAAAATTCAAATGAGAGAACGCGGTGAATGCATCGATTTTCAAGTGAAAATACAATAACTGTAGCTATTTGAGTGAGAACTTTTGTATACGTATCTATTTGGATATATACTATCATATTATCAAGGTTTGTCTACCCCCCCCCCCCACCCCGATGAGTGGAACGAAACTTGATTTTCAGGCACTTTCTGAGCCATGGCTGATGGCCTATAGGTGGAAACAGAGATAAGGTAAACATGAGAAAGGGCGAAACCAGGGTGAATGGGATTTAAGAATCGAAAAGGAACACCTGGGAACCAGGCTATATAAGGTTCCAAGAAATAGAGTTAAAAAGTGTGACCTCAGACCAAAAGGCAGGGTCAGGTGTTCTCATGCAAAATCAATGTGAAACATAAAAAGAGGACAGCAGCTACATTGTACATCAAATATCAATTAAAATCATAATCGAAATCAGCAGCATGTTTGTAAAAAGATACACACTTTCTACATTAAAAATCTTAGAAGAGGACGTCTTCAAAAAAAGAAAAAAAAGGGGGAGTGCAACGTACATTATTCATTAACAATCTTAAAGTATGGTATGGCACTGTTTTTGTACCTTTGGGTTTTCCACGTAATTTGTGAAAGTTGAGGTGAATTTCTGAGAGTAATCTGTCCTATCCTGGCTGAGGTCTGGAAGCCAATGTCTAAACTCGTTAGATGTGAGCAATTGGCCTATGAATCTCAAATTCCACGGCAATCTTATGCGGCAATGCTGCCGGCAACTTTGTGGTAAAGCTAATGCTGCTCTTCCGATTCCGATCGCTCACCCTTCACCCCCACCCTGTTCACTCTTCCCCTGCTCTCCACTCTAACATCATGATCCAGAGCTAAGTCTTGTGTTTTCTATTGATGGCAGAGTACAGTGCAAGTACATAACGTTCTTACCCTCATCCACCTTATTGTTTTGTAATAAATTTAAAAGGGTAAAATTTTGTGGTTTTGTTTATTTTATACCATATTTATTTTATTAACATGTATATTTCAATGTTAACATGTTTAAATATATATATTTACATGTTTATTTCTGGCTGCGGTCAATCTTCCTCCATTCATTCGATGCCCAGGAACCGAACCCCCTTTTCCCTTTGGTCTTGGGATTCCACGATAGTGGAATTTTCCAGGAACCTATATCGGTTCAGCCGTCGAGTTGACAGATCTGTTATCCCATGCCACATCACCGCGCCATGTTGTCGTCGTTTGCTGGCATTGTCGTCACCATTGTGGCTCGTCTATCATGTGCCCGTTGGTGGCTCAGCAAACCGATGGCTGAGTGGCACACCATTGAACATCGATCGCATGGGTGGCTTCCTGGCACAGCAACCCGTTGTTTCCGCCAGCTTCTACGGTACTTCAACTCTTCCACCCACGAATGCTCACACTGATTCACCCTCTCTTTGCACTCAGCACGCCATTTTGACTTGTCAAGGATGAGGGCCTCAAACCTGGTGTCGGACATTTGGCATCGTTTCAAAGTGGTCTTCAACTGATCTTTGTACCGCTTCTTTGGGGCACCGATGTTCTGCAGGCCATCAGTCAGTTCACCGTAAAGAAGGATCTTTGGAAGTCGCGCATCACCCATCCTGATGACGTGGCCGATCCAGCGCAGGTGAGCTTCCATGATATAGCCCACAGTACCTCACATGCTGCAGCGCTCCAGCATCTCCGTATTTGAAACCCGATCCTGCCATTTCACACCTGCAATCCTTCATAGGCAGCACATATGGAAGGCATCTAGCTGCTTGATGTGTCACCGGTAAAGTGTCCAGGTTTCACAATTCTAAAGCAGCACTGTCAATACGACGGCTTTGTAGACTGACACTTTGGTGGAGACATGTATGTCACGGATACTCCACAATCTGTCCACAAGACGCCCGAAAGCCGATGACACCTTTGCTATCCGGGCTGTAATATCAGCGTCGACAGAGCAGTCATTCGAAACTGTGCCGCCGAGGTAGCAGAATTTGGGCACCAAAATTAGCGTTTCAGATCCGACAGTGACTGTTGGTATGGCGTACGGCACTCTGGCTTTTGGCTGCAGCATCACCAGTTTTCTTAATTGAAACAGTAAGGCCATACCTCATTGCTGAACGAGCAACACAGTCCATCAGGACCTGTGCATTGGCTTTGGTGTGTGCTTCAAGCGCACAGTCATCAGCATATAACAGCTCAATGATCAGCATGTGCAAAATCTTCATCTTGGCCTTAAGGTGGCATAGGTTGAACATTCCGCCGTCATACCGATAGTTAATGCCAATGCCCTTATCACAGTCATTATAGGCATTGTGCATCATTGCAGAAATCACAACGCCGAAAAGCAGAGGTGCAAATACACATCCCTGTTTGACACCGTTCTCGACACCGAAGGCAGTTGACTCTTGGCCACCATCCACAACATTGGCCATCATGCCATCATGAAATGGTCTAATGATATTCACCAGTTTCTCTTGGCATCCGACATGGACCAGCAGTTTTTACAGTCTTGTTCAACTAACCGAGTCAAAAGCTTTTGTCAGGACCACAAAGACCTGGTAGAGGTCCTTGTACTACTCCCTACATTTCTCCTGGAGTTGGCGTGCAGTGAAGATCATGTTGACTGTGCCCTGGTTCTTTCCAAATCCACACTGACTTTCAAGGTTCACTTCCTCAGCGAGTGTGTTGATTCTGCTGATGATCATCACGCGAGGATTTTGCCTACGATGCTCAGCAACGATATACCTCTGTGATTGTTTCAGTTGGTTCGGTCACCTTTTCTTTTGTAAAGGTGGATTATCGTCACATCCTCAAAGTCCTGTGGCACAACTTCTCTCTCCCAGATGGTGCTCAATAAGTGGTGGAATCTGTCTGTGAGGTGGCTTCCCCCATGTTTGAAGACTTGCGAAGGGAGACCATCAGCTCCAGGGGCCTTTTCGTTCTTCAGTGCTTTTATGGCCTTCTTGACTCCCTCCAGTTAAATGGGGACACTGAGGTTGTCCAGTATCGGCCTTTACGGTAGTTCATTGATGACAACATCGGTGATGTCAGACGAGCGGTTGAGGACCTGCTCGAAATGCTCTGCCCACCTCTGTACTATCAGTGTCGACTCTGATACTAAGGAGTTTCCATCAGCACCATGAACGGCAGCTACACCGTTGAAGCTTGGGTCATGAACCACTTTGAGTTCTTGGTAAAAAGCCTGAACATCTTTATTGTTTGCCACCTCCTGCAGACAATTGGCCTGATCAATCCACCACTTGTCCTTCATCCGTCGTATCCTAGCCTGGGCAACTGATCTTACCTGCTGATAGTGTTCCTTTTTGGCCTCGTAGTCTTTGTCGTTCACCCATTCCAGATGCGAGCTATGTAGATCCGACAGGATAGTATGGATTTCTGGGTCGTTATCATCAAATCAATCTTTGCGCCAGCGTATTTTCTTGCCAAGAGACGTCCGAACTGCTTTCTGTGTTGCTTCGTTCAGCTTCTGCCATTCTATCTCAACGTCAGCAGGTGCATCACGCTCATTGGCTATTGATTCCAGCTCTGCATTGATGTTTTGTTGCAGTAATGCCCTGTTTCCATCAGTCTTCAGTTTGTCCATGTCCAGGCACGGTGCCTCTTGATGACAACTTGGCACAAACTCTCGGGGGCACGTTTGGTGCAATAATGACCTTGACCAGCCGATGATCAGACCATGTTGTTGAGCTACAAACTGTCTGCGTGAGGCGGATGTCTACTTGATCCCTTTGCCACACAATGGCATATTCAAGCATATGCCAGTGTTTGGCTCTGGGGTGCATCCATGATGTTTTGTGGCTAGTTTTCTGTTAGAAGGTGGTGTTGCTAATAACCAGTTCATGCACAGCACACAGCATCAGGAGAAGCGTTCCATTGACATTTTCCTTTCCAACACTGTGATGACCCAAAACACAGTCCCATTCAATGAAATCATGGCCAACCCTAGCATTGAAGTCACCAAGGAGGAGGAGTTTGTCTCTTAACCGAACCGCTGCGATTGTCTGATAAGCAATCATAGAACTCCTCTTTTGTATCCTCTGGATCGGTCATTGTTGGGACATAGGCACTGATGACAGTAGCATGGTGACCATTTGCGAGCTTAAGGCACATGGTCATCAGTCTTTCGTTTATCCCCTTCGGAAGACACACCAGATGTTGCATATGTGATGTCCGGACTGCAAAGCCAACTCCTGCCTGGTGTGGCTGCGATCCTGGCTTCCCAATCCAATAGAATGTGTAGCCGGCTCCAACTTCCATAAGCTGTGATTCGTCAGCAAGGTGCGTTTCACTGAGTGCCGCAACGACAACATCATGTTGGCTCAAAAAGCAGGCAATGATGGGGGTTTTTTCTCCCAATGCAATTGTCACCATCAGTCAATGTGAACGTTCCAGGCTCCAAATACGAAAGTAATCGTATTTCTTTGTTTCTTTCTTAGACCGCAGAATTGGGCGGCCAGCTGAACATGGTCTGTCAGCAGGTGCAAGTCGGCTGAGCTTTTTTGGGCCACCATTTCCAGGCCTTTCCCTGACTTGGGTGGAGCAAGCTCCTCATGAAAAATGGCTACTCCGACACTTGAGCAGGACATGAACGTTGCAGTCACTCTGATTCCACAATGAAAAACCATCACACTGAAGTCACCTATGTGCAGGTACCTGACTAAGAGCTTCCAGCGACACCCTTTGCCTGCTGCCGATGCCACTTCCCATCGCCGCAGGACTTAGTGTGATTTTGGCTGCAGGACAGCCTTACCTGCACTCCAATTATAGTAGTGATGGTTCGTGCAGGCCCATCACCACTCTCTCTTTCTCTTTCCTGCAAGATCTGCCACTGGGTCCCAGAAACTGAGCACACAATAACCTCAAGCAGGACTGCATCTGTTGACCAGAATCCAAGTATTCTGGAACTGTACTTGCCGTGATGGAGGCTGCATGCTATTTAATCTATAACTGGTCCAGGCAAAAATGTGGCAGTTTGAACTATCGTATATGAGAGTTCTACTCTCATATACTATAGTTGGTAAACAGGTCTTATTATAGTAGTCAGCAGAGAATTACTACAAGAAAGAAATGCAATTTTTGCCTGGGGGGGGGGGGGGGGGGTGAAAAGGGGTTTTTACGGTGACCCAAACCCACCGGACACACGTTCCATCATCACATTTCATGGAAGCTTTACAGGGAGGTAGAGTTGCCAGGTACTACCCCACCTCCAGTTAGGATACGTGCCGCTGATTGTCCGCCCTGGTGAACACTGGTAACCCACATATCTGGGGGCCATTCCCATATCCGCAACCTGGGTAGGTGCCATGGTAGCATAGAGCCCTGCTTTCTCTTAAAGAACTATGGGAAATTATTCCAGGAACCTAACCCCCACAAATTTGAGGGTTTACTGTATAGCCTATAGTTCTACATAGTAGCCTACTAAAGGAGGCTAATATTACATAAATATGTTAAAATTCAACTGCTCTGGTGATATTTTGTTGGGAAGTAGTCCTTATGAAATTGCATCACTACCGCCGCCACCGAAGGTGGACTGAGGTTATGTTTTCACCCCTGTTTGTCTGTCTGTGAACAGGATAACTCAAAAAGTTTGGATGGATTCAGATCATAGACTCCTATAGAGAAGGACTGGAACCTCACGATCTCGGGGTTTGTAACTTGAGTTGAAGGATTAACTTGAGTCCAGGGCTAAAATGACTTCTAGAAGGGCTAGAGACACGATCTCGGGATCCATATAGGGGTTTTGAGGACGGCGAGTTCAATAGTGTCATTTTCAACACCACCTGAGGTCATCTTCAAGGTCAAAGGTCATATTTCAAGGTCAAATTAATTTTGGTATTTTTTGCCCGTTTTTGTGTCTAACTCATAGAGGAAAACTTTTGTAAAGTCTATGACAAAACATGACATTGTGCACCTACTGCACCTACTTTCTGATTTCTATCATCGTTAACTAATGTATGTTTTGTTTGTTCTCTCTTTCAGAAACTGTCCAGCTGGTGATCTCACAGGATCTTGGTGTTGTTTCCTGCTTTGGTGACAATAGGCCACGTCGTTGCAGCTGCTTTGGTTGGAGAGGAAACTATGATGGGACGCCTTATGTAAAGGTCATATCCTTCCCAAAAGATCCTGAGGAGAGGGAGAGATGGATATTGGCAATGCCAAATGAGAAAGAAAGCTTGAGTGCTTAAAGGAGATATATATATATTATATATTATATATATATATATATATATATATATATATATATATAAATATATATATTTGTAAGAAACATTTCAATTGTGTTTGGGTGTCAGTTAGGGGTGGCAAACGACCCAAAGAACCCTCATCAATATTTCCTGGAGTACCGAAATCAGCTTTGAAGCAGGTGACCTCAGCCCCACGCCCACATCATCTTCTACGTCAGAATCAAAGCTAAGAAGATGCAGCAGCTGATGAGGCTGCAGACAATATCCAAGATTTCGACCACTTCTGTGCTAAAATCAGCTCCTATTTTCCTGGCTTTAACGTCATAAAAGACCAGGAAAACCTTTACCTATCAAGAACTGATGCTACTGGACAAACTGTCAAGCTGTTCTTTCATTTCCAACAAGTTCACTCACCTTTGGATTTCTATTCTTGAATAGAGTTGAGAAAGATGGCATTGAGGTGCCCAAACGACTTTTTCCTTTGCAGAAGAACAGCCTGCTCTCAAAATGGTCCCAGATTAGATCCATAACTGACCAGGTAAACATCTATGAATGCACAAGCAAGGAAATTCTTCAGCTTGCAATAAGCCAGCTCTGTTGGATGACTGAGGCACACGAGCTTCCTCATTTCACCTTCCTTCTGTCGCAGCTGCATCTTATGTTGAAACCTCTTGATCGTCGCCGATTTGATACGATACTATGATTTTCGCAATGCAGCTTCACAACATATCACCCAGTGCATACAAATGATTCGTCGATCCGGCTTAATCATTCTACCATCACAAAAAAGGTAAAACAGATGCTTGCTAGTAGTCAGCAGGACTCCAACCTCAAAACCTTGTTCGACCAGCTTAAACCACAGCAGCGTTTGGTCAATTTAATGTTTGACGAGGTAAAGCTGGTCGAGACATTGCGATTTCTGGAGGCATGTTGTAGGATATGCTCAAAATGCAGCAGCGGGTGGTGAACACGAAATGCTTGCTTCACATGCTATGGTTGTTGAAGTTGCCTGCCATTTCGGTGGTCCACGCTATATTCTACGCATTTTGCCTGCAAAAAACTAACTGCCGATCAGCTGAAGGAACTCCTTATCGAAGCTGCATCAGCTGTAGTTGGTGCTGGCGGTACTGTGATTTCTTTGATATGTGACAATTGCAATACCAACCGCAGTGTTTATTCAAAACTTGGAGGACCAGGAAGTTGCCAAGTGCTGTCAATTCAAGAGCAATCTATGTTCTTAGTGTTACGACTAGTGCACATCTTCAAAAATGTTCGCAACAACTGGATTACTGTTGATGGCAAGACACTCATTTTTCGTAGATGGTAATGAGTACAAAGCTTACTGGAGTGATATTCAGAAGGTTTATGAGATCGACCGGGCTACTCCTATTCGCTTAACCAAGCTGACACACACCGCTGTTTTCCCCAAGCCCCTTCAACGCCAGAGCGTACCATTGGTATGCCAAGTGTTCAATGACAAGACTGTCGCTGCTTTAAAGACCATCAAGATTCACTGGGCATCAGCGAAGGCACAATCATCCTCACCCAGATAATGAGTGAGTGAGTGGTTCAAGATGATGAACGTGAAAGACCGTTTCTCAGCTATCCATCTGCGCGACGAATCCAGACAGCTTGGACAGCAGACTGTACAAGTTTCACTAGGCTGGAGCAGGCCTGCCAAATTATATCTACCTGCGCATGGCAAGGAGGTGGTGGTCGTAAGCTGAAGCTAACTCAGCAAACTGCTTAAGCCTTCACTGTGTCCACACGTAATAATGTGGATGCTGCCAAATTGCTTCTAGCAGAGAAAGACTTTGACTACGTTCTTCCTGCTATATTTGCAGATGAAGCCTTGGAAAAGTTTTTCGGCCAAACTAGGCAAAGAAGCGGGAAACTTCTACATTGACGTAGTTGACATTATGGCTGCAGCTAAAATTGTAAATTTGCAAACACTCATAAAGGCCCTGTCACACCTTGACGATTTAGCCAACGTATGCCTGACGTGTGCAAAATTGGGCTAAAACGCCGGCACACGTCGATACGTTCGGGTAAGTTTGTATACGTTAAGAACACCTGGCATACGCATAGTACGCTGGCATAAGTCGTAGAACGCTGGCATACGTCATAGTACGCTGGCAAACGTCGTAGTTCGCCGAGCTGTTAGACAAATTTTCCATGCTTGAAATTTCCCGACGTATGCCAGCGTATGACTCACACGTTCCGCATAATGCTGGCATAAGTTGTAGGCACGTTACGCGATCGTTGACACACGTCGACACACGTTACTTGTAAGTTACTCATAAGTCGAAACACGTCGAGGTAATGTTTAGCGTACCCGAAACTTATTTCTAAACCTATGAGTAACGTGTTGTAGGCACGATTACGCGATCGTTGACACTTGTCGACACACGTTACTTGTAAGGTACTCATAAGTCGAAACACGTCAAGGTAATGGTTAGCGTCAGTGTTCCAGACTCCCTGTTTTTTTATTTTTTTTTTTCTTTTTCTTCGGTATGACGGTCATGTTGACACTTCGATTTCTAGTGCGGTTACAATATAATATAATTAAAGGCTGCCGCTCAACGATTTAAATCATAACCATCATACCGAAGAAAAAAAAAAAAACAGGGAGTCTGAAACACTGACGCTAACCATTACCTTGACGTGTTTCGACTTATGAGTACGTAAGTAACGTATGTCGACGTGTGTCAACGATCGCGTAGCTGCCTACAACTTATGCCAGCGTATGCGAAGATGTGTGTCATACGTCGAGTACGTCGAGAAATTTTCAACGTGCGAAAATTTCTCGACGTACTCGGCGTACAATGACGTATGCCAGCGTACTACGACGTATGCCAGCGTACTACGACGTATGCCAGCGTGCTATTAACGTATACAAAACTTACCCATAACGTATTCGACGTGTGCCAGCTTGGTTCGGCAAATTTTTCATACGTCGGCATACGCTGGCTAAAACGTCAAGTGTGACAGCGGCTTCACACTTCGATGTCTAGTGCGGTTATGATTTGAATCGTCGAGCCGCAGCCTATTTAATAGCCTACGCGCACGTGATTGTCGGCGATTCGCTGCATAAGTTAGACTATCGTTGGGCAAGGTTGTGAACGCCGACAACACACTCAGCATTCGTTGGTATAAGTTATCTATATGTGATAAAACGTTCTGTGTACGTTACCATACGTTATTCATCCGTCCAACACGTTATTATACGCCCAAAATTAAAAAAAAACATCAATAGTTCAGCGTATGCCAGCGTTTTACATACATTTTGATACGTTGCCATACGCTGGCTAAACATCAAGGTGTGACAGCAGCTTAAGCATGACATTATGCCCAAATCTAGTTCTCGTGTGATTGATTGCGACAAAAACTGTACAACTTCCATAAATACAGATGAGCGAAGTGAACTCATTGACGAGATTACTCCTCAAGACACTCAGGATCTCTTGGGGTCTGACGATGCCCTTAAGCATAAAGTAGTTTATTTGGCTGGACACCTTGTTCATAAATATGGCGATAGCACTAGTATGGAGGAGATCATTGATGATAAGATGGTAACGAGGTGTCATCTGAGTTTCTAGATAATTTGAATAGAGGTGGATTGAGTGTGCCGACTATGCAACCGTCTTTTTTGTACATAATGCCTATAATTTGTATGACAAGACTAAAATGCGTTCCGATTTCATTTTGCTGAGCTGTATCCTCTGTAGTTGCACTTTAGCTAGTAGTAATGCTGCATGTACTACTTTAGCTAACATTCTATTGAAAGCTCATGTCCTCAATGTAAGTGACAAAGAAAAAGCTTGGGATGCCTCAGGAGGCAAAAAAAAGCTCTCCAACTAGTGATAGACATAGACATAGTTGTAAAGGCATATGTTTGTGACATGCATATAATGTTTATGTAATACGTATATGACAATAAATATCAAAGTTTGACAGCTCTACACACTTGCATCTTATTACAATCAGCCATCTCTCACCGTTGATGAGTTAGACACAAAAACGGCAAAAAATACCAAAAATTCAGTAATTTGACCTTGAAATATGACTTTTGACCTTGAAGATGACCTCAGGTGGTGTTGAAAATGACACTATTGAACTCGCCGTCCTCAAAAACCCCTATATGGATCCCGAGATCGTGTCTCCAGCCCTTCTAGAAGGCATTTTAGCCCCGGACTCAAGTTAATCCTTCAGACTCAAGTTAAAACCCCGAGCTGGGAGGTTCCAGTCCTTCTCTATAGGAGTCTATGATTCAGATGAAACTTGGTGGACAGGTTGGGTGTGTGAAAAGGACAAATTGATTCAATTTGGTGAATACCGGACACTGGATTTTTAAAGTGATCCTTCACCATTGAGAGATAGGGCTAAAACGATATTGTTGTAGATTTCCGCCCCGTCAGCGTGCGAACGACCGCGTCTAACCAATAGCGTCGCTTCGCCCACCGAACGGACAATCCAGTTTGACTTTCTGGAACAACGCCAGAAACCAGTCACGGGTGGGTTTTAATCCCACCACGGCCCAGTCCGTATTCACCCGGCGAAATAGGGTCAATCGCCGAATATCGATATACCTAAGTACCCGTGCGGGTAACCTACCGAGGGACCGTACCTCGGCGAAGGCCTGCTTGGACACGAACCGCTTAAGCGGTCCGTTCCGTTCTGGGATAACCGAGCGGGTATTATCGCCAGACCTCGGGACCCGATTCTATTTATCGGATATTAAAAACCAACTATTCCGTGCAAGATGGGGCAGTTCAATGAGGGAATGACGCAACGAACAGGTTTACATTTACACAAGACATTTATTATAATAAACACGTATGCAATTATACAACAACAAAAGCACGACAAAAAGAACTACAACCGTATACTATTATGTACAGTCACTTGCACTTAACAGCAGTTCCTACTTATTAGACGGGCCCACGGACACACGTACGCACACACACACACACCCAAGAAATGGTGGCAGAGGCCTTTAATAACGAGCTCCAGCTCGGAGGACAGGTGAGCTGAAACCCAGAGCCTATCTCGAACCTCTCCACCTCGTGTGAGTCTTCAAGTTGTTCGGACCCGGCTCCAGCGGAGACGAGCTGGATCCAATCGCGAGCGCGATCCTTCCGAGCTCCGCGAATCTCCCGAGCTTCTCAACACGTGCTGGTGAGACGAGGCGCCGATCTTCCGTCGATGCGTCGCTTCCCCGAGAACCACTCCCGGCTTTCAACATGCTGGTGAGACGAGGGCCGATCCTTCCGTCGATGCGTCGCTTCCCGAGGAACACTCCCGCGCTTCTCAACACGTGCTGGTGACGAGGCGCCGATCCTTCCCGTCGATGCGTCACTTCCCCGAGGAACCACCTCCCGCGCTTCTCAACACGTGCTGGTGAGACGAGGCGCCGAACCTTCCCGTCAATGCATCGCTTCCCCGAGGAACCACCTCCACGAAGAGGTCGATAGTCGCACCAAGCCGGGAACCAAAATGGAGAACAAAGAGCTCCACGAACCAAGAAGAAGAAGCCACCACTCGCAGCTCGAGCCGAGCAACGGCTTAACTTCCTTCCAAACAGGGCAGCTTGAAGCAAAAAGCTCCCCCGACCAAGCAGAAGCCGAAGCTCACGGAACCTCAAAGCAAAGAGCCCAAAAGCCTCCTCCCGAGCCAGGCCTCAGCCGAAGCTCACTGAGCCAGCCAAGCAAAAAGCTTCCGAAGGCCTCAACCCTAACCCAAGCCAAAACAGGACCCGAAGGTCTGCTGACGACGCTCTCTGCCGAAGCAAAAAGTTACTGACCAAGAACAAAGAAAGGATCTCGTCCTTATCCTTCTCCCGCCCTTCCCCGATCCCGCGTGACTCATGCCCTCGTGCTCCATCCCCCGCTCAGCCACGGGTGGGGGGAGTTGTTGACATCATGAGTCACGGGACGGACAGGTGGTTCTTGCTCTTCGCAGAAGAGGGGGGGGATGTCTCCATTGTTCGTTCCCCAACTATTAAATCGATCCGCAGCGCCTCTAATCGATTTTAACATTTAAAACAATGAAAGGTGAGCTATCTAGGGAACAAGCACTTATCGATCATAGCTGACTAAAGGAACCTGTATGTTGTGTGCAATCGAATTCCCAAATTCGTAACAATATATAGCACGATATCTCAAAAAGTTGTGGACGGATTATGACAAAACTCGGTGGATGAGTTTAGTAGGTGACAAGAACAAGCCGATTAGATTTTGGTTCAGGTCTGAATCCAGATCCGGCCTATCAGTGGGCTACAAAACGTAAACTGTTTAGCCTGGTGGAGGTTTGCGGCTCAAACTAGAGTGCCTGTTCTAGTTTAAAGAAGCAGTAAATGGTTGTACTGTTGACACTCTTTTATAGTGTCTGTGAAACCTTCATTATTTTGGATTAATTAGTTAACTTACATGTATAGGTTCTGTCGTGTACACACACACACACATATATAATATATATATATATATATATATATATATATATATATATATATATTTTACTTTTTCTTCCCCCCAATGCTATCTATGTATATAAAATTTAATCAAAAATAAAATCTCTTCATTTACTGTATCAGCTTATTGTGGTTCATGTGCACTCATTTTTAATAGGATACGTCACTATTTTTCTGTTTGCACCTCTTTCCCACACCTACTATCAATTTTGCAGATGGAGGAATTTTTCCACAATTTATTAGATGCCTCAGCATTTTGCAGGCAGTGTTCTCAAAATGATGCAACCCATAAATTTGACGTCATTGCCAAATTTTAGTTTAAACAAACAATCCTTTGTGATTTAGTAGCACAAATGAAACACAAAAGTCTGCTCTCCCAAGGTGATGACAAACAAAGTTTGGCATCCTCACTGCAATAACACAATATTGTATCTAAAAGACAAAAACATACCATTCCAATATCCAAAATTGGTCCCTCCCTCAAACATGTACCTAAGGCAACAGGTGAAAAGAGGAAACAGTATTAAGTTTATTCAAAGCACTTGACTTTCATTTCAGTTCCTCATGTTAACCACTGTCATCAGTGACCCTACAAGTTCAGAAAGCAAGCTTTCACGACCTAGAGTTCTCCATGAGTCATGCATTTGCAACTCCTGAATGCAAAGTATTCTAGCAAAGGTCAAATAAGCAAACATACATGTTCACGCTTGCCCCCATATCCAGTATTTGGTCCAATCCTTGTGCAACAACACCCTTCGATATAGTAGAATGAGAAACTCCCCAGTGATCCAACCAGCCAGTGTAATACTCCGAATTAACCTGAAAACAAGTGGCGTGAATGATGAGGATAGGAATAAAGACCTCACTGTTGAAATGGTTGTCTGGAAACAAACAAAAGCAATTTCAATAGCTATTATTCATATTTTGTAATTTATCAAATAAACTCACATTAATGCACATAATTAAGCTAAATGCAATTATATCAATCTCCTTGATGACCTGCATGGTCAATAAAGCACATTGACCAAACCACAGCGTTAAAAGGTGCAAGAGTGTGATTAAGATAATACATTTCATAATTCAAGATTTTTATTCAGTAGTAATTGCACTTTTAAATTGAATTTATAAAATATATTTTACGTAATTTGTTGTTGAAACGTTAACAAGATGATAGGAATTTGAAATGTGAAAAAAGCTCATTTTCTCAATCCATACAATCACTGAAGGATGATTTTAATCAAAACCTTATTTATGCTACTAAAAATTGAAAAACGACAATTAGTCACTAAAGGGAGACTGCGATTGGACTTCAGTCGGCGAGGAAACCTTTTCCAAAAAGACAATCAAGAAAATTAATTTCAATATCCGGCAGAATGTAGTATTTTCTTTAAAATCAATGTTCCGAAGAACCTAATGAAAGCAAAGAAAAACATCTATCTGATGGACAATACCAAACAAAAACGCTACCTTCAATTACAAACACTGCCAAAACATAAGAAAAGTGACTGTTGGGTCACTGAAAAGTTTTCTTGAAACAAGAAAACCATGAGAAAAATTTTATAGCCACAAGATAATGCTTCTCATTGTTTTCTTAATGAATGAAGATGGGTTAATGAGTGAAGAAAATATTGCAACAAAATAAGAAGTGACAAAAACAAAAAACAAAAATCTTTAAAAAACAAAAATTTTCTTGAAACAAGAAAACCATGAGAATATTTTTCTGTCCACAAAAAAATTATTCTCATGGTTTCCCTTAATGAGTGAAGAAAATATTGCAGGTAGAGATTTGGAATGACATTAGATGATGGCAAAGACATGAGAAAGGCAAGGAACATGCTCCAGCAGGGGAGCTTGCAAGAGGCCACAAAATAAATTAATTGTGGCATCAACAAAGTATTTGAAAATTTGATATCGTTCTTGTTACAAAGGTAGTTACATTATCAAGGGTTCAAAATGTAGTGTTTTGTTGATTATGTTTGCACTCGTTCCACATATACACACTCTACCTGCTGCTTTCACATCCAAGTATGTAGGGTATGCCCCATTTGTTAAGTGAGTTTCCACAGAATCTAATAACAAAACATTGTTACCTTCCATAAATCAAATTATTATCTACACTCATAAGTGTGTGCATGCGTGCGCAAGTTGCTGTTCTTGCCTGATATCTCTACATGTGGGTGGGTTTCATCAGGAGATGAAACAGAGATCTACCAGGTCCCAAAGTATCCATCTCCGTGTGTGTGTGTGTGTCATTGATTGGTATCTTCATATGCGAGTTTCAGAATGTGGAATGGAGTCCTCCCAGGGCGGGCTCAAAGTACCACCTTCATTTCGGTAAGGGGTCACGATTCATGGACCAAGCTGTGAAGTTTTCTGTTCCTCAAAGTTTTTTCCAAAGGCTCTCTTCAGGATCGTCGCTGAGCCCCGGACAGCTTCCAACTACAGTTCATTTGTAGTAATAGTCACAGGGATGGTTTTTAATATCTCTGTGAGGTTCTTCGTCATCATTCCTGCAGCTCCAACTATCCTCAACTTTGGCATTCTTCTCTGTCTCTGTCTCTCACTCTCTTCTCTCTCTCTCTCTTGGCTCTCTCTGTCACACATACACACACCCTCCTCGCACCTCGCCCTCCCGCAGTGTATAGCAACGTTTGGTGAGGCATCGCTCTCCCACATTCCCCCCCCCTTTCCTCACTCTTCCCCTTCATAGCTTCCCTGCCCTCCTCCCTCCCTCCTCTCCCCCTCCTCACTCCTCTCCCCCTCCCTCCCTCCTCTCTCTCCCCCTCCCTCTCTCCTCTCTCCACTCCCCCACTAATATCCCGTTCAGTGAAGCGATGGGTTGTATTTGCTAGTTTACAATAAACAATATAAAACAAAATTAAAATTGAGGACTGGAGAGCAATAATACTGAGATATCATAATATTTTGAGCTTTGAAGTTCATACATTTGAGTGCATAATGCTGTTTCAACTTCCTATGTCTCCACCACTTAATACTGTTGTGGAAATTACCTTTCGGGGCTAACTTTGCATAGCTGTTTTAACTTTGCTAACTTATCTCCCATATTGCATGTATTAGAATAAGCATGAGGTAATTTGATTGTGATACAAGATATGCATCTACTGTATATAAAGATGTCGTCTACCTGCCCTCAATGTTTGTATCTAAAACCACCATCCCTTGAAACCCCTTTTTAATGTTCATACCTTTGGAATCCATCTTTTATATGCTTTTAAACATTCTGACAGGTCATCAGCACAAGTTCAGATGGGAAAAGCTGCTTCTTCGATCCCGACCGAACCCACAGGACCAGGACAACCTAGGTGAAAGGTCGAGGGGGGATTCCCCCACTCACTAACTGGGCCAATATCAGCCAAGCGGGAAGGTGCTAAGTGCATCACTAAAGCAGGTGGAAGCATAAATTATAAAGGCAGGTACAAGGCGTGGGGGTCGGAGAGGCTCGGAAACTTTGCTGAAGAACCTGCGCACGAGCTGCCTCAGGATTTCCTTCTAAACCGGCCGGCCCTTTGCTTCTGCAGTCTCCAGCCATGCCCCACTTCATGTTGGCATCGATCTCCTATTCGTGTCGGCATCGATTAGTAGCTCGACCTGTTCCTTGCCTGCTCGTGTCTCCACTTGGCATCAAGCAGCATCCTACTGGCTTGCGGTATTTCCATCCTGTGTAGCTCTATCTTGTCTATCTCCTGTGGAATGAAATAGGCCTTAAGAGACTTGGATAATTAAGGTTCGCATTTGTTTGTTGACCCGTGGGCACATATAGGTAAAGGTTAATTGGTCATTATTTGATGACTTTTTTGGCCTCGTTTTGTATTCCCACCCCATGTCCCTTCAATTACACTTTAAAACAACTTGGTCTCCAAGTGAATTTGGGTGGTTCTGATCACGATTGCAATTGTGCACATCTGTTAAAGGACAAATTGGATTCTGGCATATCGTGCCCATAATGAGGCCATGCCTACGTCTAACGACTCCGCTTGGTCATTATTCGAGATCAAGTATATGGCACCGATAAGTGCGGCATATCTACTGGCTCAGTGGTCCCACTCGGCACAGTATCATAGTGGACAGGCATGTAATCCGACCCGGGACGACAGAATTAGTCAGCCGCCACGACCACTTTGATGTGGTTCGAGCTGGGCAACCAGACGAAGCTGACAACTTCAATAATACATATAACTGCCAATTTCCAAAATATAAAAAATATTTGACACTACGACTACTACTACAACGACAACAACAAAATAGTCAGCTGGAGAAAGTTTTTGTCCCAAGTTTTTCAAGAACCGGTTGACCAAGTTTGACATTCGACTGAAGGTGAAGGAATTTAAATTTGTTCAGGATGCTGGTGATAACTCACCTGCTTTCATGAGAGACACAACTAATCTTTAATATCCACCAACTTGTACTTGCAGACATGACAACCAACAATGCCCATTTGTGATGCAATGTTCTGCCTGGTCTCCCTCTTCTTCACTCTCCCCTTCCTTCCATTTTCTCACATCTACCCTGGTCAAAATGCTGAAGATATCTTCCACAACCTGTCTGTCAAAATTTCTTTTGTAACAAAAAAAATCCCACCCAGAACTCACAATCATTAAAAAAAAACCCACCCTTGGTCCACGAGGTTCCACAGTTCTCTGAACAGCAAAAGCAGAAGAAACATTTACTCCTGCAAACAGGGGAAAAGATAAAAGTGAACAGTGACAATGACTGTCCCCAGAGTAGAACTTCTACCAAACAAAATCACATAAGCGCAAAATAAAAACCGCAAGTCCAACAACGCACCAGGACCAAAGTCAACTGTGGCGTAAGCACCCTGGATTGTGCCACACTTTAGATAACTTGCTCCAGCACCATCAGTGGTGAAAAGAACAACATCAGGACCCAAGTGTAAACGAAACAACTGTACGAGGGATCTCATGTAACTGTGGTCACAGGCGAAATAACTGCCATACTCGTTTTCCACCTGGAAACAATAGTCGGACAAACAGTAAAATAAGACAAAGATACACAGAGATGTCATGTCACCTGGATTATGATGCAAAACAGCCACAAAAACTGACAAATGCTCTCATATAATCTGCCTTGGCTTGCAGTATTTGTGAGGCCATCTCAGCCCACCTGCACGGTGATAATGGGGCCTCCATTCTGATAGAGGAATGGCTTGACAACCGGCAATAGTACACCCATCCATCTCTGCACAGCCATCATATAACCTGTATGACAAAAACAATGGAACCAATTGTTGCATTGCTCACTAAACCAACTTTAGTCATCGAGGCAACCTTTGCCAACTATGCTTTTTTTTCTATTTCGAAAGAGGCTCATAGGAGTGCAAGAGTGACAAGGAGAGACAGAAAGAGACAAATGCAGAATGGTAAAGTATACACTGACAGTATGGTAGTGAGTGATGAGCAGACATTGGACGAAAAAATGGACAGGATCTGAAAGAAAACAAAAGCCAAAAGGTAGGTATGGGGAAAGGAAGTGGGGAGAAAAAAAAACTCATCATCAGACAGCATTGACCTGCCACTTTGAAAAACTGTCGGGAAGAATGGGATTGGACTGGAACAGGGAGATAATTCGAAAGACAACAGAAAAAGCTCTACTACTAATAATAATCACCTTCATCAGATGTACGCAAAGCAATTGAGGAATTCTTCAATAGCCAATGGGGTAGGCCTCCCTGCAACACAGAGCAAATAAAAAAAAATTAAACATGTTGAATGAGTTTTCCAAAGTTTTACAGAAACTTGACAAATGTGAATCCCTTCCAATGACATATGGCAAGGAGTACAGTGAAAATATTACAAGACACTGAAGGCAACAGTGAGCTCACTGCTTAAAGCAATCAGCCATCATCGATGATGAAGGCAATTAAAATATCTCTGACTTGTGATATTGAGACACAGCAACATTTTCAGTGCTTCAAACCAGCCTTGATCATAGACAGTGTGTTGTGATGTGTTCTGGAATGGAGGGAAGGGTGAAGTAAGGTCTGTGTGCGTCCGTGCGTGTGCATCCAAATGCCATTCTAGTGTAACATGGTGTCACTTCCACCAGCAGACCAACAGTGGCAATTGTACCGGTTCAAGTTAAGTGATAAAGATAAACAAATACAGTAATACTCCAAATTTACATCTCCCCCTTTTACGTCATTTCGCAAATACGTCGTCATATTATTAATACCATTACCTGATTTGCATTGCATCAACCCACAACTACATTCGCTGACAGCAACCGTCCCTTCTCGTGTCCATCACCTTAGCTTTCGCCTCTACCTACACTGTAAACGAACTAGTTTGCGTCATGCATAAAGAAATGCTGTGTACTGCAGAGTACAATATATTATTTATGTGCAGTATTTTGGTGACTTTTTTTTATCGTGCACTGTATCTTATTGTACCTTGTATAATTTTTTTTTTAAGTTTACTGCTGTACATTAGTGTTGAGTACAGTCTTTTTAGTAATTCAATGTAACGTTGTGGGTCCGACTCGGATGAAGATGCGAACATTAACACACAGATTCCCCACACATACCCTCTGTTGTCTTTGTTTAGCTCTCGTGGCATACAAACTACTTTTCCAAATATTATAGCAGTTTGTGGAGTTTTTCGTGAAATATCTGTAATCCTTAAGCCTCCTGCCTCATTAGCATGTTTTAAGTGACAAGGATGCATCTGTGGCTAAGAAGCAGCATAAAAGTGGTACCTTAGAAGTGAACTGAGATGGTATTCGTTGAATGGACGCTGGTGAATGTGCGGTTGAAGTTGCCGGGTTATCAAGTTTGCCTCCGACTACGGTGTGTACCGTCTATAAAAATGCTGACGTAATTCGTAAAAGTGCAAAACATGCAACGCCGTTATCATCTAATTCTAAGCAGAGAATTAAATGGTGAAGTAAAGTATGGGAGGATACGTAATGTTTGCTGGCTTTGTGGATTGACCATCATCTGAACAAGAAAGTAGGAACGCATACCCCGCTTATTTCATTAATTATTATGAGAAAAATTGCATTGATTTACGTCGTTTTGATATTCGTCGCAGCTTCAGGAACGCATTTGAGAAGTAAACCGGGGTAATTACTGTATCTAATGCTCATTTTGTTACTCACGGTACTGCATGTAATACAATGCAAATGGTTTCATAATACACATATCCCTGGATTTCCATCAACAAAAAAGTTTTTAATCATGACATCACCAACAGCTGCTGTTCACATAGATTTATATTGGGAAGGTGATATGAAAAGAAAAGCAGGATTAATAGAAATGCTGCACAACAAATACATGTCTGAACTATCCTGTGAGGGACTGCTTTACGCAAGTATAAATGTTGCTACAAGGCCACAAGTGGTGGTCTTGTTAACTCTAAGCAACAATGAAAACCACAATACGCGACTTTTGAAATGAGGTAATCTCGCTCACATTGCTCAGCGAGCATGCGCAGAAACCCCGAGTAACGAAGTAAATATTGGTGGCCTGGACGTGTATGATACCTCCCAGGTAAGGATTGTAGAATGAAACGATTGAAACATTTTTTAAAGAAGCCGAAAGTACTCGTCAGCATAGCTGCGAGAAATGGGTTGGATAACCTCTGAATAACAAAACAGTTGGAAAACTTCTTGATCAACTCATCCAAAAAGTTTACGTGTTACAGTTCGTACTGCAAAAACTCCCGATGATATAAACCCATGAAAGGCTGAAGGATCGTAGATGGTGCATTCTTCCAAACTTGGTGCTTCTTAATGAAACCGAAGACAAGAAGTAGCCCAAACAGGGTAACGAGAAAAGATGCAGTTATCAGGAGGAACCTGGATAGGATTCGGGTTCAGCCGCTACTCCACAACCCTCAAACCCATCCAGACGCAGCCAATGAGCCTTACAGAAAAATTTTCTGCAAGAATTCACTTCACCTTGAGAGAAGATAACGAAAGAAAGAAATAGGGTAAAAGAGATGAAAAAAAGAAAAAGTAAGAATTAGAATGAAGACAGAGAATTGTGAAAATTTTTTTATAAAGTAGTGTGAAAGAAACAAAGATGTTGGGAAGAACCCAGACAGAATAGATATTGTTACGGCTGTGGAATTCGCATTACCCCATGAAGGCCCGTAGGTGAGATATCTCTAGTACATGTGTAGTTAGCCCCAAACCCGTTGTTTAGAGGGAATTAATGTGATTCATTCGGGCTGCGACGCTTTGAGTCAGTCGTTTTTCTTTTTCTATCTTTTATTTCAAACACACAACATTTAAACAACCACGCCATCCCCATCACAGCGCCAACCACACTGCCACCACGCCACCTCCACCATCTACGCTACTACATCTTCGCCACTACGAACGGCAAACAAAGGCGCCGAGGAGGGAACTGCGAGGATGCGCAGGTTTCCCCGCCTATTTCTTCGTTGACTTCCCCGCGCTTGGAGTGGCGGAAAGAGCGATGCAGGTCAAAGGTCAAAGGTGAGAAAAGGTGGGGGCCTCTTTTTGGGGGAATAATGCTCTGGCTCCCAAGCCAAAAAACTGACTCCTCGGCCCGCCGGACGGAGCGGGGTGGAGGGAAAACGTGAGGGCACGCCCCTTCGAGAAGCTTCTCCAAGAAGCTCGAAGGGAGGCGGGGCCGAAAACGGGGCGGGGCGGAAGGGCGGAGTCCCGCGCGATAAAAAGTCGGACACGGGCGGAGCGCTTTTGGTGGTGCTGTTGCTCTCTTCGTCCTCTTCCTGTCTTCCGGTTCGCTCTTCCTTTCTCTTCGTGGTGGCCGCTGCCTGGTTCTTTGTGGGGCGGTCCGAGACCCCGCTGGTGGGACGGAGCGTCTGCCATTCCACACACCGCGACCTCGAGCAACTACGTTTCCCCCCTCCCCCTTCTATCCGCGCTGGGTAGCGCCGAAACTCCGTCGTGGCGTCGAGCGGCCAAACGTGCCGGCGCGAGGCACGCCGGAGAGGATCGCCTACCACGCCAGGGACGGAGTCGGCGCCGCGGCGCGACCACGCCGACGGTCGCGGAGAGGGACTCACCAGCCAAAGGGAAGTCACCATTTTCTTTTCGGGGTTTTTGTATGGATCTTGTGGCACCGTGTCTCGCAAAGTAGAACTGTTTAAGTGTTGCCGTGTGTACGCGCTATTCGGTTGTAGCTCTGCATCGTTCCTTTTGTTGTAATTGCTATATGTGCATTTTTCATTCCTGTTTGGCTGTATAATGTGTGCTTTCCGTGTGCCGGGAAATAAAATGTGCTTTGTGTGAACTGTTTTCCGTTTCGCTTCGTCTTTTCTCCATTGACTCTCCATCCTGCTTCACGTAAAGGGTTCGTACGGGTGCAAGATCGCGTAATTAATCTGAACCGTCGAGGTCGACGATAACACCGCTCGGTTTTATCCCGATGTACGGAAAGGCGCCGCAAGCGGCTCGTGTCCGGAGTCGACCTGCGGCGAGGTACGATCGCCCGGTTTACCATCCGCGTGGGTACTTAGGTAGGTCGAGTTTGGCGAACAACCCTATCCTACGCGGGTGGCCGATTGGCACGATTGTGGTGAGGTCGAAAGGCCCACCCGTGATGGCTCCAGGCGATAGTTCCCGGAGGGTCACGCCTGAATTGTCCATCCGGTGGGCGACGCGGTCGCGATTCGAGTGACGCGGCCGTCCGCACGCCGGCGGGCGCGAATTCGCAAAATATATTGGCAGCAGTTACTCCCCAGGCTCAAACGCAGCCACATGTGCCCAGATATAACCTTCCCATCGGTGTTACACTTTTGACGTGTAAACGTTAAAAGTGTAACACCGATGGGAAGGTCATATCTGGGCTTGTCAATGTACAGGGTAAGTTTAAAATGACGATATTATTACGGCTTTGCCAGCTGGGTCACAAGTGGCCTCTCGTGGACCCGCATCCCAATCTTTGACCCTGGAGCCAACAAGCTGCAGATAACTTTGCGGTATTATGGGTTGCTACGCAACCACGGACACCATCTGAAGTGACTAAATCTGATAGGGTCCTCGTGCCCAAATCTCACCTTACATTTCTCGGTGATTTAATTGCCCCAGATAGGGAACAGGTCAGGTTAGATTTAGTCAGGTCAGGTTAGATCTGTGACCTGCTACAGGTACCATGTAAACCTGTACTAACCTGTTCCATGGTCGGGTTGTCGGCGACTAAACCGTCTCCCCACCAGGTTTTTTTGGTGAGGAGGGTGTTGGATATGGACACCCAGCAGGATTAAAAACAAAACCTGTCAAAGGGTGGAGGAGCTCCTTGTGAGCCAACGGCCATCCATATCTAGTGCCCAACTGTGTCTGTGGACGTCCTCCTGTAGTTGGGTTACTTTTTATTAGGAGGTTGGTGGCAGGATTTGCACTCCGGCCACTGTAAAACCCTTCATTCCGCAAAACACAAAAACGCAAAAAAATCTGAAAACCCACTCCGTGAGCTTCCCTTCGCAGGGCAGCTCACCGGATGACGGGATTGGGGCAAAGCCTTCGGGACCCCCAATCTTTGATGATAGGAGGGAAACCACGGGGTAACATTCATGGGTCAGATTGCGGGAGAGTGTGTCGGAGTGGTGCTCAGGTGTCGTCCACCAGACGGCGGTCTCCTTGGGTTAACCTGAGGCGGTCCCTTCGGGTGGGTGCCTGGAATGTCCTATCCCTTAAGGGGCTGTCACACCTTGATGATTTAGCCAGTGTATGCCGACGCATGAAAAATTTATCTAAAACGCTGGCACACGTCGAATACGTTATGGGTAAGTTTGTATACGTTAAGAGCACGCTGAAGCACACTGGCATACGTCGTAGTACGCCGAGCTCATCGACAAATTTTAACATGCTCAAAATTTTTCGACGTATGCCAGCGTATGACTCACACGTTCCGCATATGCTGGCCATAAGTTGTAGGCATGTTTCGCGATCGTTGACACACGTCGATACACGTTACTTGTAAGTTACTCATAAGTCGAAACATGTCGAGGTAATGTTTAGCCTACCCGAAACTTATTTCTAACCTATGAGTAACGTGTTGTAGGCACGTTACGCGATCGTTGACACACGTCGACACACGTTACTTGTAAGTTACTCATAAGTCGAAACATGTCGAGGTAATGTTTAGCGTACCCGAAACTTATTTCTAACCTATGAGTAACGTGCTTTGAACCTATGTGTAACGTATCTCCAACGCATATTGACGTATGAGACGTATTTTTACGTCTTCCGGACGACCACAGAACTTACTGAATGTGTTTCTAACTTACAGCTACCGTATAATGGCGTATTGGCAGCGTTTAGGGAATTGGTATATAAAATGGGCTTCACAGGAGGAACCCGTCAGTGTTCCAGACTCCATTTGTTTTTTTTTGGTTTTTTTTTTTTCTTCGGCATGACGGTGATGTTGACACCGATTTCTAGTGCGGTTATGATTTAAATCGTTGAGCGGCAGCCTATGAGTAGCCTACGCCACGTGATCGTCGACGATACGCTGCCGCACGCTATGCATACCTTAGACTATCATTGGGCATACGTTGTGAACGCCGACAACACGCTAAGCATTCGTTGGTATAACTTATCTATAAGTTTTTCGAAACGTTCTGTGTACGTTACTAATACGTATTGCATTTGTCCAACTCGTTATGAATAGGCCAAAACTTTTAAAAACATAATAGTTCAGCGTAGAAAAACATGAAAAAAAAAAGCCGAAGAAACTTCGAAGAATGCAGCAAAGAAGTCTCCTGGCCGTGGCCATGGATGCGGACGCAAGGAGGATCCATCATCACCCACACCCTCCCATCACACTCACCCACTACTACTGACATGGACCTATACTACTACTACTGTACTACTATAATGACACGCTCACCTACTACTACTACTACTCTACTGATACTACTGACATGGACATGTACTCACCATGGAGTCTGAAACACTGACGGGTTCCTCCTGTGAAGCCAATTTTTATATACCAATTCCCCTAAATGCTGCCAATACGCCATTATACGGTAGCTGTAAGTTAGAAACACGTTCAGTAAGTTCTGTGGTCGTCCGGAAGACGTCAAATACGTCTACATACGTCAATATGCTTGGAGATACGTTACACATAGGTTCAAAGCACGTTACTCATAGGTTAGAAATAAGTTTCGGGTACGCTAAACATACCTCGACGTGTTTTCGACTTATGAGTAACTTACAAGTAACGTGTGTCGACGTGTGTCAACGATCGCGTAACGTGCCTACAACACGTTACTCATAGGTTAGAAATAAGTTTCGGGTAGGCTAAACATTACCTCGACGTGTTTCGACTTATGAGTAACTTACAAGTAACGTGTGTCGACGTGTGTCAACGATCGCGTAACGTGCCTACAACACGTTACTCATAGGTTAGAAATAAGTTTCGGGTATGCTAAACATTACTCGACGTGTTTCGACTTATGAGTAACTTACAAGTAACGTGTGTCGACGTGTGTCAACGATCGCATAACGTGCCTACAACTTATGGCCAGCGTATGCGGAACGTGTGAGTCATACGCTGGCATACGTCGAAAAATTTTGAGCATGCTTAAAATTTGTCGACGTGCTCGGCGTACTACGATGTATGCCAGCGTGCTTCAGCGTGCTCTTAACGTATACAAAACTTAGGGCCCTGTCACACCTTGACGTTTAAGCCAGCAATGGCAACGTATAAAAATTGATCTAAAACGTTGACGTACGCTGAAATTTTGATGGTTTTTTTTGAGTTTTTGGCGTATTCAAAACGTGTTGGTCGTTTGCATAACATATTAGTAACGGGCACAGAACGTTTCGTTGTGTTATTCAAAACTTTTTACCAACGAATGCTTACCTTGTGATCGGCGTTCAAAACCTAAGACAAGCGATAGTTCAACTTACCCTTTGCGCGCTATACGTATCGCCGGCGAACTCGTGGCGTAGCCTGTTAAGAACTTGCCGGAGGCGGATTGAAATCAAAACTGCCCGAGATTTTGAATTGTCAACATTGCAGTCACACCTTGACGATTTTGCCAGCGTATGCCATTCATGAAAAATGGGTTTACAACGCTAGGCACACGTCAAATACGCTATAGGAAAGTTGAGTATACGTTAAGATTATGCTCCAAATCATTGAAGTACGCTGGCATATTACCTAGTCCGTTCGATACGTCGTGAAATTTCAAGCATGCTGAAATTTTAAGACGTACTCGACGTAAGGCTCACACGTTTCGCATGCGTTGGCATCTGTTCTTGCACGTTCCACGATCGTTTAAACACGGCGAACACACGTTACTTGTAGGTTAGTCATAAGTCGAAGCACGTCAAGTTAATGGCACATACTTGAAACCCAATTTTATAACCGTTGAGTAACGTGCTTTGAACAAATGAGTAACGTCAGCTTAGCCTATGTTTAACGTGCTTGGAAAGTATGAGTAACGTGCATTGAAACTATGTATAACTGGCCTTGAACCAATGGCTACGTGCTATGAACGTAAGAGTAACGTGCGTTTAACCTATGTGTAGCATGTTTTGAACCTAGTAAAACGTGCATCTAACCATTGAATAACATGCTATGAACCTATTTGTAACGTATGTAACGCACATTGTAGTATGTAGACGAATTAAATTGACGTCTTCCGGACAACCACAGAACTTACTAAAGTGTTTCTAACTTACATCTACCGTGTACTGACGTATTGGCAGCGTTTAGGGGAATTGGTACATACAAATGGGCTTCACAAGAGGAACCCATCATTGTTCCAGACTCCATGTTGAGTAGATGTCAATGCCAGTAGTATCAGTAGTAGTAATACATTAGCAGTAGTTGGTGTGCGTGACAGTAGTAATAGTAGTAGTAGTTGTAGTAGTAGCATTGGTAGTAGTAGAATGTCTACATCAGTAGTAGTAGTGGTATGTCTATGTCAGTAGTAGTAGTAGTATGTCTATGTCAGTAGTAGTAGTAGTAGTAGTAGTATGTCTATGTCAGTAGTAGTAGTAGTAGTTGTAGTAGTAGTATTGGTAGTAGTAGTAGGTGAGCGTGATGGGGAGGGTGTGGGTGATGATGGATCCTCTCTATCGTCCACGAATAGGAGACTACTTTGCACCATTGTTGATGTTCTTTTCGGCTAATTTTTTTTCCTCATTCCCACGATGAAATATTTCTTTGTTTACTTTTTAAAGTATTAAAAACGACTTTGACAAATGCATAATGTACTAGTAATGAACACAGAACGCTTCGAGAACTTATACATAAGTTATACCAACGATTGTTTATCGTGCTTTAGGCGTCCACAACCTATGCCCAACGATAGTCCAGCGTATGCATAGCGTAATAATTCCCAAGCACGTTATTCATAGGTTATAAATAAGTCACGGGTACCCTAACATTACTTTGATGTGTTTCGACGTATGAGGAACTTTCAAGTAGCGTGTTGCGAAGTGTGAACAACGTTTGTGTAGCGTGCTTACAAAACGTTACTCATAGGTTAGAAATAGTTTCGGGTACGCGAATGTTACCTCTACGTGTTTCGACTTATGAGTAACATACAATTAACGTATGTCAACGATCGCATAACGTGCCTAAACCTTATGGCCGGCGTAGCGGAACGTGTGAGCCAAACGCCGAGTACGTCGTAAAATTTTAAGCATTCGAAAAAGAGAGAACAAGCACAAAAGTCAACGATTAAAGCCAGCGTACAACGACTTATGGCAGTGTTTTTCAGGTATTCCTAACGTATACAAAACTTACCAATAACGTATTCGACGTGTGCCAGCGTATTCGGCAAATTTGAAAAAAACGGCATACGTTCGCTAAATCGTCAAGGTGTGACAGCCCCTTTAACCCATAACGTATTCAACGTGTGCCAGCGTATTCGGCAAATTTTTCATACGTCGGCATACGCTGGTTAAAATGTCAAGGTGTGACAAGGCCTTGACACTTCGATGTCTAGTGTGGTATTGATTTGAATCGTCGAGCGGCAGCCTATTAATAGGCTACGCCACGTGATCGTCGGCGATACGCTGCCGCGCTATGCATACGTTAGACTATCGTTGGGCATCGTTGTGAACGCCGACAACACGCGAAGCATTCGTTGGTATAAGTTATCTATAAGTTATCGAAACGTTCTGTGTACGTTACTAATACGTTATGCATACGTCCAACTCGTTATGAATACGCCAAAAACTTTAAAAAAAAACATCAATAGTTCAGCGTACGCCAGCGTTTTACATACATTTTGATACGTTGCCATACCCTGGCTAAAACGTCAAGGTGTGACAGCCCTTAAGAGAGGATGATCACCTGTCTCTGTTATCATCTGAGCTCAAGCGTTTGGACATCGGTATTGCAGCACTCTCTGAGGTTCGGAGACCGGATTGCGGCGAGATAATGGTGGGTGGTTACACCTACTATTGTCTGGTCGCTCTGATGGTTACCATACTCAAGGAGTTACTGTAGCTGTGTCCAATAAGCTGACCCCAATGATAATTGAGGTAACACCGGTCAACGAGCGTATTATGAGACTAACGATTTGTCACTCCTTAGGTGTCATTTCCCTGGTCTCTGTCTATGCTCTGACTGAGGCGAGTGATCTCACCGTGAAGGATGCATTCTACGCCACGCTCGAGTGTGTGGTTGATCAGTGCCCCAGACGAGATATACTTCTAGTCTTGGGAGATTTCAATGCATCGACTGGAACTGATAGGGATGGTTATGAGACATGTGTTGGTCCCCATGGGTCAGGAACTATGAACCAGAATAGCACTAAGTTCCTTGACTTTGCAAGAAGTCATGGACTTAGGGTGTCTGGTTCATGGTTTCAGCGCCCACAAGCTCATCGCTGGACTTGGTATTCCAACGCTGGCGGTGTGGCAAAGGAGATTGACCATGTCCTCGTTGATGGTCACTGGAGGATGATCCAGAACCGCAGGGTCTACCGGAGTGCTCAGTTCCTCAATACTGACGACCGGCTTGTTGTGGCAACTCTAAAGCTGCACCTTAAATCCGGAGAATGGTACCATCCCAGCCTAGGCTGGAGTGTTGGCAAGCTCAAGGATGAGAGGGTAGCTGACGAGTTTGCGAACAGGCTGAGTGACAGTTGATGAGTCTGGTGCTTTGGGGGTCCTGAAGTGTGTGGGAGTGCCTTCAAGACCACCGTCCTTGATGTTGCCGGTCGATGTCTTGGAACTCACCGCAGGGCAAAGAAGAATTTGTCTCTCAAGGGACACTGGATATAATACCATTGACCAGAGTCGCAGGGCCAGGCTGAATGGCAGAGCTGAGCTGTTCAGGGAGCTGAAGCGTAAAACTGTACGTGCGCTAAGGTGGACAAGGAGGCCTATGTGCGAGGAATCTGTGAGGGGTAGAGCATCACCTGTGGACAGGTGATTCTCGTACCGCTTACAGGGGAATTCACGCATTGCGTTCATCCAAGCCCATCCCTCGGAGCACTGCAGTTAGAGCAGAGAGTGGTAGGCTCTTGACAGAGGAGTCTGAAGTGAAGGCCCGCTGGGCCGGTTACTTTGAGCGGTTGTACCAGGCTGATCCACCAGCTGTCGAGTTGGACGTCAAGGGTGTTACAATCTCTGTTGCTGACCCTCCCATCAACTGTGGTCCACCTTCGCTTGTGGAAACACGGGCTGCGGTGGAGCCGGTTGAAATGGGGTAAAGCTCTAGGGATCTGTGGCATCCGTGCTGAACTTCTCAAGGATGGTGGAAATGCTGCACTCGTGTCGTTGCATGCAGTTTGTTTCTCTGCCTGGAACACAGGCATCATCCCAACTGATTGGAAGAGGGGCTTCTTGTGCCCTCTCTGGAAAGAGAAGGGTGATCGCCAAGACTGCATCAACTACCAAGGGGTGACGCTGCTCTCAGTGCGGGCAAGGTCTTTGCTCGGTAATTCTTGATCTGGTTCGCCACCATCTGCTTGAGCACCAGCGTCCAGAGCAGTCAGGCTTTTCACCAAAGAGGTTAACAATTGACCGTATCCTTGCTCTTCGGGTCCTCACAACGCAGACGAGAGTTTCGGCAGGGGCTGCTTGCAGCCTATGTTGATCTGTGTAAAGCGTTCCATTCAGTGAATCGGGATGCCCTCTGGAGGATTCTTGGTCTTCGTGGGGTGCCACCAAAATGATCGATCCGATGTCTGAACTCTACACTGGTACTGGAGTGCTGTGAAATATGGTGGTACCATCTCTGACTTATTCCAGTTGTTACTGGAGTTCGTCAGGGGTGTGTGCTGGCCCCACACTTTTCAGCACTTGTATGGACTGGATTCTAGGGAGGATGTCGGAGAGATCAAGCTGCGGTGCATCGTTTGGGAATGTCAAGATCTCGGACCTTGATTTTTCGCAGATGATGCAGTCATCTTTGCGGAGACTTTAGATATCCTTTCGGGGCTCTCGAGGTGCTGAATGAGGAGTCGGAGCCGCTGGGATTACGGGTTTCTTGGGTCAAAACTAAGATCCAGGCTTTCAATGACATCTTGGATGCTGCTGTCCTGTCTGTGTCTGTTTGTGGTGAGGATGTGGAGGTCGTGGAGAGATTCACTTACCTTTGCAGTGATATTCATGTCTCTGCTGGCTGTGAGTCAGAGGTCAATAGACGTCTAGGTCGGGTCTGGGGAGTCATGGATTCACTGGATCATGGGGTGTGGCGCTGCCGGTACCTGTGCAGGAGGACGAAAGTCCGAGTCTTCAGGTCCTTGGTGCTTCCAGTCTTGCTCGATGGATGCGAGACTTGGACTCTGACCAAGGATCTGAGACGGAGACTTAATTCCTTTGGTACCAGGTCTCTTCGGAGAATCCTTGGCTATCGCTGGTTGGATTTTGTGTCCAACGAGCGGTTGCTGAGAGAGACTCAGATGAGATTTTTACCTGCATAGTCCGTGAGCGTCAGTTGCGGCTGTTTGGACATGTGGCTCGTTTCCTGACGCTGATCCTGCTCACTAGATTCTCTCAGCGAAGGAGTCTCGTGAGTGGAGGAGGCCAATGGGCTGACCACGTGCCTCATGGTTGCAGCAGGTTGACCGGCATCTCAAGGAGATGGGGATGGGCCTGGCGTCTGCCTGGGGGATGGCCAGACGGAGGCCCCTGGAGTACCGTTGGAAAGTGGACGCAGCGACGCGCTGTTCTGGCACATGCTCCCATACCTGACCTGATAGGGAACCGTGCTCTCGACACCCCAACCCTAATCTACCAATTAGGTGTGGCCAAGCGTGCCTGTAAATGGGACGTCGGCTAATCTGACTATAGTGAACCAGTGGGGGACAACTTCCCATCAACTAATGACATACTATGTCTAAGCAATGGAGGAAACAGACGATTGAGCAGGTTTGGAAAGTTTATAGATGATTAGCAAGGGCAGGTATTCACAATCCGATAGCAGTGTCACAGAGAACAGTCTTAACCCCGAGCACGTAAAAGCACCCCTTTTGCATTTTGCCTTATCAATAAAACACAACATAGGTGCCTCACCAATTTAGGAAATACATACATACATTGAGAGCATGCACTTCACTCTCTCCACTTTCTGCCGGTACTCCAGGGGCCTCTGTCTGGCCATCCCCATCTCTTAGGGATAGGACATTCCAGTCACTCACCTGAAGGGACCGTCTTAGGTTAGCCCACGGAGACCGCCATCTGGTGAATGACACCTCAGCACTACCCTGACACACTACAGTGTGTTTTGCAGAGTGAAGTGTTTTGTGGTGGCCGGAGTGGAAATACTGATACCAACTTCCTTGGGAAGGTAACCAACTGCTGGAAGATGTCCACAGCCACAGTTAGCACCAGATTATGGATGGCCGTTGGCTCACAAGGAGCTTCTCCACCCTTTGGCAGGTTTTGTATTCAATCCTGCTGGGTGTCCATATCCATACACCCTCCACACCAGGGGGATATAATGGGGGGAGCCAGTTTAGTCGCCAACACTTGACCATGAACAGGCTAGTACGGGTTTACATGTTACCCATAGCAAGTTACAGATCTGTTCTGGCCTGACCTGACAATCAGGGTTGGGCGCCGCCATATCGGCCGGGCTGCTCTTTCCCGTCTATTAGCATGGCACCATGCAGAGCTCCCGTCCTCAAGCAATCCCCCAACCCCAGCCTATGAATAGCCAGATTACAGGCACAGACCACTCCTCACAGCTAAAAAAAAAAAAGGTCGAAAGAAAGAGGAAGAAGTCGGGGCATGTTTTCAACCCCTTTCTCACCTGCACATGAGCCTGCCGGCCACATGGGTCCCAACGTGAAGGGGGGCGGGGGTGGGAAGGGAGGAAAAGAGGAAGAGGACAATGTGGTGCAATGTGTGGGAGAGGTGCACGTGTATGTAATGTATGCACGAGGAAACAGTGAGGTGTGAATCAGTAACCTCACCCTGATGGGTCAAGGGGCAATCACTGAAGCTCTTTGTGCATCTCAAGTAAACAAATAAGAAGTAGCGATAAAAGATTGCATGAATCAGTGTGTCTGGCCACCATATCCAGGGAACCACTGCTGTCCATACACCCTGTGCCTCGTGGCACCAGCTGGCTGGTCTGCGCAGAAGTTCATCCCTGTAGAAGTTCGTTCTCGCAGTGCAGCTTGTCGTGTGTCATTCCCCAGATGTGTAGCAGCCCTGATGCCTGAAATCCTGGGACATTTATGGCTCTTGGGTGAGGTGTGGCTTCAGGAGCAAAGGTCAGGCCACTGCTCTGACCTTCGCGTGTCGCTCCCTCATTGGAACGCACCTGGTCCTTTCCTTCTGCATAGCTGCTCGGAGGGTCGGCCATGTTCCTCAGCATCTGCAGAGCTGCTCGGAGGGTCGGCCATATAGTTTCCCTCATTGATTGCACTCGGGCTTGATTGGCTTTGATTTGTAATGCAATGTAATGTAATGCTTTGTCATGTAAAGTGTGTGTTTTGTAATGCATGTTGCTTTATGTGCATGGTTGCGCTGTAGAATCGTGCGGGGAAGGAGAGGGGTTAAGGGGGATGGAGAGGGAGATTAGAATGGAGAGAAGAAGAGAAGGAATTTAGACAAGGAAGAATTACAAAGGGGATTTGAACCTGCTGTGCACACACATACAATGCATTTCCCTGCCCACTGATATGAGGGGATGGGTAACCTAACTGAACAGAATTGCTATGGAAATATCAAAACTATGGATCCCATATGTGTTGAGTGCAACTCCCCGGGGTCTTTCCAAAACCATAATATTTACAATTAATCATGTTTGGGCGGGGGGAAGGGGTCGGAGTTGTATGGGCTGTGAATACTGTTATAAGTATAAACCTTTTGTTTGGTTCCGAGGCCACAAGAGAAATTGTACTCGATTTTTGCATCCATTGGTGAAAGGAGAATCGTCCGTATGTGTGTCGGTTTGTTATAACCACGGTCACCGTTAGAATGTACTAACACTAACAGTAATGGTATGAACCCGTCAACTCTCATCCACGGATATTTCACGTATTTCCTATATTTCTATGAGCCCGATTTGCATTTATGAACACAACAATTGTGGTTAACCATTTTGAAATTTCCACTCTTTCGTCTAAATGCTGAAAAGTATGTTTAAAGGACTATTTGAATCGAAGACTTCGTGCTAGCAACAGCATGTTAAAAGTGCCCTTCGAGCAGAACCGAGTCAATGTAAACACACACACAGCACATGCACAAAAGGCCTCATTTATCATTCACACATCATTTCAAAAGTCAAGTATTGCTGATTTCATTACTTTGCCTTCTTCCTCCCCCCTTGGCCACTCCCATAGGGAGCGGATGTCTCTTATTACACAAATTCTCCCTCTTCTTCACTCTCCCTTCCTTCCATTTCACTCTCCCTTCCTTCTACCATGGTGAAAATGCTGAAGATCTCTTCCATAACTTGTCTGTCAAAATTTCTCTCTACTTTGAGCCTTATATCCCAGTGAAAAATATATAATCAAATCATAGTTTAGCATGTACAGACAGACACAAGCTCATAAGAATAGTGTCCAAGCATGACTATGTAAGCAAGTTAATGTAGTGCCTTAGCTATCCTAAGAAATGAACATTTCAAATATTGGTGGAGTAAATCCTAAGTTTAGACTAAGATGTGTATAGATTACCTTACCATGTCCCACTCTGCACAGATATATGGCCCTGGTCGCAAGATGACTAGCAAGCCAACATCACTGGCCAGTTGCAGGAACGAAGAGAGGCTATGGTCTCCAGTGAAGTTGTAAATGCCAGGACTTTTCTCATGAAAGTTCCAGGGAACATAACTAGAAGGACAAGGGAACAAGCACGAGAGAACATAAGTTTTACGTGTGGAGCTTAAGATTAATGGTTTATGAAATAAAAGCTTGAGGGAAGTGTGAGGAATGGAGTGGATTAGGTGAGGGAAGGTTCAGGAATGGAGTGTTAGGTGGAGGGAGGGGTCAAGAATGGAGTGTTACGTGGAGGGAGGGTCAGGAATGGAGTGTTAGGTGGAGGGAAGGATCAAAAATAGGGTATTAGTTGAGCGAGGGGTCAGAAATGGAGTGTAGGTTGAGGGAGGTGTCAGGAATGCAGTGTAGTGGAGGGAGAAGTCAGAAATGGAGTGTTATTGAGGGAGGGTCAGGAATGGAGTGTTAGGTTGAGGGAGGGTCAGGAATGGAGCGTGGTGAGAGGGTTCAGGAACAGAGTATTAGGTGGAGGGAGGGATCAGGAATGGAGTGTTAGGTTGAAGGAGGGTCAGAAATGGAGTGCTTAGGTGTGAGGGAGAGGTCAGGAATGGAGTGTTAGGTGAGGGAGGGGTCAGGAATGGAGTGTTAGGTGGAGGCAGGATCAGGAATGGAGTGTTAGGTTGAAGGAGGTCAGAAATGGAGTGCTAGGTGGAGGGAAGAGTCAGGAATGGAGTGTTAGGTGGAGGAGGGGTCAGGATGGAGTTTAGGTGGAGGGAGGGGTCAGGGATGGAGTGTTAGGTGGAGGGAGGGGTCAGGAATGGAGTGTTAGGTGGAGGAGGGATCAGGAATGGAGTGTTAGGTTGAAGAGAGGGTCAGAAATGGAGTGCTAGGTGGAGGGAAGAGTCAGGAATGGAGTGTTAGGTGGAGGGAGGGGTCAGGGATGGAGTGTTAGGTGGAGGAGGGTCAGGGATGGAGTGTTAGGTTGAGGGAGGGTCAGGATGAGTATTAGGTTGAGGGAGGGTCAGGAATGGAGTGTTAGGTGGAGGAGGATCAGAATGGAGTGTTAGGTTTGAAGGAGGAGTCAGAAATGGAGTGTTAGGTGGAGGGAGGGTCAGGAATGGAGTGTTAGGTGGAGGAGGGGTCAGGAATGGAGTGTTAGTGGAGGGAGGGATCAGGAATGGAGTGTTAATGGAGGGAGAGAGACAGGAATGGAGTGTTAGGTTGAGGGAGGGGTCAGGAATTGAGTATTAGGTTGGTTGTTGATAGCAATGGAGAGTCTGCCCGACGATGATATTAATCTTATCTGACTGATGTTGCTGTTCATCCTAGCGAATATTCATCATTTTGTGAGTCTTAAGCTGGATGTGCATAGATAAGCCATGATCTATGGTGACACCCCTCAGGTGTTGTTGATGGGAAGGGTGGTGGGACATGAGAGATCAACTTATTCTTTGGAAAAGTCATGAAAGATTCGGTTTATGGAATTTAATCTGACAATCATGACCTCCATCAAGTCTCCATCAATTCTCAAACTAGCACTGTCTGCTTTCACAAAATCACCTGTAAACTTGGTTGATCACAAAAAGAAAGCACACCACCTGGAAATCACTCCACATCCACAGTGATTCAAATGTGCAGTGTGTTAATTATACACAACAGTGAGACAAGAGAAAATAACCTTCGTCTTAAATTCCCTAAATACATTTACTTACTCAAATTAATGCATATAAAAACAAAACAGACAATTAAACAACAAAGTCTCGCCAAGGTATATAGATTACAGTAGATCTGAGAATGAATAAAAATTAAATATCAAAACATATCTTCGTGTGGACTCACACACTCACTCACTCTCACATAAGCCAATTCCAATACCCTCACCCATCCCTTGGAGAATGGGCGAGACTAATAAATAAAGATCATAACAGATTAATAAAGATGTTTTTTTTTCCTCGAAACAATTAAACTATGTCTGTGCAAATGGAAAATTAATTTTAACAATGTTGTTGCTTCATTTACATTTCTATTCAAATTTTATTTTTCTATATGTTGTACTCATTTGTGTTAAACTATCAAACCCTTCATTTTGTTGCATTACAATCTCAAGTAGTTAAAACAAGGTTTGTAGCAGAAAATTTTTGTTTCATCGCATCTCGATGGAAGTGCATGCTCATAAAGAGGGGAAGATGCAAGTAGTCTAGTTCGAGCAGTATTCATGATGACCTCTTTGAATGAATTACTATTATTATTTTTCTATCCTTCTGAGAATGAATCCAGACCCTTCTTACTACATGGCCAGAATGACAATTCCATATTAAGAAGGGGAAGGTCTCCAAGGTACAGGGTCACGTAGGGGTGTTTGTGTATATTTTTAATATTGTGTAAAATTACGTGAACATACCGTAATCAAGACAATAAAATGAAACAAAGTAACCGCAAAGGATTTTCCACGTGACACATTTGGGTCCAGTCTTCGTGATGTTTGCCCGGGTTTTGTCTGACCTGATCTTGTTACTAAGCTGAATATAAACTAGGAACAGCATGGCCAAGTTGATAAAAATCATTGCACCTTTATTTAGCACACTTACAATGGTCTCTCAGCATGACAGTGCAGCTTGATGTCCCCTTGAAAATGATATTAAACAGCTGGCTGTTCTTGCTGTCAATGCACCAAGACAGTACTTGAGAGCTAACAGCTTGGTACAGTTTTTCAGCAATGAGAATATTGTGTTATTCATGCAATTTGTTAGAGTGCAGGCAAGGGTGATTGGTGGGTTTGGTAGCTGTGCATCCCATTAATAAAGTCGAACGGCACTCGGTAGAGTGCATACCTCCACCAGGCTGAACAATTTACCATTGTTCAGGCCCACTGAAAAGCCAGATCGGCATCCGGACCTGAACCAAAATTGAATCGGCTTGTTCTTGTCACTTACCCAACTCATTCACCTACTTTTGACATAACTCATCCACAACTTCTTGAAATATCATGCTATACATAGTTTTTAAGCCCCATCTCTCAATGGTGAAGAATCACTTTAAAGATCTAGTATCCAGATCTGGATCTTCACCAACATCGAATCAGTTCGGCCTTGTCACACACCCAACTTGCCCGCAAAGTTTTGTCCGAATCAGTCTAAAACTTTTTTAGATATCGTGCTCACAGACAGACAAACATTGGAGATTATTGCTTGGGTTTTATTTGTGTTTATTGTCCTTAACTACGTGATGGGTGTTTACCTTGTGCTGAAATTCTGAGTTTTATGATGTGGCTTTGAGTTTCAAAAAAACAAAAGAGCATCGACAACAGCAAGAACCGCATCAGCATCAGCCAAATTTCACATTGATGCTGAGATGTACCAGTTTAATGTATTCAAACTTCATGTTGACCCTCAGGTAATCAGTCGTGCATCTTTTCTGCCTCTAGGCTTGCAGGATACCCTAAAGGTATGCATACTTGCCTCTGAGCTGTCTAGCGTGGGTTAGAATCTCAGCCCAGGTATAAACTACCACCATGGTGCTTCACATGGAGGGCGGATGGATGTTAAGCTGAAGAACTTGTCTGCCAGCACTGGTTGTTGGTGTATGTTGAGGATCCCACTGTGTTTTCACAAAGAGGAAGTGTTATCGCTGGTACCCTGATCAAATTTCAAATTCATGCACCTTCAGTTGAATATCCTGCATCAGAGTGTCAACCAGTTCAGGAATGGTTCGAGTCTAGAAACGTTTCTCTGGACCTCTAATTGTTATCAAATTATCGGTTATTCTTTTGGCTTTATTACACATCATCCACCAATTCCCTACACAATCATTCACAGATCATTGCTCAACACCTTGTGTGAGAACTCACGTCTGGATGGTGTTCAAGCCGGCCATGTACATCTTCATAAGGCGGTCCTTCCAGTAAGGTTGAGGCACTCGTGAGTAATGAATACTCCCAGAGACATAACGGAAGGGCTCACCATCTTTCAGAAAGCAGTCACCATTATAATCGATTGAGAAGGAGCGCTCAGCGCTCGTGGGTACCCACTGAAAGAAAGGATAGAAGAAGGCATGATAATAGGTTCCACACCGTGATAAACTGAAAGATGCACAAAATGTATTTTAAAACAACAGAATTGTAAAAATGGTTAAAAGACAATCAGAGAAATAGGAAGAAAAATTCAAAAGTGAAACATAAAAATCCCCAAGAGACAGAAATATAGCAAATTCTCATTAACATATCTATCGACGGAATCGGGCTTTGGTGACGTCTCCCTATTTTTTTCAGTTATGTCAGGTTTGGGTTTCGAAAGAACCGAATCACCATATATTTGGTTGTTCATTCAGTTCTACAATATTCGGTATTGTTGATTTTCTGGTACAGTACTGTATTAGCTTCCTTATTTGAGAAATGTTCCGTTAATATTCAGCACCGATTCAAACCCTGGGTCGTTGTTCCATGTACACGGGATAAACATGCACTTTTGTTGAGGAGGAAGATTCAGTTTATCACAATAGCAAGTTTCTATATCCTACAGAAAATGACAAGAAATGGCAATGCCTTTACATTTACAGCAGATTGCATAAATTGAATTTTGTCAAGAAAGTGAACAATTCTGTAGGATTAATCATACCACTGTGGATGATGGAAGCTTGTATCAAACTACAATAACATAATTTGATGTCTTTCTGTCAGTCTGTCTGTCTGTCTGACCGTGATACATTCGGTCGTTACTTATCCAATCTCAAGCAAACTTGCCACGGGGATTGGGGTCACACGACGGAGATTGTAGCAACTTTGTTTGCCTCCCTCCTCAAATGGGTTTTCCACTTTGGACAAATTCAGTGTTGAGGTATATGGATAGCTTATCATGGCGTTTCTTGGGGCACACATACTGGAAGTTAAAATTATTATAACCACAAACTATTCAGTCAATTCCGTCCAACGGATGATTACCTCTTTAAACAGTCGCTAGTGTTGTTTAACACGAGACTGAAAAGGATTTGGAGGAAACCCGACGTCGACTCGAAACACACCGATTACATTTTGGGACCCTAATAATTCAGTAAGCAAGAAACATGATTATATTCTGGGCCATAAAATAATTTCATTCAGGTGCACACTTGATTCATTATTATTACATTTTTGATAATAATTTAACATTAAATGAATCTAAAGGAAAAGCTTAATATATGAAAATATATGAACCAGTTCCCTGCACAATAAATGTTTATTTCTCTCTATAAATTAATGCTTTTGAACGAGTAGTGTCATGACTTTGCTCATAATTCCCGTTATCCCCACCAGCTAAAGAGAGAAACCCCAGTTGCTGTTCAGCTTCGGGGAAACAAAATAAAAATTGAAAAGTATGCGGCTTACAAATGTAAATATTCTAAATCCTGAAGATCGATAGAATCTCTAGGATCAGAAATTGATTGACAGGTTGGTAACCTCTGAGCTCTCCACAGACCTTGCAGATCTCTTCCTCCCTTTATTATTATTATTATTATTTTGAAAAGATTGTGTTTTGAAATATCGGACTATGGTTCAGTTAAACGACGGAGGACGGCAGGTTCACAGATTGACGGAGGATCAAATGTAAACAGGGAGACAAGGCCATCACAGTGTGAGTGAATGGGTGACAGAGAAGAAAGGGGGCAGAGGTCAGTGAGATTATAAGATAATTATACACTGTATAGGCCCACACAGATGTGCAAAAATATTAGACACATTCAGGATTTAAAATATATGTGTTATGAGCATTAACGATTTACTCAAAGCCTCCACTTGTGATTTCTACAATTATAACGTCGACTGTTATTCATACACCTTAGTTTGGGAGAGAAGAAACCAAGCTTGTCATTTCACAATCTTTAATTCACATTGATCAGCATCTTAAAAAACTTATGATCACAACTCAAAGTAAACTATACTTGAGCAGCTAATATGAAGTGTTGTCGAAGCTAATCAATTACGTTTACCAATCGGATCAAAATTGATGACTTATTGTCAGGTGTTCCTCATCATTATCATCTGGTGTTCCTCTCCACACATCAATAAAGCTAAAAGCCCAATTTCCATCGTGCAGAATACAGATCTATTCACATTAACCGTTTCCTTAAAATAAAATGGTTAAAACTTCAGTCAAAGATCGCCATAGAATTGTGTTTCCACACAAAGAAGGGAAACATTGAGTAAAATAGCTCGTATCACTCGATTTTCACTTTTGAAATCAGGATTTAAAGGATGTGTTGCAGTAAAAAAAATTTAAAACTCTGTTAAGAAAGGGGAACAAGACCAAAAGGCTAAAATATGCACAAGAACACAGAAACTGGACTATGGAACAATGGTCAAAGGTGCTTTGGCCAAATGAGTCAAAGTTTCAGTTATTTGGATCTAACTGAAGACAGTATGTGAAACCACAAAAAACTGAAACTTAAATAAGACCTTGCTTAAAGTCAACAATTAAGCATGGAGGAAGGAGGTTCAATTCAAGTTTGGAGGTGCATAATCTCAAGTGGTGTTGGAAAATTGGTGAAAATTGATGGCACAGTATGTTGACTCCAGCAAAAGTACAAACAAATATTAATCCACCATGTTATCTCCCCAATCATGCAAGACTTAGTGGTCCAAACCTCATCTTACAGCAACATAATGATGCAAAACACTCAGCTGGATAATTACACCTTACTAGCAGAGTACCTGCCCTGTGGGCAATCTTGTTCCCAGCATGTAACACGTTCTTCTGGCGCATACCTTTATTTAGGCAGTGTATAGGCAACGGACAGCTCTGTATGTACACAAAAAATAATAACCTGGGTTACGTGCATAAAGCAAAAACATACTTACTGCTGATAATTCAAAACACCTCACAGCACTGGAAAACGTGGGGACAGGAATACTGTACAGTACTGTACTATTAATGGTGGAGACTTGTAATACCCTCCCCCACCTGGAGGCGGTGCTACACGATACACATTTACACAGAGAATTTGCGCCTCCACCCTCACCTCCCCGCCCCCAGACCACCGACAAAGATATAAACACACCTATACACTAATTGCGGTTATGCTGATCCTATGTAGCAAGTCTGGATGTAATCAGCCCAGAACTATAGAAGGAGTAGCACAACAAACAAACACACAAACACCGGTCCGTCAATTATAGTAAGGATTTGCAAAAGGAAGAAGAATCTGGAGTCTTTCAATGCATTAAATGCTCTCCTCAAAACCTGGAGTGAAATATCGTCATTTTTTCGTATACAGTGTCAAGGCTCACATAAGAGCTAACACACAGAACATATAACAAAGGGAGGAGGAGACAAAAGGGGCGAGAGGGGGACGCAGAAGACAGTTGGGAACAGAGATATTAGGAGATCTGTGGAAGGGAGAGGGATGGGGTGGGGGTACATGGGGTATACAAGATGGACATTACAGGGACTTTCAGAAAGGAAAGCAGGGAATTTGAAGGAGGTAGGTTTGGGGTGGATTAATGGAGGTAAAAAAGGTCATGGTTTTGGATGGGGGAAGATATGAGGTGGTGGTGAATAGCTGTTTTGAAGACCTGGAGGGAAGAGTGGTATTGAAGAGAGCATGATAGTTTGTTCCAGCGGCGGAAAAAAAAACAGAGGAATGAAAGAGTGAAGGTGAGCAGTGATTCTTGATATTTTAGCAGTTCACCAGAAGTGGGTTGATGGTACACCGTGTGCACCTTGCAGAAACCTGTGGGGGACAGAGCACAGAAAGAGCAGAGGGTGCAAGATCAGAAAAGAGGAGGTCGAAGACAGAGAGAATACCGACCTGTCTGCGATGGGAAAGTGATAGACCCATAGACTCAGCTTCATCGTGGGAGATTCCAATAATCTTGAAGGCCTTGGTTTCCACAGTATCAAGCTGAGAAAGGTGTGAGGCAGGGGAACCAGCCCAGAAGAGAAAGCAGTACTCCTTCAAGTTGCTGATGAAGGCCTTGTGGGTGCATAGGAGTTCATGTGTGCCAAGTAAGGACTTTGTACGACGCAGGATGCCCAGTCGGCAACTGGCTTTGGAAGCCAACTTTGAAATGTGGTTTGCCCAAGAAAGATCCCATGGAGTCACAGAAGTCCTTTGCCAAAGTGCCATGGCTGGTGATGGAGGTACCAATACCCAGCCAAGTTGCATGGTGATCATTGAAATCACCACATATGGGGAAAGAGGGGGTTGGGATGAATGGTTAAAAGATGTCCCATGGGGAGGGAGAGAGAGGGAGAGGGAGAGGGAGGGGAAGGGGGAGAGGGGGAGGGGGAGAGGGAGAGGGAGAGGGAGACATCACTGTTTGGAGCATGGTACAACACAGATGAACAAGAGGTGGAGTGGAGGGCAAGTCACAGCCAAAGATACTCCTGGGGGTTGGGAGGTGTAAGATCAGTACAAGGGCAGTGAGAAATTGAGTTATTGATGTAAAGTGCAACTCCACCACCAGGGTGGGGTTCGAGCCTATCAAATCAGAGGAGACAATAGCCAGGGCAAGTCACGAAGGAGACCGGGACGTCATTTGGGAGTTAGGATTCTGTTGAACAGATAATGTCCGGTTTGTCAGTGGCAGCCTGGATTGAGATACCTGTCAAGTTGGAGCGAAAACCTCAGATGTTTGAAGTTCACACAGTTAGAGCTAGGGGAGGAGGTGTTGCGAGGTTGCAGGACGGAGAAGGAGGCTTTGTAGGGGCTGAGTGAGGGGTAGGCTTTGAGGGGAAAGGTTTGAGTGGATGAGTGCGGTGGAAGGTTTGAGTGGGTGGGGTGAGGGGGATGCAGAAAGAGGGGGACATGAAGTGGAGGGAGGGCAGATTCCATTCATTCGTTCCTCTATTTTTCTCCACCTGTGGAACCAACTTCCTCAGTCTGTTCAATCTCACTCTTACTCAAGGGTTTCAAAATTATTGTTCACCACCTTCAATCACGATCCTTCTCCAAGGTTTCATCATCCTCATCAAGCCCACCCCTTCCTTTCTAGGTTATTGTTTTTCTCCCCTCTCCCTCCACCCACATTGGCTGTACCGCTGATGCATTGCCCTCTGCTGGTTAGTCGGTGAGTCACTTTAATATCAGTCAATGAGTCAGTGAGTCAGTCAGTGGTTAGAAAGATAACATAATTTACTCTCTCTCTCTGTATCGAGTGCAGCCTGTGGCTGCTGGTTGCATCATTGGTTGGGACGCGGCTATGCCGCTGATGCAGTGTCCCCCTTACCAGTACACTGGTACTCATTTTGGCGACCTCGGAAGGATGACAGGCTGGGTCAACCTCCTGGTGTATTTTAATTCAGCGGCCCAACGGGGCTTGAACTCAGGACCCAAGGATCCCCAGCCACCACCCTAACCCCTAAGCCAACACCAGGCTTACATAATTTACTTGGAGATGGACACAATGGTTGGGCTCTTTGGCCCAACTTACATTGTGCTCCCTCTCAAGCACTCCAAACTAGTGCAGGTGGTGTGTATTATACAGCAAACCGAAACCAAGTTACTAGAAAGAAAAAAAAATTATTCAATTTGTCCAAGTCACTCGCACACAATCGCCTATCCTTTTCAAGGGTATTTATTACGTCATCAACGTAAATTTAATTGGGGAAGTAGTCCAATGGGCGTCCGAAAGAAAGCGTGCTCAGAGATGCAGCGCCTCCTGCTGGCACCCGATCATCGAGTACATTTAATTGTATTTTTGATCCATAGATCGACCACGTCGGGAATCGAACACGCACTAAAAGCCTGTTTGGGGGGGGGGGGTAGTCAGCCAAGCTGTCAAACTGACGAAGGTGCTACGAGTAAACAAAGGAGCGCTATCCCCATTTCAAAAATAAAATCTTTATTACCGTGGGTAGGAGACAGATGCAGATGAAACAGTGAACAAAACGCAAGACCTGGAAAGCCATTCTGATTCGTTGGTTGTTGTTGTTGTGTTGTTCTCGTTGCGTTGAATTACCTCAGCCTCAGATCAAATGGCAGCTCGCGCACACGATTCCATGTGTAGAACAATCTATAAATGTATGTTGATTAATTCGCGGCGACATGTGAGACACGACACCACGTTTACCTCGCCACATCAAACAGCAAAGACTTCGAAAGCGAAACGACATATAAGAACCTTGGTTGGAGTAAATACGGAAAATAATCCGATTACAAACTGGAAACTACAACTTCCTTCGTGGATCAGGTGACCATCGATCACCTCACAATCTTCTTCCTCTTTGTTGTTGTTGTTCTTTTTTAAGTTTCATTGATCTACCAGAATCTATAATGCCCACTTGTCGACCTCGATATTTTTTTTAAAAAGATCTTTGTTATTACCAATAATTCTGGTAATAAAACAATATTTCGAATATGATTAACCCATGTAATCCCGCGCAACAGTTAAGTTCATTGTGCCGAGTGATTATGGTCCTCCCTCTTCCGGTCATCAAGTGCGCTGTTCACTGGACACCCGAGACCAGCGTTTCTCAACCTTTTTTTTGTCCCACGCCCCACTTTTGATTTTTTCAAAAAAAATCGTACGCCCACCATGATTGGAGACACTACAGTATATACTACATATATATTCAAAGGATTTAATATGGAATAGCAAAGTTAGAAGCGAACGTGGAATTCTTCTTACATTCGATGCTGCAATTTCCGGTTACTTCGGCTAGGATTCGGGATCGGCGATCGAATAATGTAAATCACGACTAAAAATTATTTTTTGATGATGCGGAGATATCTTGATTAAAATCAGTGGAGGAATATACACCACGCTTGATATTTGGGTCTTTCATGTCTTCGACGATGCCTTTATCTCCCGGACGCATCATTCCCCATGACAAAAACCGGAAGCAAAAAAAAACCGGAAGCAAAAAAAAAACCGGAGCAAAAAAAAAAACGGAAGCAAAAAAAAACGGAAGCAAAAAAAAAACGGAAACAAAAGGGTCATAGCCAACGACACGGATTCCAAATTGCCAGGGTATTGTGTTGTTGTTTTTGTTGTTTCCTATTCTCTCGTGCGTTGAGTGTGAAGCTCACTACGTTCGCGATTAAAACTTTATTGCAAATTTTATTCAATTGCTACTCACTTCAATGGGAGCCCTGCCCTTGACGCTGGCTGCAGATTTGTTCGATTCGAGGAACCAATTTTGTCAGTTTCAGCCTTAAATCGCCACGTTTCGTGATTTACAGTCGATTTCTCTTAGCTTGCGGCAAATCGGTAAAAACACTAAATGCACATTCGACTAAATAAGATGACGGAAAATTTATCAACACTTCCCTTGTCAAAGTAGTCGAGTTTGGATATTTCTTTTCGCTCTCCTCAGACAGCCACATCATGGTTCCTTTGATCTTGAAAAAGAGTTTTCACAGACTCATCTTGTTGCAACTCGCATAACTCCTCTTGGTGTTGCTCTGGTACTTCAGATAAATCCACCAGAAATGGCTGAGTCAACCAAGAAGGGAACTCGTAGCGAAGCTATGAAAGCGATCATATATTGATTCATTAATTCTGAATCCTCATGCCCCACCAAAATATTGCCACGCCCCACCTTGAGAAACACTGCCCTTCACCAACTCTGGAAACCAACTGTATCGGCTCGTTACTCTGCATTTTCCGCCTTCAAGCAGGATTTGCCGCCTCAGGGGACCCATCACTGGGTCGGGATCAGAGGGGCAAGTAACGTACATCCTGATGTGGTTTGGACAGCAAGGCCTTCACATGTACAATTTGCGGGACCTATCTGACGATGATCGCAAAAACACCCAAGAAAATACGAGAGAAGTTCACAACATATCTCAAACCGAGCACCAATTGTCTGACCTCACCGTTTCTGCCTCCAGAAGTATAAATAGGAGCCTGCTGAATCCATCGATGAATTCATGATTAGATTACGGCTACGAGCTCAAAAGTGCAGATTCGACACCACCAAAGAACTGGAAGACCGTCTAATTGAACATCTAATAATCGACACCAGGCACAAGAAAGTCCAAGAAACACTGCCAGGCAAGGATGAGACTCTCACAACCAAAGAGCTGGAAGACTGTCTAATTGAACATCTAATAATCTACACCAGGCACAAGAAAGTCCAAGAAACACTGCCAGGCAAGGATGAGACTCTCACATTGGACAACGCGTTGGACCTGGCTCGTACCAAAGAGGCCACCCGAGCCAATCAAGAAAATTCTGCAAATGCACTGCAGTTTCTGCTGTCCAGCGTCCAATAGTCTCTTTTTCTCCGGAGACGTCGTGCTCCTAAAAAAGTCACACGTGTCCTAAAACCTGCTCCTCTGCTCTTGCCAAGGTAGCATTCTGCCCTGGATCATTGCCGATGGTGTGGTGGAGATCACTCCCAGGCCCCAGACTAATTGTCCAGCTTTGAGATCCCCTGTGTGATGCATGCGGCAAGTGGGGAGACTGGAAAGCCGATTGCAAATCCACACCCAGTGATAATGCACGCCGAGCAGAACTCACAGCTGTGGCAGAGGCCACCATGAAGATCCAGACCAGACCGCTGATGCACTCTGTCACTGGGCAACCTGTACTTCTCTAGTCCCCCCCCCCCCACTAGTCCAGAGAAGGGTTTTAGGTACAGTGACATTCGATGAAGGCTGCTCTTGCTGACCTTGCCCCGAGTGAAAACGAGATAAGTCTTTGCCATCATAGAGATTTCATCGACAACGTCCAACACTCCAGCCATTCCAGCCAGACAGACCACATGTGCTCAGGGAAACATTTACACTCAGAATATTCAGAAGAATGTTCCCAGCAAAGCTCGACTCTCACAGCTTTCCCCAAAATGTTGCAAATTCCCCAAAGAAGACTACCCTCCATGCATATGGGAGATATAACATACCTCACTTCAGGGCTGCATGTATACCTTGCTTACACCAGGACAGAACAGCTGATGCTGAATTCTATGTCACAGAGTCTGATGGCTCAGCCATATTGGACCTACCAACATCGCCCGCCCTAAAGTTCGTTGTGCTCAACTGCACTGTGAAGAATGATAAGAAATCACAGCACCTATCGGTCACATCCAAAGACAATCTGTATAAGCTTTACCCTGACCGATTCAAAGGGAAGTCACATATCACAACGGATAATACCATCCCTCCAGCCATACATGTACCTCATCGCTGTCCTCTACACATCCGGGACAAAGTCAAGCGCAAGCTCAACGACATGTACAACCATTGCGCCATCACAAAAGTCACTGAATCTTCTGACTGGGTATTCGAGGCCTAATCGACACAAGAAAACCCAATGGTCAGCTCCTGATATTCTTGACCCAAAGGACCTCAACAAGCCATATCATACACCAACACTGGAGGAATCACACCAAATTCCACAATTTGTCAGTATTCTCATTCGTCGTCAGTCCAGATTCGTCGTCATTTCTGCACCGGTCCAGACGCATCAGCCCACGTGTCCTAAAAACCTGCTCCTCTGCTCTTGCTCACCCTCTCTCTGTTCTATTACCTTCTCATTTGCTCAAGTCATCTGCCATCTGCTTGAAAATCAGCAAACACTCCAGCCCTGCATAAAAAAAGATGCAAAAACAGATCCCTGCAACTACAGACCAACAGCCTTCTCCCAATCATCAGCAAGGTTATGGAATCCATCATTGCTTCAGACATTAAATCCTTCCTCTTTCCAATGGCTTGATTTCGATCATCAATTTTGGTTCAGACCAGGTCACTCTACCCTGGATATGCTGCTTCTGCTCTCCCAACAATGGATGGACGTCCTCAATGCCGGACATGAAATCAGAGCCATATCCCCATACATATCGCGTGCTTTGACATTGTCTGGCACCCGCCCTGCTCAACAAAACTCTCTTCCTATTGGTGTCCAAGCCATCTCCACTCATGGCTCGCAGACTTCCTCTCCTGTCGCAGTCAACTGTGGCCCGAAATGGAAGTTCTTCATCCCCTCCTCCTGTCCAGGCTGGAGTTCCTCAATAGTAGCATTCTGGGCCTGTTCTTTTTCTGTTTTCATCAATGATCTCTCCGACTCTGGAAAATCCTCTTTATCTCTTTGCTGATGACTCCACCCTCTGCTGTACCATCTGTCATCCCTCAGACCGGCAAGCAGCAGCTTCTTCGCTCTCTGCAGATCTGGGTAAAATTACAAACTGGTCCAACACGTGGAACATGTCTTTCAATCCGGATAAATCTCACACTCTCACTATGTCTCTCCGAAAGGACCTGTTTAGAACCTCCCCCATCCACTTTCTCAAACAATCCTCTGGAAGAAGTCCTTTCTTTCAAGCTTTTGGGTCTCACTATCTGCCATGATCTTTCTGGAAAGCCACATTTCTAACCTGGCCTCCAAAGCCAGTCACCGACTGTAATCCTTGTGTAAAGTCCTTCCTCGGCCCACCTGAGCTCCTGGCCACAAACAAAGCTTCGTCCACAGCCTGATGGAGTACTGCTCTCCCCTCTGGCTGGTGCTCCTGCCTCCCACCTTTCTCGCTTCACGCTGTGGAACCAAGGCATTTCGGATAATTGGCATCTCCCGTGATGAGACTGAATCTTTAGGCCTCTCACTCTCTCACCACAGGCAGGTCGGTGGTCTTTCTGTCTTCTACCGTCTCCTCTCCGGTCTTGCCCCCCCCCCCCCGCTGTGTCTGTGATTTGTCCCCACCATTTCCACAGGGCGCTCAATGTCCTCCAAACAACCCCCTTCTGGTAAAACTACCAAAATCACGATCACTGCTCACCTTCACTCTTTCATTCCTCTTTTCCCGCCTTTGGAATAAACTCCCTCACTCTGTTCAATCCCATTCTTCCCTCCAGACCTTCAAAACAGCTGTTCAGCACCACCTCTTATCGTCCCCCATCCAAATCCTCGATCTTTCTACTCCCGTTAATCCACCCCAAACCACCTCCTTCAAATCCCTGCTTCCTTCCTGAAAGTCCTTGTAATGTCCACTTATATGCCGTGTTCCCCGCCCCATCCCTCTCCCTTCCACAGATCTCAATGTCTCTGTTCCCCACTGCTTGTCCTTCCCTCTCCCACCCCTGGTCTCATGCCCCCTTGCTGTGCATTGTGTGTTCGCTCTCATACGAGCCTCGACAAGGTATACAAAACAAAGAAGTAGTAGTTGGATGCGTGTCATGGATACTGGTCGATTGAGCTGGACGGTGAGTCCAGCATGCTCATGTGCTTCAACAGCGCGTTCAGCCGTTAACACGTCCTCAGACTCCCATTTGGTCTCGACGTGAGCCAGGACGCATTCCAACACAAAATGGATGAGTTACTGGAGCACTGTCGAGGTGCAGAAGGCATTGCTGTTGCCATTATCATCCATGGCTGGACTGGTGACAAACCCAACATCAACCTTCATCATCTCATGGCCACTGCCCGTGAACATGGTCTCGTCTTTAACAAAGACAAATGTGAAATTAAGAGGCCAAGTGTGAAGTTTTGTTTTGGTCTCATTCTTGACTCAAATGGGCTTCACCCAGACCCTGGTAGAGTCGAAGCAATCAGTAAATTGAAGACACCCACTAATGTTACAGAACGAAAACAGTTCCTTGGCCTTGCAACCTCAATGGCATCATTCGTAACGCATCTCTCAGAACAAGCAAAACCACTCAGAGAACTAAACCACGATGCTAGCTAGCTTTGAAGAGACTCCGTCACACCAACGAACATTTGACTTGATCAAAAAACTACTCTGTCACCAAACGACGCTCAGCAACTTTGATCCACGCAGTCCAACCGTCATACAGGTGGATAGGTATCTATGCACAGACTATGCGCCGCTCTATGCTGCCAGAACAGGAGGCCCATAGCATTTGCTTCTAAGTTGCTCATTGATGCTGAAACCAAATATGCCAACATCGAATGTGAACTACATGCAGCAGTCTACAGGTGTGAGAGGTTACACACGTACATCTGTAGAAGTCACTTTAATGTGGAATTCGACTATAAACCATTTGAGATGATTCACCGAAAGAACCTTTCAGCGACTTTGACACCTGATTCTCCATATTTTACCTTATGACCTGACCATTGTGTACATCCCGAATCTACAAGCAACAGGAAGTCCGGAACGCTGCATCGATCACTCCAGAAATAAAATAACCGGTAGCAGCCTGAAGGTGAGGCCGAAAACATGAATCCTATTGGAAGGCCCGTGACAACTATCCCCTCGATATTTGATGATCATTTTAACAATCGCTTTGTTTTCGGTTCACACTGAATGGGAAACGTAAAGGTAGGGCATGGCGATTGTGAATGATAGGTTCAACGATGTGTTAGGCCTCAACTGCATGAAAATCAAAATGGCAGATGTATGTGGGTGGAGTGGATAATAAGATGTAGCATGACAGTCAGACAGATAGAAAACTGCCACTACTTTAATATATAGATGATTGTGATTGTTGCGCCACCAGGCTTGAAGAGATCGATTTGGAAACTTGATGGCGAAACGTCTATTAGAAATTCTGGAAATTAATTTCAGTATTGGAACCTGCAGACAGTAAAGAAACCATTTTCGTCATGATTGATGTATTTACTAAGTACGTGTGGGTGGTACCAACAAGGGATGAGACAACTTTGATAATGGTAAGAGTCCTGGAGAAAGAGTGGTTACTCTGATTATGGTGTTCCACTAAGACTACACTCTGATCAAGAAGGTAATTTGGAGTCGCAACTGATTCAAGAACTTTGTATAATTTATGGAAGTAAGAAGTCCAGAACACCTCCTTACAGGCCACACGGCCAGTGTGAAAGATTTAATCATTCATTGGACAACTTGCTATTTTGTACCCTATGACAAAAACGACATTGGCCAGAACACTGAGCTGAAGTATTGCATGCGTACAATGCAACTCCTCCCAGTTCCACGGGATACTCACCTTTCTACTTAATGGACGGTCATGACCCAAGGATGCCAGTTTATCTAATGTTGAATTGGGATGCTGACGATGAAGATGACTTACCTTTGAACAGCTGCTTGACCAATCACCACTCTGCTCTGTCCACTCTGTCCAATGCCTACAAAAAAATCAGAGAAGCTTTTTGACAAAGGTGGACAGCAGGAAGAAATTATTCGCGCAGGGTAAGGCTAGATCCACTTACACAGAGGTCAATGTTTGTTGCTGAGGAATCGGACGAAAAAGGTCGTACAAGATTTGATATCGTTGGGAAATTGTTACGGCTGGGGAATTCGCAAGACACCATAAAGGTCCTTAGTTCAGTTATATTGCTAAGTGTGTGTTCAGATAGATTTCCCCGTTGTTTAATGGGCTTTATTCGTGTGGACAGGGCTTGTATCTTTGAGTTAGCCATTATTCTTTGCTATCATTATGTTGGACCAACGCTTCACAATCACCCTGCAGGGACAAAGAGAACTACCGCGGCGGCGCGCGTCCCTAATTTGGCGGGAAAACGTCTTCTTCGAGAAGTTTCCCGCATGTTCTGGAAGTTTCCCGCATGTTCTGGAAGGAGGGCGGGGCGAGGAGCGAGGGTGGAGCGTGGGTGATAAAAAGGGCGCACGGGCGTTCGCTTCTCTCTCTCTCTGGAGTTGCTGCTGGGGTTGCGTGTTGCTGGTGTGGTTACTGCGCTGGACGCAGCGTAAGGAGCTGTGCTGCTGCTGCCGGAGCTGCATGGAGATTTGGGCTCGTGTCCGAGTCGGGAGCTTGGAGCGGTCAGTCGGTGGAGGTCCGGGCGTCGCGAAGGAGACGCGGGCTGGAGGCGGCGCCTGTGTGTCGCGCAACCTGCGCGGGCGTGTGGGGAGAGCCGGAGAGAGCTCGCCTGCCGCTTGGCAAGGCCCGAGCTCAACCCGGCTACGCTAGCTGCCGTGGGACGGGACGTCGCGACTCGCCCATCAAGGCACCACGAGGGTGCAGGTAACCTGCAACGGTCTCGTGGGGCCCTTTCGGTCACCAAAGCCCCACATTATAAAGGCCCACGGGCCCAGTCTGACTCCTTGTTTGTGAGGGGGTCTTTTCTTTGCTTTTCTTTTGAGTGAATGTTGTGGCGCCGAGTCCCATAAGTAACCTGTTTAGTGATTGTAAATAATAACCATAGTCGGTTGTAGTGTTTTTGCCTTGCTCGTGTCTTGTCCCCTTCCCCCATTGATTGCATACCCGCATACGTGCATCCCTGTTTACGTGTAAAATAAATGCTTGTGTGGATGTTAACCCGTTCGTCGTGTCCTTTTTCCCCCCATTGAAGTGCCATATTGTTTTTCGGAATACTAGTTGGTTTTTGAATACCGATAATAGAATCGGTCCGGTGAGTCTGGCGATAATACCGCTCGGTTATCCAGAACGGAAACGAACCGCTTAAGCGGTTCGTGTCCAAACAGGCCTTCGCCGAGGTACGGTCCCTCGGTAGGTTACCCGCGCGAAACTTAGGTATATCGATATTCGGCGATTGACCCTGTCGCAGCGGGTAGAATACGGACTGGGCGGTGTGCGTTGAAGGCACACCCGTGACTGTTCTCTCGGCGTTGTTCCGGGAAGTCACGACTGAATTGCTCGTCCGGTGGGCGTGCGGCTGCCATTGGCTAAAGCGGTCGTTCACACGCCGGGCGGGCGTAGATTCGTAACAATATAGTATATAAAGTAGTGGAACAACGAGATCCGTAGAAGGTGATATACATTGGTAGAACCTGCTGATATATCTGAACGGAGACTGTATGAACAGAACAGAAATTCGAGCCTGTCGTATTCTCTTGGCTTCAGAAAAGGTGAAACGTCCTGCCCATCGATGATATGAGACCGACCCTGACAGAGAATTACAGGAGACAGATGTAACGGAGTACACTTGGTACAGTCATTCACCTGAGGAAATTTCTACAGATAGGCAATCAGACATTGAAGAGATAGAACAATCTGACAACGGAAGTGGAGCAGACGATCAGGAAGAGGAACTCACTGCAGCAGAACCACCTTCCACGAAGTCATTGTAATAAACCACAGGGAAGCACTGTAACCCATTCAAGGAGCCTCGATCTGTGCCCAGACTTGAAATTAAGACTCTCTGAGTATATTGTTGAACTGAGTACCACGCTTGACGAACGGCTCATGAGAACTGCAATGCCAGGAGATGGATGCCCGGTGTAGGTCTACTTCGACAAGTAGAAACAGTAGCCCCAAGCTTGAGGGGGGTAGTTAACCTTTTCGGTACTCAAATTGTAAATTTAGTTTGCTGTGTGTTGGCGAGGACATCATTGTTGCAGGGAAGGTTTGTGGCATGGAGAATGCCATAGATTTACTCGATGTATTGTTATTAGGTAATTTTGACATCTGACGGGAACTCGATGGCCTTTGATGATTGAACCGAATGTTGCTGCATGCAATGGCTTATTAAATGATATTTCGGAAGAATAAATTTTGTTATTGTTCATATTTAGACTTTTACTGGTTATCTCTGCCACCAAAGGTGGGCGGAGGTTATGTTTTCACCCATGTTTGTCTGTTTGTTCGTCTTTATGTGAGCAGGACATCTCAAAAAGTTGTGCTTCAAAACCTATCCACTGCTTCCTCTTCTTCTCTCAGATTTCTTCAAATAAACTCATGTATTGAGAACAGGTTTCCATCTGTTTAATGAACCAATGGTTAGACATTTATTCTTCATCAAGTCATCCATTTCTCTACTCACTCTTCATAATTTATCTATTCCTTCATTCATTCACATTCAATCTGAAATATGTATTTTTTTTTCGATCTCACAGTTCAGAGCACTGGATGAGAAACAGCCAAATTTTCCCAAAGCTGAAGGGCTTTTCACTCACATTGAACAGGAGAGTGCCGGCCTGGATTTTTAAACAGCTCTCAAACTCTCCAATGGGCTCAATCAGCCATCTTTCATCTCAAAACTACATCATGGTCTCTTTAACCATGTATCTGGCTAATCCCCAACAGCTCCTAGTACCTCTCGACTTATTTTTTTATCAAAAATTTAGCAAAAATGGTATGCAGCAGGGCCCGATTGGGGACATTGTTTTCTTCGCACATGTTTCCTGTGCTGCTACAATCACTATAAAGACAAGTCTGGAGACGGCGATGGTTCACGAGCAATGTACACGGTTCGCCTTTTTTAATTTTGAAACCTTCGAGGGACGCCACTGGCAAACTGGCGGAATCGGGAAAAACGTAAATGATGAAAGTTGATAGTACTTCGAAGAGCACTACTTGCATACCAACTTTCATTCGAAACAGTTGAAAACCCCAGGAGCCCCAGGAGCACTACAAAAATACCACTACAAAATTTAGGATTGCGAAATCCTAAATGTATTCGCCTTTTTTTTTTTTTTTACTTCGAGGGGACCCCATGGGCAAACTGGCGGGAATCGGGAAAAACGTAAAGGATGAAAGTTGTTGTACTCAAAGAGCACTACTTGCATACCAACTTTCATTCGAAACAGTTGAAAACCTAGGAGCTCGATGCCAATTTATTGATTTTTTTGACATTTTCTAAGTTCGTGACCTTGTGACCTTGGGACGAAAATGAAAATCGAGCACCGTGGGGCTATGCAGGTGCCATTGGGCTAACCAAATACTGAAACCCCTGCCAGATTCGACAAACCCCCTCTGAGAAGATGTAACTTGAAACCGGCTACCCCTAAAAACACGTTTTTTGGGCGTGGCTCCGCCCATAATGGGCGCAGCATGCCCATTCTCAGGAAAACACAACGAGATCATGATATAAACCTCCCACCCAAATTTTATCAGGATCGGATCAAACCCACGGAGCTATGCTTGGGACAGACAGACAGACAGACAAGCCGGTAGGCGGACATGGTAGTCGACTACCCAATAGAACCTGACGCGATGGGCCCCTTCGATTGGGAATGTCCTGAGATTAAGCACAAGAAAATTCATAATTCTAGCTTCAAGGTTAATGCTGCAGATTGTTTTTTTTCGTTAAAATACCCCCACATTTAGAGGTTTTTCGGCCGTTGCTAGGCAAGGAGGGGTCCATAGCAACGGTTCTTTCTCACACTAACTAGGACATACCATGAACCTACCATACCAGTATCATGTATATCTGACTCATAGTCTCTGAGATATAGATCTTCGTTTTTTTATTTTGTTTTCGACCAGGGTTCATTCAAAGTCTATTCTTCTCCGACAGTTTTCATAGGGTCCGGCTGGAAATTTTGACAATATGGCTGAATGTACTGCCCACAGTCGCTCGTGGCCCGATTTTTGAATTTCAAAAAAATAATTTTTTATGATTTTTCAAAAATTTCAAAGTCCCGTCTAAGGCAACGATGGTGTCCATAGCAACGGTTCTCATTGCACACAACTAGGTCATGGTATGAACTACCAACCAAGTTTCATCGAAATCGCCATTGTATTAACTGAAATCGCATTTTTAAATACTGATAATAAGGGTAGAACAAATCTCAAAAAATTTTTTTTTTTTCGACTACACTGACTACCCCCAACAGACAGACAGACACACACCCATAACGAATATAGTGGTCACTTACTGACTCGTGAACCAAAAACTTTCACAATAGAAGCTGATCAAAATTTTACAGGGTCGAGGTATCAAGAAACTGCCAAGAATAAAAAGATTCATGCATTTTTGCTTTTCTGGGTCAAGCCCATGCATCTGTTCTAAGTAATGGTCGGAGCAATAGTGTTAAATATTCACTCTTAATGTTCTCATATGGCTTCTGTGGAAAATATCGGAAATATACACAAAAATACATCGTTCAGTGGACAAAATGGAGGTGGGGAAGGCCAGGATAGGAAGTAATATCATGGTGGTGCAAGCTGACATAGGAACAAACCGGTCCAAACTCAAACCTGTTAGGGTTTGACCCCAGGCGAAGCCTCCGTAAAAATGTGCATAGTGCTTTCCAGGGCAGAGTCCAGTGCCTGAATGACACCTTGCAGGGGTTGAGTACTTGGTGAAGAGATGCACCTGCATGGAACAAGATGGCGCCTGATCTGGACAAGATCTGTAACTTGCTATAATGGCACCCACCCATGTGACAAAGATAGAGTCAGGGTCAGAGACAGAGGGTATGACAGTACATAGATCATAGTAGGATAAGAGACAGAGGGGGCATTAATGGGGTCAGCGTGGACAGTAAGGTCAGAGCCGATGGTAGAGGCAGGGTCAGCAGCGATGGTAGGGTCAGAGACAGAAGAGTTAACAGTGGGTCAGGAGTGATGGAAGGGTCAATGGATGAGGTATGGTCAGACTTGGGCCAAAAACTCCCTCCAAGGCATAACGTGAGTAATTGGGGCCATCAAATAAATACTAGTAGTCGTTTCACACTATAAATAATTTGAGAAGTGTCTGTTAGTGTTGGTGTGTTTGGCTTGTGTGCAGAATGAGTTGATAACTTGTGGTTGTAGAATAGAAACAAGCCAATTTCAATAGGTTTTAATTCACTCAAAAGTGATACCTGAAACAAACATGAGCAGAAACATAAACTATCCTAACAAGCTCGAATGAGCTAAGATCCTCGTCCTCTTAATGATGACGTCATAAAAACGAACATGACGTGATTGTGATGTATCAGGTTTGCGATAAATAATTATCTGTGCTAATGCCCGGCTTGATTCCCGCAAACAAAATTCAAACAGCTTGCCTAGTTTCGGAGATAATGGTATAGGCGATTTCCATTAGCGGCAATATTATGACGTCAACTTTTTTCTAGGAAGAATTTCCAAAATCGGAGATGGTTACTGCCTGCGCGTGGGCTTTCTGCATATACATGGCAAGTTTCACGAAGATCCGATGAAAACTCTGGGTTGTGAAACAAAAAAATGTCAAAAAATAGGAATGACGTCATAAAAATTGATATGACGTCATAGTGATGTATCATATGTGCGGTAATTCATCTCTGCTAATGCCCCGTTCGATTCCCGCAAACAGAATTCAAAAAGCTTGCCTAGTTTCGGAGATAATTTTTTAAGCGATTTCCATTAGCGGAGATATTTTGACGTCATAACTTTTTTTCTAGGAGGAATTTTCAAAATCGGAGATGGTTACTGTCTGCGCAGGGTATTTTTACATATATACGCCAAGTTTCAGGAAGTTTCGATGAAAACTGTAGGCTGTGATACAAAAAAGTTCACAAGAAGAAGATGAAGAACAACAACGTGAGTAAGACTTAGAGATCCTCCACGAGGATCTAAAAAGGTAGTAAATGGTACATTAGCTCTGGATAATATGCTAATAACATACGGAATCACATTACATTCACATTGAATGTCATCACATTTGACCCGCCTTTAAAATTTGGGAGGGTGTCTGATGTACTCAGATCGACGTAATGGGGCTGTGAATCTGATGATTAGGGTTCATTTACACCAATGTCCTCGGCTGAAAATGCATCAGCAGGGATCACCGCTTTCAGAGAATTGTTCGGTGATACCACGCCAGTGTTGGGCCCAGTGTGCTAAATAGCAGGTCCCACCTGGCTGACCCTTGGATGGACGTTAAACTGGGCGCCCCGTCTGCCGGTTTTAGTTGGGGATCCGTAGTTAGAATGTCGTAAGCCTCTGGTATGGTCCGTGTGATTCACCGAGCATAGATTTACACTTGTAAACAGAGAAAATGTCAGAGTAAGTTGTCTTGTTAAACATGACGCTGAGGAGGCAGCTTATGCAATTCATAGACAGTAAAGCTCTGGAAAAGATTACATGCAAAACAAGGGGGAAAAAAGACATAAAATATCATAGCCCCCGTCGTTTTAGTAATTCTGCTGTACGGAGTTAAATGGTTAGCCAATATGTATTTACAACTAAAATGTCCGCCAGTCGGCCAACTTTCATCAGATTGCAAAATAAAGTTAGGTGCACGTGTATGCCATCATGTACTGTGCTTGTGCCAAGTTTGAACAAAATTGGACCATGCATGTCCGACAAATGGTTGAGGACACATTTAAGTAACAAAATGGCTGCCAGTCGGCCATCTTGGATCTGATCTCGAAAAGAAATGACATGCTTATGTAAGCCATCATTCATTATTTGTGTGCCAAGTTTAAACAACATCGGTAAATGCATGTCCGAGAAATGGTTGAGGACGTGTTAAACATCGGGTTTTTTGCAACTAAAACGGCTGCCAGTCAGCCATCTTTGATTGCATTGCGAAACAAAATGATGTGCTTATGTAAACGACCATTCATTATCTGTGTGCCAAGGATGAATAAAATTAGTCCATACATGTCCGAGATATGGTTGCGGACACATGCACGCATGGTCACTAAAATTCAGACCAAATCCATAAGCCCCCATTTCTGACTAATTCTAATGGCGGCTAATAGACCCTGTTCGTGGGTATGGCCAGGTGAGGACTTGTAGCCACAAAAAGCGCTATGGAAGCACTTTGCGTTTCAACACCACTGATTACAAACTGGTCAGTCATTGTAAGCAAGCCATTGCGTTGAGGTGGGAAGCAAAGCAGCTGCGGCAAATCTGCCAAGGACAATGACAACTGTGGGAATATTCTGGAAGTGGGTGGGATGAATGCTGGGGAAGGAGCGCCGCCCCCATCCTGAACAGCGACCAATGGGGACCAGCCATGGGCAGTCCCGAGGTGGTAAAAACTGGCACGTGTATGCACGCGCTTTCTCACTCGCGCTCTCGCCTTCTTCGTCTCACTGGCTCTCATCGTCTCCTGCTCTCTTTGTCTCTGCCATGGACCAAAGAGGAGGAGAGCGCCTTCGTGCTGTGTGCCCAAATCCAGAACGCAACTCGCTTGGCAACGCCTTCACCCCACAATCATGCTTCTGTCCCACCGACTGCCATCGTGCAATTCAAAAGCCATCACCTGCTTCCCCTTTTTTCGTAAGAGTGTGGTGTGTGGCGCCAAAGCTCACAAGGAAAGAAACAAGGAAATACACCAGGAAATCAGACACAGGTGGAGGCCATTCAGCCCATCATGCCTGCGTGAACACCATACTAATTTATCAACACAAGATCCAAAGAAGAAAATGCAAAAAAAAAATTTTTTGAAGTGTTTTGTGTTTTTTTTATTTATCTATTTATTTTTAGTTTTTGTATTATCATTATTTATTTATTTTTGTATATATTTCTTCTCCTCAGGGGAGGGGACATGGGCTTGGAGAAAAACACACATCCCCTTGATGAGACCCCCACCAACAGCACTCCGTACACATGCACACAATCACCCATCAATACTCAAGCTACCTAAAAGTCCTGTCGACATCCCTATACCCCTCCATCTCCATAACTTCCAGGTACCTATCTAATTCCAATTTAAAATTATCGACTGTTTCTGCTGCCACTACCTTTCCAGGGAGACCATTCCATGAATTAACTCCTCTCTGAGTAAAAGTCCTCTACCTTACTACCGTCTTAACTCTCCTCTTCTTTACTCTCAGGCTCTGGCCCCTGGTCCTATCACTGTCTGTCCTACTCTGTTGAATAATTCATTTGCACTTTATTTTATCTATACCTTTCATTATCTTAAAACATCTCCATCATCCTCCTCGTACGCCTCCTTTCTCAAGTGTATAAAGCCCTGTCTCCTTCAGCTGCTCCTCATAGAACAGTCTCGCTAGGCCCGGAATCATCGAGGCCTTGGGCTGAACCCTTCCTTGGCATCTATGTCCTTCCTGAGTTGTGGTGACAAAACTGCACACAATATTCGAGATGTGGCCCTCACTAAATTCCTGGACAATGTTAAACACCACCTCTTTTAATATATTATTGATCCCCATCCGAATACACCTAAAACCTCTATTTGCTTTACTATATGCTGCCTGGCACTGTGCTACCTGCTTACCTCCCGTATCTATTACCACCCCCAGATCCTTCTCCTGTGTGACACACTCCAAATTACCCTTGCATCCTGTATCTCTATTTTCCATTGTTCTTTCCCATCCCCAACACCTTACACTTGCTCAGTTAAATTCCATCTGCCAGTCTTTGCCCAATCTATGCAAGTACAATACTTTCCTGTATGTGATCACCACCCCCTCTGCTATGCACCTCACTCCAAGCTTTGCGTCATCTGCAAATTTGGAAAGCTTATTTCTTTACCCCATTATCCATATTGTTGACGTAAATAATGAATAGTAATGGTCCGAGTACTGATCCCTGAGGTAACCCACGACTTACATCTTCCAGCAAGACATCCTCCCACTCACAGGCAATCTTTGCTCCTATCACTAAGCCAGTTTGCAATCCAATTAGTGACCTGACCAGCCACTCCACAAAGTCCTCACTTTGGCTACAACCTCCGATGTGGAGGTGGTACCTCATCAAATGCCTTCTTAAAGTCTAGATATACTGTTGTGGAGCCGGGCGTCGCGACGAGCGCGACCGCTTGGTGAGCAGTAGGGTAGGTGGTCGACTCCACGAACACCCGGAGTTTTCCAAAGGTACGGGTCCTTACAGGACCGTGAATCGTCATAAATCAACACGTGGGACAGGGTTATCTGCCAAACTTCAAAATACCTAGAGGCCATGTGGCGAGCTACCGAGGATTCACACCCTCGACGGCACTCGTACGGGACGAGCCGTATGCGTGCTCGACCGTTCGTAACTCAAGCGGATGGTTACCAGGTCTGTCCGTCCAAATGTACAATTTGCCGCTTCCCAAATTTCCCAACACGCACCGTGCTAAGCCAATTAAAGAAACACAGAAACGAGCTGAAACATTTAACAGGGATTTATTTATAATGGGGGGGGGGGGGGGGCGGGGAGGCAGGGGGGAGCACGCAAGGAGCAGAGTTATCCGATTATAAGAAATGAAATGCAATGTACAAGCAAAAGACTTATACAGTTTCTACTTAAGACGGGCCCACAGACAGACGCACACCAAAAAGAAACGGACCCAAAATGGTCTTTATTATCCTTCAGCTCGGAGGGAAGTCGAGCTGAGGGATGAGAACCTGGCTGGCTACCTGGCCGTGTTCGCGCGGCTCGACGTCCGCACCTTCCCGGAGCACCAGTCGGCAAAGAACGGACCAGGGCAGCCGAATCCAGCGGCAGCGAGACGAGGTGAGGGATCGCTGCGACGAGCCCAGAGCCAGCGACGAGACAAGGGCAGAGAAGCGCCAGCGACGAGAGAGATCCGACCAGCGCCAGCGACGGGACGAGCAGAGCGCCAGAACACGCGCTCGAGAAGAGAGCGCAGATTATTTTGTTCTGTTCCTTCGTCTCTTCTCGGGCGCGGTTCGCTCGTGCGTGGCCTGCGCTTATTCGTCGACCTTCAGGGAACTCGCTTGCATCTTCCTGATTGGGCGAGAGCAACGTCAGGTCCTTGTGAACTCCACCACGTACGTGCTGACACGCACATAGGCAATGGCGACGGTGTGGGAAGTGAGGTGAAGGCGTGTTGTTTGTAGTTATCGTTGTTATAAAATAAAGAAAACCCTGACTATCAAAATAATCCGCAGCGCATGAACATTTAATCACCCATTAAACAAGGGCA
>CM068952.1:45422140-45433534 GCA_035128595.1 Eptatretus atami
TATATATATATATATACACATATATACATATATATATACATACATATCAGTGTGGAAAAGTATCCTTCCACTGATTCCCACAGAATGAGACACATCTTGTCTATGAGCTTTACATTCATATATTATCGCTGAAACTATAACATTCAGCCGAAGGTTTTATTTGAAAACATCACTTTTTGATAAATGAACTCAGTATTCTCACGAGCATTTTTCAAGGACCGATGTGCCGCCATGAGTTCTTTTTGAAGAATTCGATGCCAAGGGTGTTCCAAAGTTCTGCAATCACAGGGATATTTATTTTACAATTTTAAAATTTAATAATTGCTCAAACTGCAAGCCACTGACATATGTCAGTTTGTTTGAACCGTTGTTAACATGAACACATAGATTTTATCACATTCGTTTCTGATCTCAAGCTTTAGATCTTCAATAGTACGTGTCCTCATGGTATGAAGCACTGATTTCAGGTGTCCCCAAATGAAAACAGCCAAGTGGCGTTAAATCTGGACTACCTGGGGGCCATTCTGTTGGGCCACAAAGTCCTGTCCACCTCAATAAAAAATAATAATTAATAAATAACTCATTGGATTGCGTACTTTTAAAACACCCTGTACAGATTATATCGGAGTTTATAAGGGATATTGGTGGTTTTATTGATTTGTCTTAATCCCCTTCATGGTATTGCTCAGAATCACGTACATGCAGTGTTCAAGGTACAAGTATTGATCAGGTAGATCGTGCTTTGATCAAAGGATCACATTATAAACATTCAAACGATGATGGTAACGAAAGTTACTTTTCGAACAATATAACTATTTGTAAATTGAATACGTTTATAACCGATCTTTAATGACTTTGAGGAAACAATCATACTCTTTCTGGAGTGAAATTTCTTTCCTGAGCAAATTGGGCCGATTGTCCGACAGCATAGCGAAGAGGTAGCAAACACTTTGAGATGTTACATCTTGGTTCAATTCCCGACCCGACTGTAAACTGTCGGATTGGTACTTCATTTGCAGGTTATTGCACCACAAAGAGCACCGTCCTTAGGAAGGATGTTAAGCCGAGTGTCCAGGTGCCGGTATTAGTCGATGGACATCAAAATTCCCAGAATGGATTGGTATCTTTCCACGAAGAGGAAGCAAATTATCGCCAGCATCCTGAACAAATTACAATTTATTGTCTTATACCCATTGGTGGTGTCCATTTGCCCGTGGAAACGACAACATTGCGTCCCGATATGATCTACCCCGTATTAATGTATGAGGTCGTGGGATAGGTCATATCTGTCCAGACCAGACGTGTGTATATGTATATGTATATATATATCTATATATATATATATATATATGTATGTATGTATGTATGTATAGACCTGTACCGTCAACCCATAATTTGTAAAGATGACGTTCTTATTTATTTCGTCGTGATACCAAATAAAAATGAAACCAATTCGACATCAAAACGACAGCAAGATATTGAATAAACGTAATTAAGTAATCTTTAAGATTAAAGCGAAACCCCTTCTGCGTCATTGTGTCAAAATGTTTAGTTTTATCAGGGGAGTCGTTTGTTATTCGTTTATGTGAGCTGGTTCGTATGGTTTTCATTATGTTTGAGGAAAGGGCCTCTTCTAACAGTCGTGTGTAGCTGGGGGTGGAAGTGTGGTGACGGCTCCATGATGTTGTGCATAGACGGGTCTGTGGTGGTGATGCTACACTGTGGTGGTGACCGTGCGATTTTGGTGAGGTCATTTTTGAGATAACCCAGCATGGTAGAGTTTTAAATGTGTGGTAATTGCGACGGTGTGCTGTTTGGGACATTGCGGAAGGGGTGCCAGTGCATTGCGGAAATTGAGCTGCACCTGTAGCCGTGACTGCTAACTCTGAGGCGGAGGGAGATTGAGACGAGCTGCGGTTCCCGCGTGTTTATTTCAAAGCTGATTTCAATTATTCCAAACGACTTCCTTCCTGAGCTCGCTTTGTGGGACCAAGGGGGCAGCCTGCAACCCCCTCTCCTCACCTCACTCACACCTCCCCATCACCTCCTCCCTTTCTCTCTCGCTCACATTTCTCCCCACCTTTTAATGTCCGACTACTCCTATACTCCTTTAACTATGCCAATTTATTCACCCTCCTCAGAACCCCCTTCCAGCCTCACCAATTCTTTGGGGTACTGTGAAATTCTCAGCAATGGATCTTTAAAACTCAACGATGACGAAGCAATCCTTCAACGGAAAATGGACAAATCCTTCGTTGGCCCAAGACCTACAATCTTATCGAGACATTTTGACGGATTTTATGAGAGCAAATTTGAACCAATTTTTAATTGTTAAAAATTTAATGCATGTATAAATTGTACTTGTGGATGTGTAACACAAAGGGCGTTCAAAAGGTTCTACGAACAAGCGATACAATAGTCCAAGACGCAACAACATCACATTAATTTGTTCAATATATAAGTAATATAAAATTAATTAGTAGGAAAATGAAGAAATATATATATATATACAGTTCTTTCTAATCACTCACTCACTCACTCACTCACTGATGTTAAAGATCAGTAGCTTCCAGGTGAGTAGAAAGCTGAAATTTTGTGTGCCGATGGAAATTGAAGTCGTTACACCAGGAAAAATCACAGAACTGTCAGAAAGCATCCGTAAATGAAAATAAAAATCAATTAAAAAAATAAGTGAAAAATCAAATGCAGGTGAGTGACCCGAGACAATGGGGAAGCATTGGCTGATATGCTTACACAATGTGTAAGCACACCCCACTAATATATATATATATATATATATATAATTATATATATATATATATATTTCGGAGAGGAGATTGGGACCATATGCTGTGCAAAGCGTTGGTGCTGCTTAAGCAGTCTCCTTGGCTGTTGGGCACAATCCTGGACGGGTCGCCACTCCAACACAGTATACCAGCATGCTGGCACTCATTTTGCGAACCTCGGAAGGATGACAGGCCGAGTTAACTCCACCTGGTATTAATTCAACATCTGAGCAGGATTGTATCTCAGGACCCTGGGATCCAAAGCCCACCACCCTAACCATTAAGCCAACACCGGGCATATATATATTAACCATTACATATAGGCAGGTTATTGCACCACAAAGTGCACCACAGGTCCGTCTAAAAAGTAACGGGACTGAGCCTGCTGTGTGCTCTATTTTGGTGTCAATATATGCAACATGAAAATGTCAAATGCAGTCAATATATTTTGACGTTTGCACATGGTACATGTTTGGGAGCCTCATTGGTATGCACTACTGTCTGTGCTATCGCTGATAATTAATTCGCCAAGAAGCAATGAAACAGGTCCGGCAGCTGAGGGGGTGTGTAGCATTGGGATTATCATGTGTGTACTATGTGTGAACGTCTTTATAGTGGTGTATGAACTCTGGGAAGGGTTCAAAACAGCAAAATGCTTCCCTTGTGTTGGTCTTCTTGGGTTGCTTTATGTAGCTTCTTCGGCTAGAGGAGTGTGGGAGATGTCAATTATTTATATAATCCCAGCCACCTGGGTTTAGTTGATTTGGTGAGAGCTGATTAGCAATTCCCTCCAGTCATAGGTGAGAGATGTGGGTGGGTCTTTCTTTTTTGTATGTAGATATATATATATATATATAATATATATATATATATATATTATATTATATATATACATTATATATTATATAATATATATATATAATATATATTATACGAGGTGTGTACAAAAGTATCCAACCTTAATTTTTCATGCGTCAGCAAATGAAGCTAGGGAGGCGTGGTTTGGTGCACGTATGTAGGCGATCCTAATTCATATGCGTGAATATTTTCCCGCCTGCAGAAGCTGTCAGTCGCCGACAGACCGCCGATGAGTGAGGAAGTGTAAGTGAGCGCCGTCGGATTTTCGTTTTTGATAAAATGACGGAAAAAACTTGAACAACGCTACTGCATCAAATTTTGTGTAAAGCTTGGCGATTCCCAAGTGAAAACGATCCGCAAGATTCAACAGGCCTTCAGGAACGAAGCAATGGGCACCACACGAAAAAAGAGTGGTACAACCACTTCAAAGATGTCGCACAATCCAGGTTGGGAAAGTTGAAGCCCAGCGTTTCTGCTGTAGACCCTCAACATCCCGAAATGAGATCGTCATTGACCAAGTGAGGACCCTGCTGATGCAGGATACAACCAAGAGGTACTGCGTCGCCTTCGTGACGCTGTGTGACGCAAACGGCCGGACCTGTGGGCAGCGGTCAAATAGCTGAGTTGAGATTCAAACCCAAGATGGACATCTGAAAGGAGAGAATGCACAGCTCGAAGGAATCTCAGGTATCTTGCCTTGCGCAGCAGCGTGTGCCTCATGTCCAGCATGATGAAGTGCATCTTGCCGAACATGTACTTTTAAAGATGAATAAAACTTGTGTCCGTATATATACACAGATCGAAAGTTCCAAAATACCTCGCGCTGAACAGTACAGTCCGTGATACTCGGCATCCGCACCACTGTCTACACATGTGTATAGCACTACTGCGTATCACTTCGTACCATTACAATCTGCATGCACCACACCTGATGGTTCAATTCACCTGTGCATATGCAGCTTACTTTGTGAAAAGACAGTCTTGCGGTCCCGTTGTTTATTATGATTAATTGCTGTATTTTACACTAAACACCACAACAATCTGCACAAACAAATTGTGTTATTCCTTTATTAACACCATCTGTACCTTCAATATATACATGACCGGCTGATGTATGTGTGGTTGCCACACACACAAATTATATATATATATATATATATATATATATTATATATATATTATAATATATATAGATAGATAGATAGATAGTATTTTTAAATGTGTGTAATGTATGAATATATATGTATTTATGTATGTATGAATATATATATATATATATATATATATATATATTATATATATATATGTATTTATGCATGTACGTATGAATATATATATTATATATTATATATATATATAATAATATATATTATATATATATATACACACACATATGTATGAATATGTATTTATGCATGTATGTATGATATTATAAATATATATATATATGTATGTATGTATGTGTGTGTGTGTGTGTGTGTGTGGTGTGTGTGTGTGTGTGTGTGTTATGAATGATGTATATGTATATGTATATGTATATATATATATATAGTATATATATATATATATATATATGTAGTGCAACCCCACTTGACATGACAGTATAAGGGACCAATCTATCTGTTGCCTACATTAAAAGTCATTGACTGATCCGAAAGAACCGTTTTTTTCTACATTTTCTGGATGACAATTATAAGCTCTGTTTTCCAGGCATTTTATCCCGTTTAAATGTTTAATCAATCTCCAACATTGTGTTTTATGGTTCGATGAGATGTTGCAGAGGGAGCACATGTATACCTTTAAGCTGCGGTTTTGAATTGTCAAGTCAGGGTTTGATTCCAACACAATCATAAACTATTGGATTCGGTGCTTCCGAGGTAGGGCGTTGCATCGCAAACTGCTCCATCCCTCGGATGCACATTAAGCCGGGTGTTCCACCTGCGAGTGTTGGTGGACATTAAAAATCTCACAGTGTCTTTCATGAAGAGTCGGCGAGTTATCTTATTTTAGGCGCTGATTTATTGATCACCTAGTGTAGGATACTACGTACGTATGTAAGCAAATTATATGCAGTGTTTGCATATATTGTACATTTAAATGAGTGAATTTAAACATTTACACCTTTAAACAACTTGGGTAACATTTTGCCGGAGTGAATTGACTGTCCTTGCCGATCAGGGTAGGCATATATATAATATATATATATATAATATATTATATATATATATATATATATATATATATATATATATCATGATACACACATATACATATATACACATATATTATATATATTACACACAATATATACACACACTATATTCACACACACACACACATATATATATATATATATAAAGACATATTCACACACACACACATATATATTATATATATATGAGGCCCGCGAGGAGGAGTGATGTAAGCGACATTTTATATGATTTGATGATGATAGGCTCGGATGATAGGGTAAGGGTTAAAATAATGCTATATGGCATTAACTCCAAAATGGCCGGTGTCCTTTACATCACTCCTCGCGGCGCCTCATATATATATATATATATATGTATATGCATGTGTATTATATATCTGTGTATATATTAGTATATATATGTGTGTGATATATATGTGTTATATCACACATATTATATAATACACACATATATATATATACATATACACATATATATATATATATAATATATATATATATTATATATATACACACATATATATACACACACACATATATATATATAATATATATATATATATATATATATATATATATAGATATATATACACTATATATATACACATATATACACATATATATACACACTATATATATATATACACATATATAAACTATATATACACATATATATACACATATATATATACACATACACATATATATATATATAATATAATATCTATATATCTAGATATATATATATATATATATATATATATATATATACATATATATTATATAATCACATATATGCATGTATACATATAATATATATATTATATAACTATTTTCCACAACTATATACATATATATATTATATATATGCAAATATATATATACACACATATGTATATATTATATAATATATATATTCTACATTTATTTATATATATGTTTACACATTTATATATATATATATACACATATATACATATATATATACATACATATCAGTGTGGAAAAGTATCCTTCCACTGATTCCCACAGAATGAGACACATCTTGTCTATGAGCTTTACATTCATATATTATCGCTGAAACTATAACATTCAGCCGAAGGTTTTATTTGAAAACATCACTTTTGATAAATGAACTCAGTATTCTCACGAGCATTTTTCAAGGACCGATGTGCCGCCATGAGTTCTTTTTGAAGAATTCGATGCCAAGGGTGTTCCAAAGTTCTGCAATCACAGGGATATTTATTTTACAATTTTAAAATTTAATAATTGCTCAAACTGCAAGCCACTGACATATGTCAGTTTGTTTGAACCGTTGTTAACATGAACACATAGATTTTATCACATTCGTTTCTGATCTCAAGCTTTAGATCTTCAATAGTACGTGTCCTCATGGTTATGAAGCACTGATTTCAGGTGTCCCCAAATGAAAACAGCCAAGTGCGTTAATCTGGACTACCTGGGGGCCATTCTGTTGGGCCACAAAGTCCTGTCCACCTCAATAAAAATAATAATTAATAAATAACTCATTGGATTGCGTACTTTTAAAACACCCTGTACAGATTATATCGGAGTTTATAAGGGATATTGGTGGTTTTATTGATTTGTCTTAATCCCCTTCATGGTATTGCTCAGAATCACGTACATCAGTGTTCAAGGTACAAGTATTGATCAGGTAGATCGTGCTTTGATCAAAGGATCACATTATAAACATTCAAACGAATGATGGTAACGAAAGTTATTTCGAACAATATAACTATTTGTAAATTGATACGTTTATAACCGATCTTTAATGACTTTGGAAACAATCATACTCTTTCTGGAGTGAAATTTCTTTCCTGAGCAAATTGGGCCGATTGTCCGACAGCATAGCGAAGAGTAGCAAACACTTTGAGATGTTACATCTTGGTTCAATTCCCGACCCGACTGTAAACTGTCGGATTGGTACTTATTTGCAGGTTATTGCACCACAAAGAGCACCGTCCTTAGGAAGGATGTTAAGCCGAGTGTCCAGGTGCCGGTATTAGTCGATGGACATCAAAATTCCCAGAATGGATTGGTATCTTTCCACGAAGAGGAAGCAAATTATCGCCAGCATCCTGAACAAATTACAATTTATTGTCTTATACCCATTGGTGGTGTCCATTTGCCCGTGGAAACGACAACATTGCGTCCCGATATGATCTACCCCGTATTATGTATGAGGTCGTGGGATAGGTCATATCTGTCCAGACCAGACGTGTTGGTATATGTATATGTATATATATATATATATATATATATATATATGTATGTATGTATTGTATGTATAGACCTGTACCGTCAACCCATAATTTGTAAAGATGACGTTCTTATTTATTTCGTCGTGATACCAAATAAAAATGAAAACAATTCGACATCAAAACGACAGCAAGATATTGAATAAACGTAATTAAGTAATCTTTAGATTAAAGCGAAACCCCTTCTGCGTCATTGTGTCAAAATGTTTAGTTTTATCAGGGAGTCGTTTGTTATTCGTTTATGTGAGCTGGTTCGTATGGTTTTCATTATGTTTGAGGAAAGGGCCTCTTCTAACAGTCGTGTGTAGCTGGGGGTGGAAGTGTGGTGACGGCTCCATGATGTTGTGCATAGACGGGTCTGTGGTGGTGATGCTACCTGTGGTGGTGACCGTGCGATTTTGGTGAGGTCATTTTTGAGATAACCCAGCATGGTAGAGTTTTAAATGTGTGGTAATTGCGACGGTGTGCTGTTTGGGACATTGCGGAAGGGTGCCAGTGCATTGCGGAAATTGAGCTGCACCTGTAGCCGTGACTGCTAACTCTGAGGCGGAGGAGATTGAGACGAGCTGCGGTTCCCGCGTGTTATTTCAAAGCTGATTTCAATTATTCCAAACGACTTCCTTCCTGAGCTCGCTTTGTGGACCAAGGGGGCAGCCTGCAACCCCCTCTCCTCACCTCACTCACACCTCCCCATCACCTCCTCCCTTCTCTCTCGCTCACATTCTCCCCACCTTTTAATGTCCGACTACTCCTATATCCTTTAAACTATGCCAATTTATTCACCCTCCTCAGAACCCCTTCCAGCCTCACCAATTCTTTGGGGTACTGTGAAATTCTCAGCAATGGATCTTTAAAACTCAACGATGACGAAGCAATCCTTCAACGGAAAATGGACAAATCCTTCGTTGGCCCAAGACCTACAATCTTATCGAGACATTTTGACGGATTTTATGGAGCAAATTTGAACCAATTTTTAATTGTTAAAAATTTAATGCATGTATAAATTGTACTTGTGGATGTGTAACACAAAGGGCGTTCAAAAGGTTCTACGAACAAGCGATACAATAGTCCAAGACGCAACAACATCACATTAATTTGTTCAATATATAAGTAATATAAAATTAATTAGTAGGAAAATGAAGATAATATATATATATATACAGTATATCTTTCTAAATCACTCAACTCACTCACTCACTCACTGATGTTAAAGATCAGTAGCTTCCAGGTGAGTAGAAAGCTGAAATTTTGTGTGCGATGGAAATTGAAGTTTACACCAGGAAAAATCACAGAACTGTCAGAAAGCATCCGTAAATGAAATAAAAATCAATTAAAAAAATAAGTGAAAAATCAAATGCAGGTGAGTGACCCGAGACAATGGGAAGCATTGGCTGATATGCTTACACAATGTGTAAGCACACCCCACTAATATATATATATATATATTATATAATTATATATATATATATATTTCGGAGAGGAGATTGGACCATATGCTGTGCAAAGCGTTGGTGCTGCTTAAGCAGTCTCCTTGGCTTTGGACAATCCTGGACGGTCGCCACTCCAACACAGTATACCAGCATGCTGGCACTCATTTTGCGAACCTCGGAAGGATGACAGGCCGAGTTAACTCCACCTGGTATTAATTCAACATCTGAGCAGGATTGTATCTCAGGACCTGGGATCCAAAGCCCACCACCCTAACCATTAAGCCAACACCGGGCATATATATATTAACCATTACATATAGGCAGTTATTGCACCACAAAGTGCACCACAGGTCCGTCTAAAAAGTAACGGGACTGAGCCTGCTGTGTGCTCTATTTTGGTGTCAATATATGCAACATGAAAATGTCAAATGCAGTCAATATATTTTGACGTTTGCACATGTACATGTTTGGACCTCATTGGTATGCACTACTGTCTGTGCTATCGCTGATAATTAATTCGCCAAGAAGCAATGAAACAGGTCCGGCAGCTGAGGGGGTGTGTAGCATTGGATTATCATGTGTGTACTATGTTGAACGTCTTTATAGTGGTGTATGAACTCTGGAAGGGTTCAAAACAGCAAAATGCTTCCCTTGTGTTGGTCTTCTTGGGTTGCTTTATGTAGCTTCTTCGGCTAGAGGAGTGTGGGAGATGTCAATTATTTATATAATCCCAGCCACCTGGGTTTAGTTGATTTGGTGAGAGCTGATTAGCAATTCCCTCCAGTCATAGGTGAGAGATGTGGGTGGGTCTTTCTTTTTTGTATGTAGATATATATATATATATATATATTATATATATATATTATATATATATATATATATATATTATATATATATATTATATATTATACGAGGTGTGTTCAAAAAGTATCCAACCTTAATTTTTCATGCGTCAGCAAATGAAGCTAGGGAGGCGTGGTTTGGTGCACGTATGTAGGCGATCCTAATTCATATGCGTGAATATTTTCCCGCCTGCAGAAGCTGTCAGTCGCCGACAGACCGCCGATGAGTGAGGAAGTGTAAGTGAGCGCCGTCGGATTTTCGTTTTTGATAAAATGACGGAAAAAACTTGAACAACGCTACTGCATCAAATTTTGTGTAAAGCTTGGCGATTCCCAAGTGGAAACGATCCGCAAGATTCAACAGGCCTTCAGGAACGAAGCAATGGGCACCACACAGAAAAAAGAGTGGTACAACCACTTCAAAGATGGTCGCACATCAGTGGAAAGTGAAGCACGTTCTGGTAGACCCTCAACATCCCGAAATGAGATCGTCATTGACCAAGTGAGGACCCTGCTGATGCAGGATACAACCAAGAGGTACTGCGTCGCCTTCGTGACGCTGTGTGACGCAAACGGCCGGACCTGTGGGCAGCGGTCAATTGGCAGCTCCATCACGATAACGCACCCGCTCATTCTTCACATTTGATACAGAGTTTCCTGGCCAAACACAACACACCTGTGCTTCGTCAGGCTCCCTACTCTCCCGACATGGCTCCGTGTGACTTCTGGCTTTTCCCCAAGCTGAAAATGCCCCTGAAAGGGACCAGATTTCAGTCCAGAGAAGACATCATGCGGAATGCGACGGACCAGCTGCGCCCCATCCCAGAAGAGGCATTCCAGCGCTGCTTCCGACAGTGGCAGAACCATTGGGAGAAGTGTGTGGCAGCCCAAGGGGACTACTTTGAAGGAGATTAGTGTAAGTTTGTTGTATCTGGATACGAGTATTTTTTATGGACAAAGGTTGGATACTTTTTGAACACACCTCGT
>CM068952.1:45433559-45454155 GCA_035128595.1 Eptatretus atami
ATATATATATATATATATATATATACATATCTAAAAAGTAACGGGACTGAACACAGAAATTTTATTCCAAAAAAAAAATTGAAATCACAGCTTGTCCCATTCAAAAGTTTCCCTCCAGTATCAAACACTTGTCCATCCTCTTCTTCCACGCTTCGATGCACCAGCGGAAGGCTTCTTCTGGAATCCTCCAGAACTTCGTCATCATGGCCCTTTTGATGGCCTCCACATCAGGAAATCGGGTCCCCTTGAGCTTGGGGAATAGGAAAAATCACAAGGCCAAATCTGGCAAAACGGGGTTGCCCAATTGGCACGTTCCTCTCCGCCAGAAACTGTCGGATGCTTAGGGCACTGTGAGCAGGGACGTTGTCATGGTGGAGCACTCAGGCGTTGTTCTTCCACAGATCCCTCCTCTTGTCCTGGACTGATCTCATGAGGCCCCGGAGGATCTCCTTGTACACGTATTGATTCACTGCTTGACCCTGTGGAGAACTCGAGGACGTGCCCTTTGATGTCAAAAAACTGATCAGCACACCTGACCTTCGACTTCGACATCCTTGCTTTCTTTGGTCTTGGTGATGCCGGACTTTTTCACTGACGACTCTACCATTTGGTCTCGGGATCGTATTCGAACATCCACAATTCATCGCCAGTAACGACTCTCCCGAGCAGGTCTGGATCGTTCTCGAGGCGTTCGATAATGTCTTGACAGACAGTGACTCTTTGCTGTTTCTGGTCCTCGGACAACAGCTTGGGGACCATCTTTGTGCACACCTTGCGCATTTCGAGATTTTCAGTGATGATGCTCCAGACAGTGTCCTTGTTGATGGAAAGATCTTCAGCAATCATCCGCAACGTGAGTCGACGATCTGTGCGCACCATCTGCTTCACACGCTCGATGTTGTCCGCCATTCTGCTCGTTGAAGGTCTTCCAGACCATGGATCGTCTTCAACCTCCTCCTGTCCCTCTTTGAACCTCTTGTGCCATTCAAATGCACGTGTACGTGACATTGTTTCTTCCCCGTAGACTTGCTGCAGCATTGCGAAGGATTCGGAAGGTGTTTTGCCAAGCTTGGCAAGAAACTTCAGATTGGCTCTCTGCTCACGACTCGTAGCGCGACGACTCAGACTTGACAACGTGTAAAGCACGACCTGTAAAAATTACACAATGAGCGCAGTCAACCATCACCAATCATATATACTGCTGGAATGTTGCGAAAGACTGTGACACAACCCGTTCATTCAAGTTGTGTAAGTGGAGCACACAGCAGGCTCAGTCCCGTTACTTTGTAGATGGACCTCGTATATATGTGTGTGTGTGTGTGTGTGTATATATGTATATGTATATGTATATGTATATGTATATGTATATGTATATGTATATGTATTTATATATATATATACACATATATACGCACACACATGTATGGTGCTTTCAGAAAGTATTCACACCCCCTTGACTTTTTTACATGTTGTTGTTTTACAGCCTGAATTAAAAATGGATTGAATTACAAAAAAAAATTTCACCAATCTACACAAAATACCCCATAATGACAAAATGAAAACATGTTTTCAGAAATGATCACAAATTAATTAAAAGTGAAAACCTGAAATGTCTTGCATTAATAAGTATATTCAACCCCCTCAGTCAATACCTTGTAGTGATTACAGCTTTGGCATCACCCTTTGGCAGCGATTACAGATTCAAGTCTTCTTGGGTATGTCTGTATCAGCTTTGCACATCTGGATTTGGGGATTTTCTCCAATTCTTCCTTACAGATTTGCTCAAGTTCTGTCAAGTTGGATGGGGAGCATCATTGGACAGCAATCTTCAAGTCTTTCCACAGACTCTCAATGGGATTCAAGTCTGAGTTTTGGCTGGGCCACTCAAGGACTTTGACGTTCTTGTTCTGAAGCCATTCTGGTGTTGCTTTGGCTGTATTAATGGGATCATTGTCTTGTTGGAACATAAATCTTCACCACTTTGGGTGAGAATAATTGATCAATGAAATTTAAAATAAAACTCCACGATTTTGGTTCTTTGTTCAGTTGTGAATTTTTCCATGGGTAATTTCCAAATGTTAATCTAAATGCTGAAAAGAAAAGAAAAACAGATTATTAAAAAACAGAAATGTTATTTCATTTCTAAATCCCTATGTGACTTTTGGGACACCCTGTATGTATATGTATATGTATATGTAATTATAAATGAACAGGCAAACAAACTTAATATGTATATGTAGGAAAAATACACGCCCAGACCAGGAATCAAGCCCAGGTCTTCTGGTGAACCACACCAGTGCTGAGCTATCTGGATGGCCCACAGGCTAAGCACATAATTGTCCTACATTTCGAGATGCCACTCTCTTTCCGCCGCTGCTTCTGGGATACTAACTGCCAATCACATGAGCAGCGACGGCCACAACTGAAGGTTATGGAATTGTCCCCCCATGGGGGGAAGACCCTCTCGTGGACAGGCCGTTGCTGTTCCTATATAAGCTTTTCGATGCGTCTTTTTCAGAAATGGCTTCTTTCTTGCCACCTGTCCATAGAGGCGAGCTTTGTGAAGGGAATGGGATATTGTTGATTGATGAACACTGACCCTCATCATAGAGCCTAGCAGATCTTTCAAAGTCATTGTTGGATTTACGGTGACATCCCGAACCAGATTCCTGCTTACCTGGCTGATGAGACTGGATGGGCGACCTGATCTGGGTCAAGTCTGGGTGGTGTGAAACATCTTCCACTTATTAATGATGGATATCACCGTACTCAATGGGATAATGAGTAACTTTGAAATCGTCTTATAACCCTCTCCTGAATGTTGGTTCTCCACAACTTTATGTCTGACTTCTTTGGAAAGCTCCTTGGTCTTCATGTTTGCCTTGTTGGGTGACCAAGTGATTTGCACCTTAAAACTCCTTCAATAAGTGGAGGAGCTTAATTTTAAAGTTAAACCACTGATTACACACAGGTGAAACCTATTACACTTATTTTGTAACCTTTCAAACAAATAATTTGCTCCTGAAGTGATTTAGGGTTAATTCGGCAAAGGGTTTGTATACTTAAGTAACTGAGAATCATCTGATTTTCTCTGTTAATCTAACTTGTTCACATTTTATCTACATTTTTCGCTTTATCACTTTGTAGTAGTTTGTGATGACTATATATCAAGTTTGATTTGAAAGCATCATGAAATAAGCTCAGGTGGCATCAAAATGTGAAAAATTAGGAGGGGGTGAAAACTTATGCAAGCAAAGTAACTATGAGAATCTTGTGGTGGTGGTCGTATGGCAGCTTAGCTGCCGGGGTAGCTATCATTTCTTGAAGCGCGACTGTGTCGCTGATGCAGTGCCCCTCTACCAGTACACACACTGGAACTGGTACTCATTTCGCTAACCTCGGAAGGATGACAGGCTGAGTCAACCCCCTGGTGTATTAATTCAGTGGCCGACGGGGCTTGGACTCAGGACCCTAGGATCCCAAGCCGCCACCCTAACCACTGAGCCAACACCAGGCTACATGAGAATCTGTATTCACGACATCATGCCCTGAGGGTAGAATAAGTTTGAAATTCTGCACTCTGATAAGTCTGGCAGCGCATAGCCCTTGTGGTTGCTATCATTCCTGTTGTGCAAGGTTCATGAACAAAACAAATGTAGATCATGCTGGGAAATGCAAAGCAACCATTTAAAAGACTCTTTTAGACCATTTAAAAGACTCAAGACTGCATGGGGTAAGGTGTTCTGTGAACTCTCTAGTTATTTTAAATTAATAGCCTTTATAAATGTGTGTGAAACAAACTGCTTTGGTAAATAAGAAGAACAGTGCCATTTTCTCGCATCAGTGAATACTTTATGTGTTCACACGTTGCCATCTTGAGTGCCATCATTCTTTTGCCCATGCTTCCTGACTCCTGCACACGACTGAATAACTCTTAAAGGAATATTCTACCAAATATCCTGGAGTACATTCCACAGTTCTGTCAGGTTCGTTGGGTTCCTATTTTTCTTCGCTGTTTCCAGGTAATCCCATATGGCCTCAATGGGATTCATGTCCGGACTCTGGGGTTTCTATTCTTACACTTGGAGCACACCAGATGGTACCTTGTTTTCCAAATACTGTTTGACTATGTTGGAAGTGTATGCTTGGATCAATATGTTGTTGGAAAATGAATCCTCTTCCAATTGAACAATTTCCACTAGGAAATGCATGGTGCTGCAGTATCTGCTTGTACTTTTCTTTTGTTAGTGTCCCATCAATTTTAACAAGTTTTCCTCCAGCAAAAGCTGAGATACAATCCCAGATAGTCAGAGCCTCCCTTATGTTTAACAGTATGCTGCTAACATTGTGTGTCATAACGATCTCCAGGTCTTCGGCATACGAACTGGCATCTCTTAGATCCAAAAAGTTAAAATTTTGATTCATCATACCAGAATACCCAATTCCATTGTTCAATCACCCAATCTTAGTGTTGCTTTGCACATTTCAGTCTTTTCACCTTATTCTGTGGTCTCAGCAGCAGTTTCTATGCTGCAACTCTGCCACAGAAACATATTGCACTCAGCCTTCTGCGCACAGTGCTGGATGAGATGTTAATGTTTAGGCCTGCTCTCATTTCATTTGTCAGCCTTGGAGGGGGGGGCGTGTTCTTCTGGGTCTTCTCAGGCCTTTCTTGTCTTGTACCGAGCTAGTTTCTTTCAGGTGTTGCAAGTTCAAGCATATATTTCAGCCCTTTCTTGTCTTTCAGGCTCATACCATTGTAGGACATCTTCAGCTTTTCTTCGATTTTCTTCAGAGTGTGCCCTTCTTGCAGAGTTTGGATGTTGAAAGTTGCTTCCTTGGCACCATTCTGAACCTACTCGTAGACTTTCAAGCAAGGGCACAAGCTGATGAAAACTAATTTCACATATTCAATAATTTGCAACTCTTCCTGGGATTTCTTGTAATTTGCATTCATGTAACTCGTGTTAATTACTTCAATTATAATTTGTTGTTATTTATTGTAGAACAAGCCGGTAGGTGACATGGCTGCTCGCTCTAGATGGAAAGCTGGCCGACGCGACTAGCCGATATTCATGTACATGCTATCAATCAATTTAGCACAATAAATATGATTATCACAGCCCTCTTAGTTTGCGACCAGAAACCCGCCTTGTGAAATTTCAGGCATGTTTCCAAAGAGACTCACACAATGGCAGCCCTGGTAATTCCATTTATCTATTCGCTAAAGATTTTATTTTTTTATGATGCTGTAAGACATTCTCCTTGGGCACAAAAAAAAAGGTCCCTCGAGGTCCAGTTTCGGAGGTATTGATTTTTTGTACAGTCCACAAAAAGTGTACGATGTACGATAAAGTATTTTAGCTGTTGCTAAGCAACGGAGGTGTGATAGCAACCATTCATTTTTGTGTACATGCTAGCCACATTGTACACATTTCACCCAAGTTTCATCAAAATCAGACTCTTTCTCTTAGAGATATTCCAATTAACCGTTTCTGAAATGTTCGACATGTACTCGCCCAAAACCTATCTCCTCCTTCAAATATGTTTTGTTAGGGCTGCAAATTGGCATGAAGGGAGCTAGAAGATTGCGCACAGAACTCTAAGCTTCGATTTTTCGATTTTTTTTGATTTTTTTTCGATTTTTCGCACTTTAAAGGGCCGTTGCGTGCAGGGCCCGGGGTCCCATATTCGAAAGCACAGATTCCCAGAATATTGGTCCTACCTACCAATTTTCATTGTCGGTTGAGTGGTTTAGCCCCAAGGCTTGACCAAGTTTCACAGACAGACAGACAGATGGAAATGTCCAGAATAAGGGTGCTCTAAGAGCAGCCAAAAATCCATAAACTGTTTCCTCCATATTCTCTCTGTGGAAAGTGGATAATTACTAGCAAATGATAATATGATATTGTTATGTGGAATAGGGGGCATCTCTGGCTAGATTGTTGTAAGAATAGCATGGACCGTAAATGTGACTGCATAAGTTAGATTTATTCTTGTATCAGTGAAATTGTCGGAGTAAGTCATCTTCTTAAAGGTGCACTGAGGAGGCAGTGAGAGATAAGTGATAACTTCAAGACAGTGTGGAGTAAGTTTGTTGTGTAAAACCTATTTTTGAGCGAGACCAGGTGAGGACTTGGGCACAAAGGCACAACTGGAAAGCGCATTGCACTTTCGGAGGAAACAGCACAGACTGGCCGGCACACTTCAGGCCATAGTGGCGAAGTCTGCTGCGGAGCCTTGGAGAGGGGGCGTAAGACATTTATTAGGGCCGCCCCATGGGGCGTGAGCGGCCAATGATACGGACCTGCTGTGCATGAAAGCAGTCCCAAAGTTTATGAGGGCCGTAGCTGTGCTGCCCGCAACAGTTGGAGCTGGAATTGGACGTTTGGAGAGGCAGCATCCCTCTCCTCTCCTCTTTGGTTGGTCGCATATTCTTATTGCCAAACTTCTCTGCTTTGTCGTTGTGTAGAGCAGGACTGCACTGGAAACGGGGCCACTGCCTCCAAATCCCTTGCATCCACCTCAACAACCTCATTACAATCCACCAGCCTTGTGCAACACCAGTCTGAACGGGCCATACTGTCCCAAAACCAGCGATTGCCTTACTCAAGCCTTCGCTTGTTCCCCCATTGTTAAGCAAGTCCTGGTATTGGTACTCGTTAGCGCAGTGGGTTATTTAGTTTCATTGTACATAAGTGTGTGTGCCTCCCTATTATTTTGTCCTTTGAGTGCCTGGTCTGTATCATTTATTAGGCCCCATTGGACTTAGTCCGAAATGGGGGCTTATGGATTTGGTCTCGATTTTCGTGTGCGCGCGTGTATGTGTGCGTCTGCAACCATATCTCGGACATGTATAGACCGATTTTATTCGTACTTCGCACAAAGACAACATATGATGGTATACATATGCGTGTCATTTGTTTTCAAGATTAGATCCAAGATGGCTGACTGGCAGCCATTTTAGTTGTAAAAAACCCGATGTTGCACATGTCCTCAACCATTTCTCGGACATACATTTACCGATGTTGTTCAAACTTGGCAAACAGACAAGGAATGAAGGCTTACATAGGCACCTCATTTTTCATCGAGATGAGATCCAAGATGGCCGATTGGCGGTGATTTTGTTACTTAAACGTGTCCCCAACCATTTCTCCGACATGCATGGTCCAATTCTGTTCAAACTTGGCACAAGCACAGTGCACAATGGCATACACTTACACCTAACTTTATTTTGCAATCTGATCAAAGATGGTCGACTGGTAGACTTGTGGACATTTTAGTTGGAAAAACCCGATGATGAACACGTCCTCAATCATTTCTCAGACATGTATTTACCGATGGTGTTCAAACTTGGCATCCAGATACTGAATGATGGCTTACATATGCACGTCATTTTTTCGACATTAGATCCAAGATGGCCGACTGGTGGCCATTTTGTTACTGAAAAGTGTCCCCAACTATTTCTCAGACATGCATGGTCCAATTTTGTTCAAACTTGGCAAAAGCACAGTACATGATGACATACACGTGCCCCTCACTTTATTTTGAGATCTGATCAAAGATGGCCTACTGGTAGACTGGTGGACATTTTAGTTGTACATAAATATGGGTTAGCCCTTCAACTCCATACAGCAAAATTACTGAAACAACGGGGGCTATGGCATTTTATGTCTTTTTTACTTGTTTATTATAGTATCTTGGCTACCCTTATCCCCATGTTATTTTTGCAATAAATTCATTTTAATTAAAAGAGACATTTTCCCGGATTTTTGCCTCTTGTCCGAAGTGGCTTTGTTTGGGTGATTTTGGTGAATCTCAGTATTAAGTGAGCACAGTAACAACTAGAAGGGCACTCGGTAGAGAGAATACCTCTGCCACGCAGTGCCTGATCCACGAGAACATACGGGCCCAGTACAATTTTTAAATATCATGCTATATATCGTTTTTGGCCCTATCTCTCAATGGTGAAGAATCACTTTAAAAATGAAATAATTCTCGTATCCGATGCGGATTCAGATCTTCACCAAAATTGAAACATTTTGTCCTTGGCGCATACCCAACCTGTGCACCAAGTTTCATCCGAATCCGTTTACAACTTTTTGAGATGTGCTATATGTTAGTTTAGCCCTATCTCACAATGGTGAAGAATCACTTTAAAAAACTTATCGGATCCCAATCCGGATTCGGATCTTCACCAAAATTGCGTCAATTCTTCCCCATCACACACCCATCGTATCATATCCACCAAGTTTCCTCCGAATCTGTCAACAACTTTTTGAGATATCCTGTATACAAACAGACAAACAAATGAACAAACACAGACAGGGGTGAAAACATAACCTCCTTCCACCTTTGGTGGCGGAGGTAATTAATCTTAGTTTTGGTCCTTTGTGGAGGTCTTGCCCCCGCCCCACCCCCTGGCTCAGTCATGCATATTGTCGTGTGAGATGGCCTCTGTTAACATAGACCAATGTACAGTACGCTAAGTTACTGTACAGCGAAGTCTGTGTTAACAGAGGCCATCTGACAAAACAATATGCAAAGCAAATATAAAACTTTTTCTATTTCCTAATTTATTTGATACACTTAAAGGTAACTGTGATGTTAAACACAGAAACTGAATGATTATTTCCCCAAAAATGCACACTTCTAACTTCCCACAAGTGTTTAAGGGGGAACAGCACCACAAAAGTGAAAATTACCGAAACTTTTCCACACTACTAATAATACTAACTAGAAGTACCCGCTCCTGACGGGAGCTGTCAAGGAGGTCATGTTATTATATTTATGCCTATTTTACTCCAAAGGGTTCCAGGATTACACACCCCAAAAATGGTTGCGATCGGTTCAGCCGTTTTTGCGGTACCTGGGAACAGACAGACGGACAGACGGTGAATTATACAAATATATAAATATACAAATATATAAATATATAAAATAGGCCATACAAATATATAAATATACACACACATATACATATACAAACACATATATTGGTGAAGTCCGTTTTTATGACATAACATACGATGGTGAATGAATTTCCAAGGTTTCCTCAAGAACCATAATGTAACCGTCGTTGTTGATGCTGACAATGTGACATGTTAAACGACAGTTTATAATCATCGGTGTAAATAACGATTATAACCGCCGTTGTAATGTCGAAGTTTGCAGTATTATATTATGCACGTGTAACTCGCATTGTACAGGTGTACGTGTGCGCAGTGCATGCACGTCTTTGCAAACAGGCCAAGGACACGTCATGAACATGTTATGAGACACTGTCGGTGCAGTTGTCACAAAACACTAAAAATGATAAAAAGTAAAGAACAGTACTAAAACGAACATATGTTTGTAAAACTGCACTTGAACAAGTCTTTACCGAGTGCATACAGTGGTTGATATCTCGGTTCATTAAGTATGATATCAACTCCATGTTATTTTGTACAAACAAAATTCCTGTCTCTTCAATTAAATCATGTAACAAGGTGTTTTAATTTTTACAAAAAAGGAAATTAATTTTGTTTATAAGCAGATTATCACAGCAGGCAAACAGTATAACTGGCTTCTTTGGCCATAATTACTGCTTGAGATAAATATGTTAAAAAATTTTTATTTCAATGAAGGTATATAAAGTATGGAGGGAGACGAGGATCTCCAGACCTACTATTACTTCATCTCCCCCCACTCCCCAACCGGATCAGCCTTACCTATTATTATCGCACACCCAGATCAGTTGCACTTGTACCATCCATCCATTGGGTCCATACTCTGTGCAGAGCATTGGTGCTGCCGAAGCAGTCTCCTAGGCTATTGGGCACAATCCTGGACGAGTCACCACTCCAATGCAGGATACCAGCAAGCTGGTACTCATTTTACCGACCTCGGAAGGATGACAGGCTGAGTCAACCCCAGCTGGTATTAATTCAACAGCTGAGCAGGATTTTAATTCAGGACTCTAGGATCCCAAGCCCACCACCCTAACCATTAAGCTAACACCAGGCATACACTTGTACCTCCTGTCATATTGCACCTGGATCAGCCGTATACCTACTATTTACCCCACCTGGATCAGCCGTATACCTACTATTTATGCCACCTGGATCAGTCGTGTACCGATTAATTATTTACCCCACCTGGATCAGCCTTATACCGACTATTAATCCCATCGGATCAGCTGTCCTTACCATTGCCACATTTGGATCAGCTGTATCTACAAAGTATCTACTATTACCCCCCTCATAACAAGGGGGCGAGGAAAATTTTAGAGAAATTAAATCTATATAATAATGAAATAACATGCAAATGAATTATTATACTTTAATCTAAAAAATAAATATTATTCTTCTTCCGTATGCGTCGCACATCTGCGAGGAGCATCATTGACCGAGGGGGATGTGGATGCGCCTCCGATGTAATGCCCCCCTCCCTGTAGGTTAGAGCAGGAATTTGGATTTTGTTCAGAGTGCCGGCGATAGCTCTCCTAGTCTTCATGAAGGACACCATGGGATTTTTAAAGTCCACCAACTCATGTCGGCAGACGGGGTTCCCGGTTTAATGTCCATCTGCAAGGGATGACACATATTGTGCATTGATGCCTCACCCTGCCTGCGAGACACCAGGATGAGAGTTTGTATCTGGGCTGAGATTAGAACCCAGACCTGACGGCTCAGAGGTGAGTGTGTACCATGCATATCTCGAGGCCATCCAAAGAAATATAAATATTAAATAGAATAATTTTATTAATTAAATAAGTTGAAATTGAATTTTTTTTTTAGAAAAATGCGATTTATTCACTTCAGTTTGACTTTTATGTCAAGCCACAGATTTACTGATAATTATCCTTCATACATTTGGATTTGTGAGTGTGGTGGATTAAAATAATTTAATGCTAATCAAACTCAAAGTTCATTGGCGGCTGTATGGTACAAGGCATTGATATTTCCAAGCATAATGATCAGATGTATTATAAAATAATATTAATATTCCACAGTTTCATGTTTCTTGTGGGAATTGTTTATTGTAAATAACTGAAATGTACGTTTATAATCAATACCCAATTGCGCCTTCTTTTTTTAATGAAGTCAAATATTGCTCTGTAAGCTTTGCAAACATGACGCTAGACAGTTTAGCTTAGAGATATGTGCACTCCTCTTTGAGCTGTTTAGTCAGGGTTCGAATTTTAACCCAGATAAAAAAAGATCACCCTAGTATTTCACACATGCAGAGTGAGACATCAATGTGTGTGTGTGTGTGTGTGTGTGTGTGTGTGTGTGTGTGGTGTCCATTGTCCATCCCACAATGTTAACCTGGAGGATCCCTTCCACTACCACTTTTTGGTGGACGTTCATTACCTCTGCTACCAAAGGTGGACGGAGGTTAATCTTTTCACGTCTGTTTGTTTTTGTACAGGATATCTCAAAAAATTATGCACAGATTCGGACAAAACTTGGTGGGTAAGTTGGGTGTGTGACAAGGACGAACTCATTAGATTTTGGTGAAGATCTGGATCCGAATCAGACTACTAGAATTTTTTAAGTGATTCCTCACCATTGAGAGATAGGGCCATAAACGATATACAGTACAGCACGATATTTCAAACTGTTTTGGACGGATTATGACAAAAGTTGGTGGATGAGTTCGGTATGTCACAAGAACGCACCGATAAAAATTTGGTTAAGGTATGGATCCAGATCCGGTCTATCAGTGGGCTACAAAGCGTAAAGCTTGGTAGAGGTACGCGCTCCACCGAGTGTTGTTCTACTTGTCTTTTGCGAAGTCGTCGGGTTATCGCTTCTCCCTGAAAAACGTACAAATTCCTGCTCATATAACTTCAACTTGAGCGTCAGACAAGTTCAGCCAGTTCGTGAAAGAGTTGCAACAAAATCGTTCCTCGGCCGACCCCACAAGGAGGGATTAATTGGAGCGGTTAAAGGAGGAAATGCATTAAGTTTTAACCAAGTTGACAATTTATTTATCGAATTATTTTTTTTATTTTAACATTTTTGTACTCATTTATAAAAGCTGTATTAACTGTAAAAATGCACAAGATTTTGTAACACTATTTGTATGCTTGTGTTGTGTATGAGGGTGTTTAAAAGGTTCTCCAAACAAGAGACACGATAGTCTGAGACACGGCAAAAAAAAAGGTACAACAAGGTGTTTATTTGTATAAAATACATTTTAATATATACATTACTAAATATGCAGTAAATACTTAGCACTAAAAATAAATAAATAAAAGGCATGGTATGTCATCCGTTGTCGCAGGTGTTTTATCCGTGTCTTAGCCGCGTCTCATCCATTACGCTCGTGTATCGATCTTGTTCATAGAACCTTTTGAACGTCCCTCGTATCTGTAAGACCAGCCTGGTTGGCACGTTAATGGCCGTGTCAGATTCTTTACAGCCCAGTCAAGCACGATTCACTCTCCAATGACTGTGCTCTGAACCATGCACCATGTGCGGCAACAAGCAATCAAAACGAGATGAGTTCAGTACGAGCAGTTTGTCCTGCGTTGGTGGAGATTTTGGCAACAGAGAAGATCTTTTCCATCATGTATATCCCCAGCCTACGAGGGCAGGGTAGAGCCATTTTTGGGTAAGAACAGCCCAGTAACGAGACAGGATAAATTCAGGCCATAACATGAAGTAAGTAAAATAATTTTATGAATATATTTTTGGGGGAGGGGAGGGTGATGTTCTTTTTTTACCTGGAAAAATAAATCTTTATGAATCGCCTATTTTTTTCATGGTTGTCATTAGTGGTGAGGCCTATCAAAGAGAGAAGGGAGATGCAATTGTGGGACGTTTATCGGATAATAAGGTGCAGTGTAGGTTTAACTTGGACACAGAGAATGACTTCTCCAAACGTCTTTAAAAACCACGTCATTATATCGGATATTTGATAGTGGAAAAGCAATGTCATGCCGAGCCAAGCCAGGCCAGGCCGTTTGGATCTTGAGGTCTCATTGGCCAAAATTTGTATTATCAAAAAAGCTCGACCGGCAAAAACGTTGTTATTCAATGCCCTTTCAATGAAGAGATGCGTCGACTCCTCCTGGCTAGATGCAATCCATATAGCAACTGCACCCACAAACTAATCAGCGGCGCTGCTTCAATGGAACGCGTGCTTTTTATGTGGTGCACAGAGCACTGAGGGCGACTTGCCGAGCCCCCTAGGGCGGCAGTACAGGCCGTAATGCACTCCGCGTGTGTTGAGCTCGCGTTGTCTGTCTGTAGGTACGAGCAGCGCACACCTGTACCTCAAAGCTCGCAAAGAGCCGGCACGAAGTGCCAGGGGGAACAACCAATATATATTATATATATATATTATATATTATATATATATAAATACATATATATATATATATATATATGTGTGTGTATATATATTTATATATATATACTTTTATATATAATATACTTGATATATATATATATATATATATATATATATATTATATATATATATATATATATATATATGCCTCAAGATTCAATGATGAATTCAAGTTCCCTCGCTTTGATGAAAAACGGTCGCGTACGCTGTGAATGTTTTTTTTCTTTCTTGTTGAAAATCTGATTCGAGTGAAGCCGAGCCAGAAAACGCGCCGCCTCTCAAGAACAATTGAGAAGATCTTGGCACACTGCCCGGATTCATCTCCCCAACCCCAACCCCCTTCAGCCCACAGCCCTCTAATCGCATTCACAGAGCCCATGATCTTCTTCCTTCTCGTTCTCAAAATTTGTGTGCAATCTATAAATTATACTCCAAAGTTGCATCAATTGATTGGAATACTAGCAAATACAATGCATCGCTTCGCTGATGGGGTTATTAATGGGGTGGGGTACGGGGAGGAAGGGAAGAGAGAGAGGAGGGAGAGGAGCAGAGAGGAGAGGACAGAGAGGGACGAGGAGAGGAGAGGGAGGGGAGAGGAAGCTAGGAAGGAGAAAGAGCGAGGAAGGGGGAGGGAGTAGAGTGATGCTCATAAAATGTTGCCATACATTGGAGGAGGGAGGGTTGTGAGAGGGGGTGAGAGAGAGAGAGAGAGGGACAGACAGAGAGAGACAGAAACAGAGACAGCGAGAAAGAGAGAGAGAGTGAGAGAGAGAGAGTGGGGGGGGGGGGGGGAGAAAAAAAGATAGAAAGGTGAGGAGTGAGGTGGATTAGCAAACAGAATGACATGTATTGCTTAATAACCAAACACACACAAAAAAAACTCATGTCAGAACATCTGTACACACAATGACACAACAGAGATTGTAAAGTAATCCGCTGGCACATCTACAAAAACTTTGACATTCCAGTTACAGAAAATTTGTGGGAACATTGCATTTTGAGAAGAATTTTAGAAGAAGACATTGCTAAATGAGGTGTTAATACCAGTGATTTTGGACTAAACGATGCAGAAATCAAGAAAAGGACCAAATACCAAGACATCAAGAATGAAGTGAGAAGATCCTGGAAGCTGAAGAATGCCAAAGTTGTACCAGTAATAGTTGGAGCTGCAGGAATGATGAAGAACCTCACAGAGATATTAAAAACCATCCCTGGGAATATTATTGCAAATGAACTTGAGTTGGAAGCTGTCCCGGGCTCAGTGACGATCCTGAAGAGAGCCCTCAGCACAAAACTTTGAGAACAGAAAACTTTACAGCTTGGTCCATGAATCGTGACCCCTTACTGAAATGAAGGTGGATACTTTGACCCCACCCTGGGAGGACTCCATTCCACATTCTGAAACCCATATATGTAGATATCAATCAACGACACACACACACGCACCACACACACACACGCACACAACACACACACAACACACAACACACACACCACACACACAACAACACACACACAGTTCCACACAATGGTTGCGGCAGTTGCGGCAGATCTCACACACACACACACACACACACACACACACCACACACACACACACACACCACACACACATCTCCCACACACACAACACGATCACACACACACACGATCTCTCTCTCTCCCACGACACACACACACACACACACGACAACACACGCACACACACACGGACACACACACACACACGACACACACACACGATACACACACTACACGACACACATACACACACACGACACGACACACACACACGACACACACACACACACGACACACCACACACACACAACACGCACCGCACACACGATCAACAGCACGCAGACCACGACCACACGACCACGACGACGATAACAGTCACACGACCTGACACCACACAACACCGATACACACACACACACACACACACACCGCAGCCACAGCACTACTTTGACCGATATCGGCAATTTTTCAGGAATCAGCATGTAGGAGTCAGTGTGATTCCCAACTACAGTACGTACTGTATACCAGCCTAAAACCTTGTGTAGCTTTCACCCTTGTTTTGGGGGAATTTCATGAAATGATTAAAAAAAGCAATGTTGCATTATCGACAATTCAAGATGTGCATAAACATTTTTATTTATCAACAACTGCCAATCGTCATGTGCTGGGTAAAAAACAAATTGGCTCTGCAATTTAGAAAACATGATAATGTGGCAAACGGCTCGGAAATCATGCGTTATCAGCTAAGGAACTCACAAAGAGAAACTCCGAACGATTCGAAAGCAAACCCGGTTCATATAAAGTTGACCAAATACTTTAGAAACAGCCACGAGGACAAAGGAAAACGTGATTGCTTGTATGCTGTGAGGTTAAAAGTTAAAACCTATTGTACCTGTACGTCTGCACCTCCATCCTCGCTGTGTCACCCAAGCATACCAAGGCAATGTGTTACCCGAGCATTAATTCTTGATATCATATGTTCCAGGTGGACCTGACTCCATTAAAGCATGAGTTAAATTTGTTTTTTCACATTTAAAAGGTAATGGTTGGTTTCCCGCTATGTTTGTTAAATCACCAGGTGAGGGCAAACACGGCCTGTTCCAAGTTCTGTACGAAGTTCTGCACAGATAAAGTACACAAAAAGGAGAACTACAAAGGCTTACCTTTTAAATATAATTATTTAAGTATGGAATTCAAGCGAAAAAACATAACAAAATGCAATTCAAAGATATTTCAATCCAAAGAGAACACAAAATGTCGGCCAGCGCTTTTCATTGCTGAAACCAACATGAAGGAACTCCGAACACGAGGTCAATGGGGGTGTTTAAAAATTTATGTTTGACTGTCAAAGTGATGAGTAGGTAATGAAAACACATCGCACAAAAAGTTAAGTAAAGCAATGTCTAAAAATGAAATTGCACATTTTCAGCTGGCAAGGCCATCGCGAATCTAAGCCGATGTGAGATGTGTATGTTATTTTTCATATATATATATATATCTACTATATAAATGGCAGTCTCTTCGTCTGTCTGTCTGTTTGTTTGTAACCAATAAGCTCCTAGACCAGTGAACCCATCTTGATGAAACTTTACACACATATATACCTAGCATTCAGCTCCAGGATGCGCTAAGTGGCTTTCCAGAAAAAATGAAAAAAATATATATATATTAAATAAAAAAAATTCCCATTAAAAAAAAAAAGCCTTTCGAATAGTGCGCCGGCGTATTAATCGTAACAAAAGGATTCATGGTTAAAAACGCTAGGGTTTTTGAAATACAAAATGTTCGTATTCGTTGACTTTTTAAACATACACATTCTCCTCCTGTTATTTGAATTATTGAACTGCCAGCGCACGGCAACAGCTAACTGCTGATAGATCTGCTCATGAAAGAGCCAGGCAAGCTGAGTCAGCTGCAGAGATAGAGAAGAGAGAGAGAGAGAGAGAGAGAGAGAGAGAGAGAGAGAGAGAGGAGAGAGAGAGAGAGAGAGAGAGAGTCGTCTTACTGCTGATATTTCTGCTCATAAACGAGCCAGGCAAGCAGAGTCGGCTGCAGAGAGAGAGCATCGCCTAACTGCAAATAGAGCGTCACACCGACGGGTGAGAGAAGCACAAAACTCACGTTCCAGCTTTCTAGGTCCGGGTTTTGGCAGGACATCAAGGACAGTTTCCACTGCTGCTAGAAACATTGAGTGGCTCAAGGCCGCCTTCAACTATGACCTCTCTGAGGATTACGGCAGCATGAGGAATGAGGAAAGCCTTCCTTCCATAAATCTGAGGAATAAAAGAAGCCTTCCTAATTTTCTCCATACAACTAATGCCTCAGTCTAACTAGCGTGAGGAAAATAGGGCAAATTTCCCGGGTATTACCGGGTACTTCAGCTAGATATATTATATATATATATATATATATATATATATATATAATATATTATATATATATATATTATTGCTGCGAATTCGCGCCCGCGGCGTGCGGACGCCACGTAACTCGAATCGCGGTACGTCGCCCGGCGACGAACAATCAGTCGTGACCCTCTCGGACCAACGCCGGGAGCTAGTCACGGGTGGGGGTTTAACCTCACCACGATCGTGCCAATTGCCCACCCGCGTAGGATAGGGTTGCTCGCCAAATTCGATCTACCTAAGTACCTGCGCGAATGGTCGACCGGCGATCGTACCACGCCACAGGCCGACTTCGGATACGAACCGCTTAAGCGGTCCGTTCCGTGCTACAGTGATAACCGAGCGGTGTTATTGTCGGCCTCGACGGTTCCGATTACTTACCGGGATGGTGCACCCACTACGAACCCCTTACGTGAAGCAGGATGGAGATTCAATTAGAGAAAAGACGAAGCGAAACGGGAAAACAGTTCACACAATGCACATTTATTTCCCGGCACACGGAAAGCACGTATATACAGCCATACAGTCAAAATGCACATAAAGCAACCAAAACAATAAAAGCAACAACGACGCAGAGTTAATACCGACTACGCGCACACACGGCAACACTTATACAGTTTTACTTCACAGACGGCGCCAACACACATTTACACAAAAGCAAAAGAAAGAAGCCACCCTCACAGACAAGGAGGCAGACAGGCCCGTAGGCCAAATGTGCGCGGGACCTAGAGGAGGGCCAGGTCCGCGAGACCGGGTGGGTCTTACCGCGTCCTCGTAACGCGTTGGCGGGCAAGCCGCAAATGTGGCCGCGCGGCTGTGCCCGACTCCGTGCTCCTTGGCGGGTTTCGTTGGCACCACGTGTGGGGTGGGGGGGGGGGGGAACGGGGCCCCCTTTTGCACTATCTCAGCGCGGGGGAAAGGGAGATTGTTGATGCCCTGGGGAGGGGAGTGGCTGGCTGGCTTGGGTCCGCGACGAGACGAGCGATCCCACACCGCAACCTCGTCGCCGACCGCCGTCCTTCTTGCCTCGGACCCGAGCTCCCTTGCCTGCAGTTCCACCGCGCGCACTCGCCTCAACTCCACCCACGCAACGCTCCGTGTCCCCCACAGCCACTTCTCGACGACCCTCTCCAGGCAACTCCAGAACCCAACTCTTCCTGCAACTCTTCTCAGTTCTGCACTCTCCTGACCCGACCGACTCTTTGCAACTCTTCTCAGTTTCACACTCTCCTCACCCGACTCTCTCAATTCGCCTTGCGCTCGCCTTTTTATAGGCGGGCAGGAGCAGCCAATATGCAAATTTTAGGATCAGAACGCGATTGGAGGCGGGCCACGCCGCCCCCCCGGTCAGCCATTGGTCGGGCAAAAATGGGCGTGAACCTCTCCTGATCCTAAAATTTGCATATACGGACTTCACATACACACGCTTGGAGGCGGGGCCAAGCCGCCCCGCGCTCGCTAATTGGACGGAGGAGAGTGGGCGTGTAGCGTTTTTGATCTGAGTTTTCCCCTCGGAAAGGCCGCCATTTGCGCTCGCGGCTCGGTGCGTTCTGCACCAAACGCCGAACGGGCCCGAGACAGCCCGACGTTCAGTGTTCACAGGTGGTGCGGGAATGGCCGTAGAAGGAGAGAGGTGAAGGTGGTGGAGGGTTTCGGTGGTGGTTTGATGGTTATGGTGCCGTTTGGGAATGGCGGTGATGCGATGATGTGGGAGCATAGATGGTGGCGGTGGCGTGGTTGTTGTGTGATGGCGGTTGAGATGTGGTTGGTTCAAAATAAAGATAGAACAGAAAAAATGGCTAACTCAAAGCGTCGCAGCCCGGATGAATCAAATAAATTCCCTCTATACAACGGGTTTGGGCTAACTACACATGCACCTATCAAGATATCTCACCTGCGGGACCTTTATGGTGTAATGCGAATTTCCACAGCCGTAACAATTATATATATATATATATATATATATATATATATATATGTATTGATGTCGCAGTGATGGGTCGTATAATGGAAGAACAAAAAGTGTGTCGTGGAAAATAAAATTTCACATTTGCAGGGAGCCAGCCACCGCCTGTTGCACTGCAGAAGAGCATGTGGCCACCAACGCACGTGGGTGGCCCCGAACTTTGTTCAAGTCAATCGACATACAGTAATCGTTGAGAGAATATTTTAGAGCGCTCACCAAGTGGCTTAAGCACTCCAATGAAATTGTTGATAAGAAACGGCTCACTTGGCACGCGATCAGCAAACAACAAACCGTCATGTTAAACATACACTTCCCGGAGATGCCCGAAATGTCAAATATGTCTGAATTTGGCAAATTCACACTTTCTGAGGAATCGGAACTGCTTGGAAGTTCTATTCTGGAGCTTAAATTTTGGAACTCTTCTTAGTTTGAGAGATTCTCGAGGTTATCACATGTGCGAAAATGAAATAAAGCAACGGATACTGCTGTCTCCGGGCGTTTATAAGTATTGCAATGTACCCAGCGATTCGTAGCTATGATCATGCATTTGATGCTATGAGTGAGGAAAGTGAAAAAAAACTTTATCGTTAAGAAATTGTTCTGGCTTGTTCCAAGTCAAGGCAAGGTTGAGGAGGCCAAAAAAACAAGATGGCTTCAGACCCCAGGGCAAGGTTATCAAGGATATGCCAAGACCCCATCGAGAGCAGTGACCAAGGATGCTCCTGATAAAGGATATAATTAAATAAGGTCGTTAATTATCTTCAAAAGGGGTGTTTTAATTAACCCAAACAGACAATTTTCACTCTCGCACTTCCTTGGAGTTTTCTGAATATGCATGCAAAGTTTCAGGCTGCTAGGTTTCATAGTTTTGGAGTTATAGAGGAGACACACTGACACACACACACACACCACACACCAACACACCACACACATTTATTAGTGTAGATAACAAATGAATACTGTTATGGATTTCCTAATCCGTTCCGACGAATGCATACAAACTCGAGGTCCTTAGACTGTTATTTCCCTAAATGCATGTCCAGGAGAGACCCATCCCCATGTCTGGTGGGGATTCTAACTTTGATGCGTTGAGAAGGGTAAAGAATAGATTCCCTCTCTTTTGGAAAGCTCCTTTTTTACTCTTTACGACAGACACATTCATGCACGTGAGATAGCCGTTAGCCCAACGGAGGCTCGACATGCACCTCTTTCCATCGACGTTGACACCCACATTTCTCCATCGACGTTTGACACCCCGTTCAGCAGCTCTATGGATGCTAACTGGCTTTTTTTCGTATAGGGCTGGACATTAAGGTGATAACTGTTGACGTTTTATGAGCGCTTCACGTTTTTGCTCGGTAAT
>CM068952.1:45463230-45474370 GCA_035128595.1 Eptatretus atami
CTGCCACTTTATAACTGCTGGCAGTGATGACCGAGTACCAAGATGTCCTGCTTTGATTGGACACCTGACCCTGACCCATGACGTTTTTCATTTTTGTTCAATTAAATTTAGAATGGGATGAAAATAAATTCAATTCAAATCAAATGGAAGACCAAATAGGAACAGTCCTGCATTGGAGTAATCAGAAGGACCCGAACAAGCAAAAAGCAAAGATGAAGTCATCAGGAGGAACCTGGACACGAATAGCATTTCAGCTGCTATTCCTCTATCCACAAACCCATCCAGGCACAGCCAAATGAGCCTTATTTAAACAAGGACAAATGTGTCCAAGAGCAGCGTCCTAAAGGTTTTGTCGGCTAAAAAAAAAAAAAAAATAAAATAAAATAAAAAAAAACAACTTCCGATATTTCGTCACGTGCCTTGATTAAGCCAATAGCGAGACCCGTCATAATGTATTTACGTATTTACGATATATCGTCTATTTACAAAATAAATAATGTATTTACGAAATTACAATACGATAAATGGAATAATCTTTAAATAGTAACGTGAACTTTTCGAAACTTTAAAGCAAATGTCCGAATATATTTAAAAGTTCATGAGAGACGCTCTCAAAGCACCGTCAATGTGAGGATGTGTACATGTGCTTAGTATTTAAGGAGATCCGGATCTCGTATATACAAGAGCCGAGTCCTAGAGATAAAGGTTTTGTCTTCACAAGAAGAAGAAGAACAAGAAGAAGAAGAACAACGCCGAGCTCTCTATGAGCAGCGTTCGCTACGCGAGACCCTGCCAAAAATTGAATGATTTGGGCTACCAAACCATCTGTCCAATCAAGTTGAAATTTAAAACATGTATTCCCCATCACTACGAGATCTTAAATTTGAAGTTTCATGTCGATTGGTTAAGCGGTTCCAGAGAAAACATTAATTTAATATTTTTCTTCAATCCAATATGGCTGCCAAACCATGTGACCAATCAATTATTCCTTAACAAACTTGTACACCCAAGACTTGGGGAATATTTGTGTGAAGTTTCCCCTCGATCTGTCCAGCCATTCTGGAGAAGATTTTTATTGGTTTTAGGGTAAATCCAATATAGCTGCCAAACCATGTGACCGATGATGTCATATCTGTGAACTTTTTGTTCCTCATGGATAGACGGTAAAACTTGTAACGTTTTGCCTCGATCTGTTCAGCCACTTCAGAGAAGAAGATTTTTGAAGGCTTTAAAAAAACAAAAACAATATGCCTGCCGAATAATGTGACCGATGATGTCATCAAAATTTTTCTGTAGACCCAATTTATAATCCCATCGATCCCCTCAAAATTTTCATGCTGATCAGATGTAGCATTCTACATACTAGTACGTGCCCGTACGTGCGTGGCCGTACGTGCAAAAAAAAAAAAAACTTTCAAACCGCGTGCCAGAAACAACAAGCACACAGGCCGTTCCTTCCTCTCGCATGCTGTACGTGCAAACCAAAAAAAAAACAACTTTCAAACCGTGTGCCAGAAACAACAACCACACAGGCCGTCCTTCGCTCTCGCGTGCCCGTACGTGCGTGCCTGTACGTGCATGGCCGTACGTGCAAAAAAAAGAAAAAAGAATTGTGACGTCAATCGTGGCGTCATAGCACCGTGTCCTGTCATTGGTTTGGTAAATAAATGTGCGATAACTTGGAACCACTTGTCCGATTAATATCAAACCTTGAAAAGGCACATCCACAGGGCCCCAGCAATATACCTGACAAGTTTCAATTAATCGGACCAGTGGTTGTCGAGAAACAGCGGTCGCGACAGACACACAGACACACAGACACAAAGAGATTGCTGGATTATAGATAGATGCAATTATGACATTATAACGAAGGCACCTATGATGTCATTAAAAAATCACACCCTTCCCCATGAGGAGTACTTGCTATGTACCAAGTTTCAAATTTTTCCTTGTGGTTCAGAGATACAGAGGTCCAAAGTTTTTCTATTTTTCCAACATGGCTGCGACACCACATAACCTATGACGTCATAATTATATTCCATCTTTCTAGATGAGGAGTCATGGTGTAAATGGTGTCATGGTGTAGACACTATGGTGTTAAATTTCGTCTCAATCCGACAGGCGGTTTCAGAGAAAAACACGAAAGTTCTGTGCAGACAAACAAACAAAAAATAAACCAATGTCACCCGCAGGGTGACCCGTATCTTGCCAAAAGGTGACCACGTGTGACTTCTTTAAGGTCACACTGAGGTGAACAGAGCTGCTATCCACCAGGAGCGACTCCTTGAGGAATATCTGCCTACGAGAGATTCCGATGAGAATCGTTCTACAGAGTAACCATGAAAAATAGTGTTTGCCTCATAACGTCACCAAATGACGTCATAATGTTCAAGCTTGACATATCTAGAAAGCACTCATCGAGGTGTTCAATTTGAGGTACTACACGATATGGTTCCTAAACTTGAAAATTTGACCTTGGGGTCAAATATGCTTGACCTCAGGCGCTAACCATGAAGGTCAAAGCCAATCGCCACCAAAAACTAATCAGCTGAGCGCCAGACCATAAGTACATTCCCATAAAGTTTGGAGACGATTCGATTAAAATTACTCAAAAAATAAGGTTTGTCGACTCCCCTGATTTGCGACAAAGTGACCTTGACCTTTGACCTTCAAAATTTTATGCGCTGAAAGGGACCTCTATAGGCCTCTGATATGCGAAGTTACAAAAATTTCAATGATAACTGTGCTCTGCAGAATTTTTTATACGTGATTACAGACAAACAAAATAAAAAATAAAAAAAATTAAAATAAAATTAAAAAAAACAAAAAAAAAAAAACATACAAGCTGACTAACATATCTTGCAAAAACTTCGTTTTGGCAAGATAACAAACAGACAGACAGACAGACAAACGGACCCAAACGCATACCCTCCTTCGGCGCTTGAGAGTGAAGAAGAGTGAAGTTAAGCAGGGATGGGTGTTTCACTCAGAGAATAGTAATGCATGGAATGGTCTCCCTGGAAAGTGGTGGCAGCAGAAACAGTACGTAGGTTTAAATTGGAATGAGATAGGTACCGAGAAACTGCAGTTTGAGGGCTATGTGGATATTAACAAATTGCAGGCTATATGGGCCCAATGGCCACCTCTTGGTTCAAGTTCCTTGTGAAACTCTTGTTATGTTGAATATTTTGTGAGAATACAGTGCTGTGTAAAATTCGTAGGCCACCTTGAATTTTATTTTTTAACTATCATATGCCATATTTTGAAAAATATAAGCAGTAATAATGATTTTTTATTGAAGAAAACAAAATGAATTGTATTTTACAATATCATTATGTGGAAGGGGTGGGGCGGTTAGAATGTCCACAGTTAGAATGTCATAAGATTACGTATGGCCTGTGTGTTTCACACAGTTACTCCACCACCGAAGGTGGATGGAGGGTTGTTTTTACCCCTGTCTCTGTTCTGTTTGTCTGTCTGTGAGCCAGGTTATCTCAAAAAGTTGTGGATGGATTCGAACAAAATTTGGTGGGCAGTTGGGTGTGTGACAAATGATTCGATTTTGGTGAAGACCTGGATCCGGATATGAGAATTATTTAAATTATTCAAATGATTCTTCACCATTGAGAGATGATGGGGCCAAAAACAATATATAGTAGGATATTTCAAAAAGCTGTGGGGATTTTGACAAAACTTGGTGGATGAGTTGGGTTCGTGGCAAGAACAAGCCGATGAGATTTTGGTTCAGGTATGGATGCAGATCTGGTCTATCAGTGGATATAAACATAAACTGTTCAACCTGACAGAGGCATGCCTCTACCAAGTGCCATTATAGTTTAGATTTGCATTTGTAACAGGGGATTGGGGTAAGTTGTATGTAATATGTGCACCGAGGGAAAACACACTGGTGAGAAATGGGTGTGTCTCTGCCACACAAAAGAGTTGGAGAACTTTCTGAACTCACCTAAACAGCTATAGCTTGCAGCTCCCTGCACTGCAAGCTTCCGAGGCACCGTGGATCGGTGCAAGGCCTGAAGGTTCGTAGATGGGCGCTTTCTCTCCAAACCTTTGAGCATCGCTGTCAATGAGTGGACTTTGAACCTTGCAGAATACCTTGGTGAACATGCAAGCTCGGTGATTTATTTAATGGATGTCTGCAATCAGAAATATGATGCCATCATTCCCAACATTCAGGCAGACTTCCCTGAGGGAGACACCGTATTAACACCGATGGAAGGTCTTATCTGGGGCTTGTCAATGCATAGGGCAAGTTTAAAATGATGATATTCACTATTAATCAAGTTTGGGGGTGGTGGGTGGGAGCTTTGAGCTGCAAGTGCTGTGATAAATATATATTTTTTGTTTGGTTCTGGGGCCACAAGAAGAATTATATGAAATTTTGCATCTATTGGTAAAGGAAAAGTGTGTGTGTTATATCCACTGCGACCGCTCACTTGTATTACCAGGAAATGGTACGAACTGGACACTCTCTTCCACGGATATTTATCACATTTCCTATATTTCCGTGAGTCCGATTTGCATTCAGGAACAGAACAATTGTGGTTATCCATTGTGAATTGCCACTCTTTCATTTAAATGCTGAAAATGATGCTTAAAAGACAATTGCAGATTGAGTACAAGTAACAGCAGGTTAACAGTGTTCGGCGAACAGAACGAGTCGCTGAAAATACACAAACACACACGCACGTGCGCAAAAGGCCTCGTTTAGCATTCATACATCATTTTCGAAGTCACGTAATGGTCACCGCCGAAGTATTTTCATTTAATTGCATTAAGTTTTTTGCAATTATGATTTTTATTGCCTGCAGTATTGTCTCTGCAGATGGGGAATTTTTATTGCTTGTAATAAATTCAATTCATGATTTGCAAATCGGTCAATCCTTCTTTATGTGGTTCCTTGCTTGTTTATGCCTGGTGTTGGCTTAATGGTTAGGGTGGTGGGCTTTGGATTCGAGGGTCCTGAGTTCAAATCCCGCTCAGCTGTTGAAGTAATACCAGGCTGGGTTACCTCAACTGTCATCCTTCCGATTGGGCAAAATGAGTGCCAGCTTGCTGGTATACTGTGTAAGAGTGGCGACCCGCCAGGATTGTGCCCAATAGCCAAGGAGACTGCTTAGGCAGCACCAACGCTCTGCACATAGTATGGTCCCAATCTATCTATCTCTCCTCTCTCTCTCTGCTTGTTTCGTTCCCACACATGAATTGTTCAATCAATCTCCTCCACAGAATTAGTCACTTGGAGATGATACAGTATTGTGTGTGTCCATTGGTAGATGTTATATCCAGAAGACCCTCTATCAGCACTGGCGGTTGTGGCTGTTAAAGATCCCACGGTGTCTTTTGCAAAGTGTAGCTGAGTTAAGGCTGGAACCCTGAACAAAATCAAAATTATTGCCAAAACCTTCTCGCCAACCATAGGCAATACCCCCAATGCAAGTTGAAGTAGGCCTTTATCCTGCAGTGAACTTCAAACAGGATATGAATGATGATGATGATGATAGTCATTATTATTATTATTGATGATGACAATGGCATTGCATGATAATTCTAATTGAAACCGCCACTCGGTTATTCTTGCAACAGGGTTGAAGTAAACCTGTCCTTAAGACCAGGTTCCCCATCTCTCTCCCTCTTTCTCTCTGCTTTGGGAGCCGTGGCCAACTTTGCACAGTTCCCGGGGGGGGGGGTGCAGTGGGGCAGCGGATGCTGTTGTGAGGCCACAGCACCCATTGACCTTGCAAGGAATTAAGGAGCTATTTATGAGAGTTTAAGCTCCTCAAAACACCCGCGGCCAAGACTACTATAGCATGCATTTGGCAGGCCTAAAGAGGCCTTTTCCATGTAGCCATGCAGTGGATAAGACACACTGATCTTTGTGCGCTCAGAGTGTGAGTGGAAACATTTAGCCATGAGGAACATGCGGGAAGTATTGCTCTGACCTCGGGAAAGGATCACGGATATTAGACGTCTTTTGTGGCCACACAAAACGTATTTACCTGCTTTAGAAGATCTATTTGACACATTATTCGATTATATATATATATATATATATATATAATAATAAACGAGATTAATCTTGTTGCAGTTTATAATTAGCATCTACTTTTATAATTTGAATGCTTGGCTAATGTATTGCTAATGGAAGCTCTCCAATGAGCATCATCAAATTTCCAACAATTTATTTTGCAAATGTACAGAAGTATAGCTGTCCAAATACAGCAACCACACGCTGAGACAGCAATCAGTGTAACCTGATGTCAAGAAGACAAGACTGGTGCTGACTGCTGTTTGTGCATGAATTTAGAGTTCGGCCAATGTGCAAACCATAACTCACCTTTCATTATGAAAGACACTGTAGAATCCTTAACATCCATCAACAACCGGTGCAGGCATACAATTATCATCTGACATAACGTCCTTTGATATACGGGCACACATTGATGCCTCACCCTACCTGTGAAACCCCAGGGTGAAAGTTTATAGCTGGGGTGAATTCAAACCCAGATGAGACAGCTCAGAGAGGAGTATGCATGCCTCTTGCCTATCTTCTTCTGCTTATCTGCTGTACTGTGGGAATGCGACCCCAACCCGCAAAAGCAAAGTTATAGTTCAGCATAGTTGGGATTCACATGATGCTGTTCTACACTTGAAGAAAGCTATTCCTCCATGGCTATGAAGCCAACTCCAACACAAGTACACCAAATGGCTCCACGCTGTTCACGAACAGGCTTCACCTCTTTTAGAGGCACTTGCATCGCTTTTTGTAACCTTCCCTCCTCAAGATTGGTCCCCATTCACTACACTCCATGGTTGGCTTTTCAGAGGGTTGTGGACCTTTTCCATGAGATGAATTTTCCATGCCTTCACAATTCGTGACTCACCAAGCCTGTCTAGAAGCAGTTATCTCATACCACTCATTTCTGATGCCATGGTCTACTTTGGATCATTTTGAATCACATCCTTCCACCTCCTTCTGGGTCCACCTCATCGGCATCGTTGGTGCAGCCAGCTGAACAGCTCACCTTTTGGAGTGTGATGGTCAGGTATCCTTGCAATATGGCCTAACTCCAAACGGCGCTTCATAACATTTGCGTCTGCTGTTTTGGGGTCATCTCATTATGACCTGATATGTTCTGATGTTAAGTGCTGCAACCCTCGTTGCTCGTTTGTGATACTAAGAATGATTCTCACCACATCAATTGTGGAAAGAATTCAGCTTCCTTAAATGACTTCTTTAATGGTATCCAGCACTCCGATCTCTAGAGGAGCATGGGGAGCATACACACTTGGTATACTATTTGCTTTGCGTCAATTCTCAAGTCCCTGTCCAAGAGACCTGCTTCCTCAGAACACCAAAACCTTAGAGGTCTGTGCAATTCATCTCTACATTTGAGTCCATTCTCCCAGATGAAGATGTAAGTGACCTTAAGTATGGTAATTTGTTGACTGATTCAATCACCTCATTGCCTACGCACAGTGGAGCAAGCGTGGTGTTGGCTTAGTGGTTAGGGTGGCGTGCTTTGGATCTTAGGGTCCTGAGTTTGAGCACTGTTTTCCACTGAATTAACACCAGGTGGGGTTGACTCAACCTGTCATCCTTTCGAGATTGGTAAATGAGTACCAGTCTACTGGTAGAGGGCACAGCCTCAGTGGTATAGTCGTGCCCAACAAAATGATAGCTACCCGGCAGCCAAGCTGCCATACGCAACAAAAAGAACACAGTGGAGCCTTGTCCTCCACTGTGACCTCTCTACCAAGTCGGCATGAGTTTGGCCTTCAGAATGCTAATAAAACGTCCAAAGGGATATGTGACTTGCATATACTGTCATGGCCAGTGCAACTCCATGTCTAGTTTTACTAGAAGTGTAGCATATCAGCAAAATGACACTAAGTTAGTCATGTCTCATCAGCATTTCTGTTGTATCTTCTAAAAAGCTCCTCAGGCCATGTATTTATCTCGGAGAGACTTCCGTCCTTCTACTTCCTCCACTCTAGTGTTCAACGACCAAGCAGGGATACAGGTTGAAAAGTGGTGGTGCCTGCAGAAAATCTTGTCGTAGTCGATCGTTCATTCAAATGCCTCCAGTAAGGTCAAAGGGAACAAGAAGCTAAATTTTGTAAGAAGAGACAAACTAACTCACAGGATAATCAATTCATCCCCTCTCCTTCTTTCTGTCATCATCAATTCCCTTGCTTGTTCCGTCCACCTGTTGTCCCACTTTTTGTACGTTGCTTAAATTAACTGCGTCACGTTCCCCTTCCCGCTCTTCCACAAGCCTAGTGTTTGTGGAGTCGGGTTATCACGAGCAGATTTGGCTGAATTCCAGGATTACGAGTTCTTGAATGACGAATCAGAAGAACAAACGAAAATCGCCAATCACGCTCAGATCTGAATGAGAACGTCAATTTAGAACAATGGATTATTACCTCCGCCACTGAAGGCGAAGGAGGTTATGTTTTCACACCTTTCTGTCTGTTTGTTTGTCTGTTTGTGGACAGAATATCTCAAAAAGTTGTGGACGATCCGATGAAATTTTGTGGATAGGTTCGGCGTGTGACAAGGACGAACTGATTAGATTTTGGTGATGATCCGGATCCGACTCCTACAATTTTAAAGTGATTCTTCACCATAGAGAGATTGGGCCAAAAATGATATATAGCACGATATCTCAAAAATGTATTGGGCCCGATATGTTCTCGTGGATCAGGCATTACGTGGCAGAGGTATGCGCTCTACCGATTTCCCTTCTAATTATTTATTTCTTCATATGCAGCCTGTGGCTGCTTGGCTGCATCATTTTCTGGGGGTGCAGCTGTGCCGCTGATGTTAGCCCCTGTTAGCTGGTACTCATTTTGCCAACCTCAGAAGGATGACAGGCTGAGTCAACCCACCTGTTGTTAATTCAACAGCTCAACAGGAGCTTGAACTCAAGACCCAAGGATCTTAAGCTCGCAAAGCGAGCCACCTGAACCAACACAAGGATTAGAACAATGATTAAATGAACAGAACACGTTTGTTTATGTATGCTAACTGCCATGTTAGTATAACTAACCAAAGTGGTTTGCATAATTCAATAACTTCTGGTTAATTTTGCGCATTGTTCTACCTTTCCACCAGTGCAGATCGACACTAGCCTTCACCAGGCCTGGCAGGATGGCCTAGAGTAACGCACACTCGCCTCTAAGCTGTCTGTCCTGGGTGAAAATCCTGACCCGACTATAAACTGTTATTCCGCTGGTTCACAGGCAGGATGATTCATCAATGTTGTGTTGCTCATCCCGAGGGTGTAAACTGGGCATTAGTTGGTGGATGTAAAAGATCTCATGGTATCCTTCATGAAGAGTAGGCGAGTTATCGCCAGCACCATGAACAATTGCAATTTCCTGCCCTAACCTACATCGGTGGCACAGCCATGCCCTCAGCCAATGATGCTACCCTGCGACCTTGTGCTGCATACGAAAGAATAATTTCAGGAAGACAAATTTTTCATTCCACAGGTGATCAGTTACATCTATCTATCATATATTACTAAAACTCTCATCTTGTATGTTCCTGAAATACATCAAAACGCTACAAGATAGCACAAAAATTTCAGGCCACCTTACTTACCATTTGCCTGCGGTGTGCAGTATCAAGTTTCGTTCAAATCGGGCAACGAAAAAAATTATTAAAAAATCAATTCCCGATTCAGTGAAGTACTCTTCGGGAGAATTTGATCAATGCAAAAAACCTCAGCAATATAGTTCGCTGGAGCTATCTTTTTTTTTAATGATTTTTTTTATCAACCGCTGTCACAACGGGAACCCAACGGTTCACGGGTCATCTCGCGTTCATTTAAAAATGAGACCCAATCTCTAAGCCCCCCTTTTGGACTAAGTCCAACAAGGGCTAATAAGTATCACTTATATGATTCACTTATCCCTCCTTTATGTCTAAATCTTCATATATATTAGTACAACACTCCTTCCCAATTCCATATCAGGCGATGCGTGACGTCATCGCCGGGTGCGGAAGGAAGGGGTACTCAGTTTTTACTCCGTTTGTTTGTTTGTCGGGCAATATCTCAGCCATCCTTTGAGCTCGGAAGCTGAAATTTGGGGACAAAAGTGAAGATGTGCTTTGGCAAAAAAAGCATTTTGTATTTTTGATGAATCAATCAGTTGATTAATTACTTAATTATTATCGATTTATCAATTTATTATTTTTATTTCTCATCTGGCAATACATCAGGCACCTTTTGAGCTCGGAAGCTGATATTTGGACATGACAGTGACCAAGTGATTTGGCTATAAAAGAATATTTTGGATTTATTGATTCATCAATTAATTATTTTCTTGCTTGCTTTCTGGGCGATATCTCAGCCATCCTTTCAGCGAGGAAGCTGAAATTTGAGGACAATTGTGAAGATGTGCTTTGGCAAAAAAAAGCATTTTTTAAAATATATTTATCAATAATTATTTATATTTATGATTGATCAATTATAATTGATTAATTACATAATTAATATCGATTTATTAATTACTTGTTATTTTATTCTCATCCTGGCAATATCTCAGGCACCTTTTGAGCTAGGAAGCTGATATTTGATATGTAGATATGACAGTGAACAAGTGATTTGGCTATAAAGGGTATTTTTTTTTATTATTATTAATCAATTAATTTATTTTTCAATTAATTACTTAATTTTCAAAAAGTTCCAGATTCGGATGAAACAGTGGTGGTTTAGGCATGCCATTAGCCAATGAATAAGAAATAAATTATTTTACAATTATAATTTATTTATTTAATTATGCAATTAACAATTCATTATTGTACACCGCTCCCTTCCAATTCCGATTCCATGTGCACAGGCGGCATCGCCGGGCGTCGAAGGAACCCCAGCGATGTCGTGTGCTGGATTATTGTTTATTTATTTGGCATTGGGGCGGTGTACTTTGAATGTACCGCTACTTGTTTGAATTATGCAATTAATCAATCAATTTTTGTACACCGCTTCCTCCCAATTCTGTCCCCATGTGTTGTAAGGTGGCATTGCGGGGCACCTTTGGCACCCCGACAATGTCGCGTGCTGGGGGATGTTATTTATTTATTTTGGCATGGGGGCGATCTCTCTCTTTG
>CM068952.1:45474395-45492550 GCA_035128595.1 Eptatretus atami
TTCAATTAGATCGGACCAGTGGTTGTCGAGAAACAGCGGTCGCAGACAGACACACAGACACACAGACACAAAGAGATTGCTGGAATTATAGATAGATGCAATTATGACATTATAACGAAGGCACCTATGATGTCATTAAAAAAATCACACCTATTCCCCATGAGGAGTACTTGCTATGTACCAAGTTTCAAATTTTTCCTTGGTGTGGTTTCAGAGATACAGAGGTCCAAAGTTTTTCTATTTTTCCAACATGGCTGCGACACCACATAACCTATGACGTCATAATTATGATTCCATCTTTCTAGATGAGGAGTCATGGTGTAAATGGTGTCATGGTGTAGACACCTATGGTGTAAATTTCGTCTCAATCCGACAGGCGGTTTCAGAGAAAAACACGAAAGTTCTGTGCAGACAAACAAACAAAAAATAAACCAATGTCACCCGCAGGGTGACCCGTATCTTGCCAAAAGGTGACCGACGTGTGACTTCTTAAGGTCACACTGAGGTGAACAGAGCTGCTATCCACCAGGAGCGACTCCTTGAGGAATATCTGCCTACGAGAGATTCCGATGAGAATGCGTTCGCTACAAGCTGTTGACTGCTCAGAACTTGTTTCTGATTGTGTTGTCGCTTTAGGGTACGTACACCAGATACGATACTATCCTTAGTCTGAGTAGTTTTTCTCCCTCATCAAGTTTCACAAGGTCCTTATGAATAGCGTGTAGGAACTGTACTCACTGAAAATGACTAGTCATAACCATGTTCACTTCAGCTTGACATATTCTCGTAAAGGAGCACTCATCGGGTTTTTCATTTTGCGGTACTCACTCCTTTATATGGTGTCCTAACAATTACTCTTCATGCGAGATTATCAGAGAAGACCCCTTGTAGATCAACTTAATAAGGGTGCTTTAGACAACGGGTCTGTCTGTCTCCTCCCTAGTTGGTTCAAGTCCTAACTGGTCTTTTTTCATTCGAAGTGTCAACGGCAAATTATGAGAATGCAATACTAGCCTACTTCCTGCAGTGCAATATTGCGGAAAATAATGCTGCCAGGGAGTGTCGGCACAACACACCAGTTCTGTTCCAAACACTGTTTTAAATATAATGACAGTAGGGGTTTGCACTAATCAACAAAGTTTGGGCAGCGACCAAGTGTAGGAATATTTGTTATGATAAACTTTCAAGGCTTGATGTTACTGTCCATTGCTACATTCCCGACTAAAGTTTGAGAAACGATTCGAGGCAGTATCAAACTATTGCAGATCTCTTCGACAAGTTGCTTAAAAATAAAAGGGTTTCGTCGACCTCCCCCCTCGAACTCTATGTCGTACACTATGTTCCAGTGACCTCTTGACTTTTGACCTTTCAAAAATTTTATGCGCTTGGAAGTGATCCCTGAAAAGCTTTTTTAACGATCTTCTCATGAAGGAGTCTCATCTCGATATATTGCGAATTGTTTTTATTCAATATATCTCAGTTCGTTGGGTAGACATGATACTACTGATAAGCCTTCTTTGCTTATACAACATTTCTTTTTATACGTGATTACAGACAAACAAAATAAAAAATAAAAAAAATTAAAATAAAATTAAAAAAACAACAAAAAAAACACTACAAGCTGCTACTAACATATCTTGCAAAAACTTCGTTTTGGCAAGATAACAAACAGACAGACAGACAGACAAACGGACCCAAACGCAATACCCTCTCCTTCGGCGCTTGAGAGTGAAGAAGAGTGAAGTTAAGGCAGGGATGGGTGTTTCACTCAGAGAATAGTTAATGCATGGAATGGTCTCCCTGGAAAGGTGGTGGCAGCAGAAACAGTACGTAGGTTTAAATTGGAATGAGATAGGTACCGAGAAACTGCAGTTTGAGGGCTATGTGGATATTAACAAATTGTGCAGGCTATATGGGCCCAATGGCCACCTCTTGCGTTCAAGTTCCTTGTGAAACTCTTGTTATGTTGAATATTTTGTGAGAATACAGTGCTGTGTAAAATTCGTAGGCCACCTTGAATTTTATTTTTTTAACTATCATATTGCCATATTTTGAAAAATATAAGCAGTAATAATGATTTTTTATTGAAGAAACAAAAATGAATTGTATTTTACAATATCATTATGTGGAAGGGGTGGGGCGGTTAGAATGTCCACAGTTAGAATGTCATAAGATTACGATATGGCCTGTGTGTTTCACACAGTTACTCCACCACCGAAGGTGGATGGAGGGTATGTTTTTACCCCTGTGTCTGTTTGTCTGTCTGTGAGCCAGGTTATCTCAAAAAGTTGTGGATGGATTCGAACAAAATTTGGTGGGCAGGTTGGGTGTGTGACCAATTGATTCGATTTTGGTGAAGACCTGGATCCGGATATGAGAATTATTTAAATTATTCAAATGATTCTTCACCATTGAGAGATGATGGGGCCAAAAACAATATATAGTAGGATATTTCAAAAAGCTGTGGATGGATTTTGACAAAACTTGGTGGATGAGTTGGGTTCGTGGCAAGAACAAGCCGATGAGATTTTGGTTCAGGTATGGATGCAGATCTGGTCTATCAGTGGAATATAAAACATAAACTGTTCAACCTGACAGAGGCATGCGCTCTACCAAGTGCCATTATAGTTTAGATTTGCATTTGTAACAGGGGATGTTGGGGTAAGTTGTATGTAATATGTGCACCGAGGGAAACACACTGGTGAGAAATGGGTGTGTCTCTGCACAACAAAAGAGTTGGAGAACTTTCTGAACTCACCTAAACAGCTGATAGCTTGCAGCTCCCTGCACTGCAAGCTTCCGAGGCCACGTGGATCGGTGCAAGGCCTGAAGGTTCGTAGATGGGCGCTTTCTCTCCAAACCTTTGAGCATCGCTGTCAATGAGTGGACTTTGAACCTTGCAGGAATACCTGGTGTGAACATGGCAAGCTCGGTGATTTATTTAATGGATGTCTGCAATCAGAAATATGATGCCATCATTCCCAACATTCAGGCAGACTTCCCTGAGGGAGACACCGTATTAACACCGATGGGAAGGTCTTATCTGGGGCTTGTCAATGCATAGGGCAAGTTTAAAATGATGATATTCACTATTAATCAAGTTTGGGGGTGGTGGGTGGGAGCTTTGAGCTGCAAGTGCTGTGATAAATATATATTTTTTGTTTGGTTCTGGGGCCACAAGAGAAATTATATGAAATTTTTGCATCTATTGGTAAAAGGAAAAGTGTGTGTGTGTTATATCCACTGCGACCGCTCACTTGTATTACCAGGAAATGGTACGAACTGGACACCTCTCTTCCACGGATATTTATCACATTTCCTATATTTCCGTGAGTCCGATTTGCATTCAGGAACAGAACAATTGTGGTTATCCATTGTGAAATTGCCACTCTTTCATTTAAATGCTGAAAATGATGCTTAAAAGACAATTGCAGATTGAGTACAAGTAACAGCAGGTTAACAGTGTTCGGCGAACAGAACCGAGTCGCTGAAAATACACAAACACACACGCACGTGCGCAAAAGGCCTCGTTTAGCATTCATACATCATTTTCGAAGTCACGTAATGGTCACGCCGGAAGTATTTTCATTTAATTGCATTAAGTTTTTGCAATTATGATTTTTATTGCCTGCAGTATTGTCTCTGCAGATGGGGAATTTTAATTGCTTGTAATAAATTCAATTTCATGATTTGCAAAATCGGTCAATCCTTCTTTTATGTGGTTCCTTGCTTGTTTATGCCTGGTGTTGGCTTAATGGTTAGGGTGGTGGGCTTTGGATTCGAGGGTCCTGAGTTCAAATCCCGCTCAGCTGTTGAAGTAATACCAGGCTGGGTTACCTCAAACTGTCATCCTTCCGATGTCGGCAAAATGAGTGCCAGCTTGCTGGTATACTGTGTAAGAGTGGCGACCCGTCCAGGATTGTGCCCAATAGCCAAGGAGACTGCTTAGGCAGCACCAACGCTCTGCACATAGTATGGTCCCAATCTATCTATCTCTCTCTCTCTCTCTTGCTTGTTTCGTTCCCACACATGAATTGTTCAATCAATCTCCTCCACAGAATTAGTCACTTGGAGATGATACAGTATGTGTGTGTGTCCATTGGTAGATGTTAATCCAGAAGACCCTCTATCAGCACTGGCTGTTTGTGGCTGTTAAAGATCCCACGGTGTCTTTTGCAAAGTGTAGCTGAGTTAAGGCTGGAACCCTGAACAAAATCAAAATTATTGCCAAAACCTTCTCGCCAACCATAGGCAATACCCCCAATGCAAGTTGAAGTAGGCCTTTATCCTGCAGTGAACTTCAAACAGGATGATGATGATGATGATGATGATGATCATTATTATTATTATTGATGATGACAATGGCATTGCATAATTCTAATTGAAACCGCCACTCGGTTATTCTTGCAACAGGGTTGAAGTAAACCTGTCCTTAAGACCAGGTTCACCATCTCTCTCCCTCTTTCTCTCTGCTTTGGGAGCCGTGGCCAACTTTGCACAGTTCCCGAGGGGGGGGGGTGCAGTGGGGCAGCGGATGCTGTTGTGAGGCCACAGCACCCATTGACCTTGCAAGGAATTAAGGAGCTATTTATGAGAGTTTAAGCTCCTCAAAACACCCGCGGGGCCAAGACTACTATAGCATGCATTTGGCAGGCCTAAAGGGCCTTTTCCATGTAGCCATGCAGTGGATGAAGACACACTGATCTTTGTGCGCTCAGAGTGTGAGTGGAAACATTTAGCCATGAGGAACATGCGGGAGGTATTGCTCTGACCTCGGGAAAGGATCACGGATATTAGACGTCTTTTGTGGCCACACAAAGACGTATTTACCTGCTTTAGAAGATCTATTTGACACATTATTCGATTATATATATATATATATATATATATATATAATAAACGAGATTAATCTTGTTGCAGTTTATAATTAGCATCTACTTTTATAATTTGAATGCTTGGCTAATGTATTGCTAATGGAAGCTCTCCAATGAGCATCATCAAATTTCCAACAATTTATTTTGCAAATGTACAGAAGTATAGCTGTCCAAATACAGCAACCACACGCTGAGACAGCAATCAGTGTAACCTGATGTCAAGAAGACAAGACTGGTGCTGACTGCTGTTTGTGCATGAATTTAGAGTTCGGCCAATGTGCAAACCATAACTCACCTTCTCATTATGAAAGACACTGTAGAATCCTTAACATCCATCAACAACCGGTGCAGGCATACAATAATTATCATCTGACATAACGTCCTTTTGATATACGGCGCACACATTGATGCCTCACCCTACCTGTGAAACCCCAGGGTGAAAGTTTATAGCTGGGGTGAGATTCAAACCCAGATGAGACAGCTCAGAGAGGAGTATGCATGCCTCTTGCCTATCTTCTTCTGCTTATCTGCTGTACTGTGGGAATGCGACCCCCAACCCGCAAAAGCAAAGTTAGAGTTCAGCATAGTTGGGATTCACTATGATGCTGTTCTACACTTGAAGAAAGCTATTCCTCCATGGCTATGAAGCCAACTCCAACACAAGTACACCAAATGGCTCCACGCTGTTCACGAACAGGCTTCACCCTCTTTTAGAGGCACTTGCATCGCTTTTTGTAACCTTCCCTCCTCAAGATTGGTCCCCATTCACTACACTCCATGGTTGGCTTTTCAGAGGGTTGTGGACCTTTTCCATGAGATGAATTTTCCATGCCTTCACAATTCGTGACTCACCAAGCCTGTCTAGAAGCAGTAGGTATATCATACCACTCATCTTCTGATGCCATGGTCTACTTTGGATCATTTTGAATCACATCCTTCCACCTCCTTCTGGGTCCACCTCATCGGCATCGTTGGTGCAGCCAGCTGAACAGCCTCACCTTTTGGAGTGTGATGGTCAGGTATCCTTGCAATATGGCCTAACCATTCCAAACGGCGCTTCATAACATTTGCGTCTGCTGTTTTGGGGTCATCTCATTATGACCTGATATGTTCTGATGTTAAGTGCTGCAACCCTCGTTGCTCGTTTGTGATACTTAAGATGATTCTCACGCATCAATTGTGGAAAGAATTCAGCTTCCTTAAATGACTTCTTTAATGGTATCCAGCACTCCGATCTCTAGAGGAGCATGGGGAGCATACACACTTGGTATACTATTTGCTTTGCGTCAATTCTCAAGTCCCTGTCCAAGAAGACCTGCTTCCTCAGAACACCAAAAGCCTTAGAGGTCTGTGCAATTCATCTCTACATTTGAGTCCATTCTCCCAGATGAAGATGTAAGTGACCTTAAGTATGGTAATTTGTTGACTGATTCAATCACCTCATTGCCTACGCACAGTGGAGCAAGCGTGGTGTTGGCTTAGTGGTTAGGGTGGCTGGCTTTGGATCTTAGGGTCCTGAGTTTGAGCACTGTTTTCCACTGAATTAACACCAGGTGGGGTTGACTCAACCTGTCATCCTTTCGAGATTGGTAAAATGAGTACCAGTCTACTGGTAGAGGGGCACAGCCTCAGTGGTATAGTCGTGCCCCAACAAAATGATAGCTACCCGGCAGCCAAGCTGCCATACGCAACAAAAAGAACACAGTGGAGCCTTGTCCTCCACTGTGACCTCTCTACCAGTCGGCATGAGTTTGGCCTTCAGAATGCTAATAAAACGTCCAAAGGGATATGTGACTTGCATATACTGTCATGGCCAGTGCAACTCCATGTCTAGTTGTTACTAGAAGTGTAGCATTATCAGCAAAATGACACTAAGTTAGTCATGTCTCATTAGCATTTCTGTTGTATCTTCTAAAAAGCTCCTCAGGCCATGTATTTATCTCGGAGAGACTTCCGCTCCTTCTACTTCCTCCACTCTAGTGTTCAACGACCAAGCAGGGATACAGGTTGAAAAGTGGTGGTGCCTGCAGAAAATCTTGTCGTAGTCGATCGTTCATTTCAAATGCCTCCAGTAAGGTCAAAGGGAACAAGAAAGCTAAATTTTGTAAGAAGAGACAAACTACTCACAGGATAATCAATTCATCCCCTCTCCTTCTTTCTGTCATCATCAATTCCCTTGCTTGTTCCGTCCACCTGTTGTCCCACTTTTTGTACGTTGCTTAAATTAACTGCGTCACGTTCCCCTTCCCGCTCTTCCACAAGCCTAGTGTTTGTGGAGTCGGGTTATCCACGAGCAGATTTGGCTGAATTCCAGGATTACGAGTGTTCTTGAATGACGAATCAAGAAGAACAAACGAAAATCGCCAATCACGCTCAGATCTGAATGAGAACGTCAATTTAGAACAATGGATTATTACCTCCGCCACTGAAGGCGAAGGAGGTTATGTTTTCACACCTTTCTGTCTGTTTGTTTGTCTGTTTGTGGACAGAATATCTCAAAAAGTTGTGGACGGATCCGATGAAATTTTGTGGATAGGTTCGGCGTGTGACAAGGACGAACTGATTAGATTTTGGTGATGATCCGGATCCGACTCCTACAATTTTAAAGTGATTCTTCACCATAGAGAGATTGGGCCAAAAATGATATATAGCACGATATCTCAAAAATGTATTGGGCCCGATATGTTCTCGTGGATCAGGCATTACGTGGCAGAGGTATGCGCTCTACCGATTTCCCTTCTAATTATTTATTTCTTCATATGCAGCCTGTGGCTGCTTGGCTGCATCATTTTCTGGGGGTGCAGCTGTGCCGCTGATGTTAGCCCCCTGTTAGCTGGTACTCATTTTGCCAACCTCAGAAGGATGACAGGCTGAGTCAACCCACCTGTTGTTAATTCAACAGCTCAACAGGAGCTTGAACTCAAGACCCAAGGATCTTAAGCTCGCAAAGCGAGCCACCTGAACCAACACAAGGATTAGAACAATGATTTAAATGAACAGAACACGTTGGTTTATGTATGCTAACTGCCATGTTAGTATAACTAACCAAAGTGGTTTGCATAATTCAATGAACTTCTGGTTAATTTTGCGCATTGTTCTACCTTTCCACCGATGCAGATCGACACTAGCCTTCACCAGGCCTGGCAGGATGGCCTAGCAGTAACGCACACTCGCCTCTAAGCTGTCTGTCCTGGGTGAAAATCCTGACCCGACTATAAACTGTTATTCCGCTGGTTCACAGGCAGGATGATTCATCAATGTGTGTGTATGCTCATCCCGAGGGGTGTTAAACTGGGCATTAGTTGGTGGATGTTAAAGATCTCATGGTATCCTTCATGAAGAGTAGGCGAGTTATCGCCAGCACCATGAACAAATTGCAATTTCCTGCCCTAACCTACATCGGTGGCACAGCCATGCCCTCAGCCAATGATGCTACCCTGCGACCTTGTGCTGCATACGAAAGAATAATTTCAGGAAGACAAATTTTTCATTCCACAGGTGATCAGTTACATCTATCTATATATTACTAAAACTCTCATCTTGTATGTTCCTGAAATACAGTCAAAACGCTACAAGATAGCACAAAAATTTTACGGCCACCTTACTCACCATTCGCCTGCGGTGTGCAGTATCAAGTTTCGTTCAAATCGGGCAACGAAAAAAATTATTAAAAAATCAATTCCCGATTCAGTGAAGTACTCTTCGGGAGAATTTGATCAATGCAAAAAACCTCAGCAATATAGTTCGCTGGAGCTATCTTTTTTTTTAATGATTTTTTTTTATCAACCGCTGTCACAACGGGAACCCAACGGGTTCACGGGTCATCTCGCGTTCATTTAAAAATGAGACCCAATCTCTAAGCCCCCCTTTTGGACTAAGTCCAACAAGGGCTAATAAGTATCACTTATATGATTCACTTATCCCTCCTTTATGTCTAAATCTTCATATATATATAGTACACCACTCCTTCCCAATTCCATATTCAGGCGATGCGTGACGTCATCGCCGGGTGCGGAAGGAAGGGAGTACTCAGTTTTTACTCCGTTTGTTTGTTTGTCCGGGCAATATCTCAGCCATCCTTTGAGCTCGGAAGCTGAAATTTGGGGACAAAAGTGAAGATGTGCTTTGGCAAAAAAAAGCATTTTGTATTTCTTGATGAATCAATCAGTTGATTAATTACTTAATTATTATCGATTTATCAATTATTATTATTTTTATTTCTCATCTGGCAATACATCAGGCACCTTTTGAGCTCGGAAGCTGATATTTGGACATGACAGTGACCAAGTGATTTGGCTATAAAGAATATTTTGGATTTATTGATTCATCAATTAATTATTTTCTTGCTTGCTTTCTGGGCGATATCTCAGCCATCCTTTCAGCGAGGAAGCTGAAATTTGAGGACAATTGTGAAGATGTGCTTTGGCAAAAAAAAAGCATTTTTTAAAAATATATTTATCAATAATTATTTATATTTATGATTGATCAATTATAATTGATTAATTACATAATTAATATCGATTTATTAATTACTTGTTATTTTATTTCTCATCCTGGCAATATCTCAGGCACCTTTTGAGCTAGGAAGCTGATATTTGATATGTAGATATGACAGTGAACAAGTGATTTGGCTATAAAGGGTATTTTTTTTTTATTATTATTAATCAATTAATTTATTTTTCAATTAATTACTTAATTTTCAAAAAGTTCCAGATTCGGATGAAACAGTGGTGGTTTAGGCATGCCATTAGCCATTGAATAAGAAATAAATTATTTTACGATTATAATTTATTTATTTTAATTATGCAATTAATCAATTCATTATTGTACACCGCTCCCTCCCAATTCCGATTCCATGTGCTACAAGGCGGCATCGCCGGGCGTCGAAGGAACCCCAGCGATGTCGTGTGCTGGATTATTGTTTTTTATTTATTTGGCATTGGGGCGGTGTACTTTGAATGTACCGCTACTTGTTTGAATTATGCAATTAATCAATTAATCAATCAATTTTTGTACACCGCTTCCTCCCAATTCTGTCCCCATGTGTTGTAAGGTGGCATTGCGGGGCACCTTTGGCACCCCGACAATGTCGCGTGCTGGGGGATGTTATTTATTTATTTGGCATGGGGGCGGTGTACTTTGAATGTACCTCTCTGCTTGTAGTCTCTTTTTTTTTCTTCTTCAAATGAATATACAAATAAAGATTCCAATAAATATGCAGTATAAAATTTGAGAGGAAATGAACACAAACACAAACTCTTGTTAAATATGACTCAGCTTTATTTGCAATTTACAAACATTAAAAAATCCCAATGATTTACAGTAGTGATGAGGGATGGTATTATTTGAAGAGGAGAGCTTTGAAGAGCTGTTAACTCTAACATAATTATAGTGATTGAAAGTTGAATTTATCGGCTTGGGAATCCGTTAGCACCAAGTTAACATCGCTCCATCTCATTTGCTAACATCATCTGGTGGATTTTAAGGATCCCAATTTGCCTTTTGAAAAGAAAAGGCCATTCTTTGCTGGTAATTATGGCCAAATTTCAGTCGTCATCTGCAGTGGTACAGCCACACCTCCATAATACAATCATCAGGACCAATTCAAAACTGAATGCCGGTCACATGTATTTGTTAGAATCAGGTAGAATAGCATTTGCTTACATGAGTTCAGTGTCTCTGCTATTGGAAAACATGGAGGAGCCAACTTGGCCATAAACGGATGTTTTAAGTTTCCTGATGAAACATCTTCCACATTTCCTTCATAAATAAAGTATTTTATTTTATCTTATGAAAAACAAAACAATGATTATAAAGATAAACGTGCCTTTCTTTACACACACACACACACACACACACACACACACACACACACACACACACACACACACTACTGGTTGTGTGGCTCTACACAAGCGAACTCGTATCTCGAGGCAGTTTGATTTGTCCAGTTACTATGTCTTCTGTCAGTGGTGGATCTCGAATTTTACGGAGGGGTTCACAAAAGGTCTTTGACCAAAATTTGTGGCAAAGGGGCACAAAGTTATCTGGAAAGCTTCAGTGACTTTTACCGAAAAAATTTTTTGACTCCCTCTGCCCCTCCTCAAAATTTTTGAAACGTACACTTCAAGTAATTAGCATCTTGCAAAATCGAGACAGTTCGAATCACATTTACCTATTTGGCTAAAATGAGACAAATTTAACATAAAACGAGATGCTTCAGGCATCATGTTTCTGAGACGCACACAGAGCACCCTCGTGGATGTGTGTATGTGTGTGTGCATGTATATTGTTTCACCATTGTGAGCTCCCAGGGAGAACGAAGCACCAACACATAGGATTAAGCTGGTTATGTTTCATAGTATTTCATAGTGTTTATCTCTTAAGAATAGGTTGTATTAATGTGGATCGATATGCGTTGTGAATGTTAGTTCGTTTAAGTACATGTTATTTTCCTTTCTGGCTCAATTCTGGAATTAAGCCATATCTCACACACCACACACGGGCCAGTTTGTGCACACGCGGCAGAAAGCAATCGATCCTGTCACACACAGACTAGCCACGAGAGCCCCAGGTGCGAGTTCGGGCGCATGTGGCAGAAAGCGATAAATCGTCTCGAAGTAACAGGCACGTAGGACCCTTCCTTTCTTGAAAGCTCAGTGGGTCAGCCAATGACGAGCTGTTGTTAGGCAGATCAGAAGGTGGCGAGTATGGGGAGGGGGGGAAGAGGAAGGGATATAAATCTCCGACACAGCACAGAAGGGTGGTGTTTGGGGGGCTCTGTGCGTTTACGTCACTATCATGATGTGTGATTTCTTTGTTGGCGGTGTGAGTGTGGTTCACTATATTCTCTTTTGTGTTCTTGATATTCCTCTCTCGTTTTGGCACCTCATTCTCTCTTTCTTTTTCTTCCCTTTTGTCTGCTTTGCTTCACTTCACCTTGCTTCGCTTCACCTCGGTCATTTCACTTCACGCCGCCCGCGCATTCCATACCTTTCAAAAACGTTTTGCATCTTTCTCATCTCTGCACATCCATGCACCTTTTCGCCTCATGCCCCAATGCATCTTTGCTTTAACCTGGTTTCCTCACTTCGTTGCCCGGCCATATCATGGTCCCTCACCTTTCCTCACCTCGCCGCCAGCCATTCTCTTGCCATGAACTGCCGCATACCATTGCACGCAGCCATCTGTACTATTGGGTGCTTGTAGTGAGCACAAGCGGAGCACCATCCCATGCAGTTTTGGCACTTGGAGGAAGTGCAAGCTGAGTGGAAGAAGGACCTTGGGAGGGAACATGAGGAGGTGAATCCAAGGAGCATCAGACCAGACCATTGGGTGGCAGCAACTCAGGTGTGTCGGGGCACGCAACAGACCCCAAGTTCCTCTTTTCTCACGTCGACCTCTTCTTACCACTCCTCCAATCTTTCACTTCTTTGGGTGTCTGGATCCATTAGTTAAAGTGCTAAGTGATTGACGAAGGATTCCAAGGGCGGGTTTGTTGTGTAGAGGGAGTGGGAATGTTATGCATGTTGTAAATACGTGCCTGTAAATACTTGCTTATCTGCCATGATAAATATTTCCCCTCATTCACGATTGAAACTGTTTCGACTTATCCTGTCCTGCTTTAATCACAACATAGCATGCCTGAAGGCCATTGGCCCAGGGTTGATTAGTCTCTGATGGATAATAGGGTCCGACATGTAACGCTGGTTCGCCCGGCCAATTAACATCCATAACACAGCCACAGGCATGGTTCCCTATCTGCTTCAATCATCTCACAGGTACGGTAAACTGACCTTAGGCGTGAAGACGTGTGTGTTGTGGACAGCGTCCATGGTCTTTTTACAGATGCCTCGGAATCTCAGAGTTATCTGAGAGCAGCGAGGGAAGTCAATATACTTGTACGGGAGGAAATCTTTGGTTAGAACAGACCTTTCCTCCTTGCAATTATGGTTCAACAAACCCCAGGGCCAAATTGCAAGGTGGTTGGAGAAATTGCAGCAGTACGATTTCAGTGCGGCCCATAGAGCAGGGAAGGCTCATGGAAATGCCGATGCACTCACTTGACACCCTTGTCTGCAAGAAAACTGTAAATTCTGTATGAGGCATGAGGACAGGGACCAATTGGCAAAGCCCTCCCTTAAGATCATAGTCCGTGCAGCCCGGATGACAGGGCCAGCTTTACCACTAACCGTGGGTGAGGAATTTGTAACTTTGGCAAGGAACATGGCATAGCAGCAGGATCCCGTGCTGGGACTGGTGTACGAGTGGGTCCGGGTAAATAAAAGACCTAGCGGGGAGAAGGTCACCCCCTTCGGAGCATGAACAAAGGCGTACTGAGCTCAGTGGAAAACCCTGGAATTGAAAGACACCATCTTGTATTGCAATTGGGTAGACATTCCCTCTGAGAAAACTTCCTGGCTGGTAATAGTCCCAGACCAATTCAAACCACAATTGTACAACAGGTGCAAGGTACCCGCCCAGGCGGTCATTTTGGCAGGACAAAGCCAACATCACGGGTCCGCCGGAGGTTCTATTGGATTAAAATGGGGCACGATATACAGGACTGGTGTCGAGCATACGACGCCTGTATTGCTAAAAAGGGAACAACATTGAGGATCAGGGCCCCACTACAACTACACCAGGTGGGGGCTCCCCTTGAGTATGTGGCTATGGACATATTGGCCTACTACTCCACACCTGCCAAGGTAACAAGTACATCCTCGTGGTTATGGACTATTTTACCAAATAGCTAGAGGCCGAGGCTCTCCCCAACCAAGAAGCCAGGGTTGTGGTACAGGCCTTCATGGAAGGATTTGTATGCCGGAATGGGATTCTGGAAAAGCTGCACACAGACCAGGGATGAAGTTTTGAAAGCCAATTACTAAAAAAGGTGTGCAGTCTCTTATCAATTCGAAAAACTAGAACAACGCCCTGAAGACCACGATCTGACGGGATGGTGGATAGGTTCAACAAGACTTAAATCCAACAACTATTCTGTTTATCACCACCTGTCCAGGATGACTGGGACGAACATCTCCCATATTTGCTAATGAACTACCGGACCAGTCAGCATGGAGCCACCGCATGCAGCCCAGTGCTGCTCAAGTACGGACGGGAGTTATGGACTCCCGTCGATCTGTTGTGCCGTCCAGTGCCTGAGCACTCTGTTAGACTGCTGGGGGTGGGTTACGCACATCACCTGGAGGAGGCATCGAGTGAGTCCATGCTTTCGCATGCCACCAACTCCATCTGGCGGGCATAAAAATGAAGCGCAGGTACCATCACCGGAGGCAGGTGAGTGAGTACTCTCTGGGGATGAAGATTTGGTTCTTTAATTCCCGAAAGAGGCAGGGCGGATGCTCAAAGCTCACTTCACCTTGGCAGGGCCCAGGGGTCATCCTGGCGCAGATCTGTGATTTGGTATTTAAGATCAAAATGGGCCCACGGGCCCTCCCCCAGATCATCCATGCTGACCGGCTACGATAATACAAGGGTGACGAGATGCTCTCATGGATCGCGCTGACCCTGGAAGTGGTGGAGGTAACACCAAGCACCTCTGCGGATGTGGGGGTGGGGCTCATGAAAGTCAACATAGATAAATTTAAAATGCAAGTGGGAGCACATGTGAATGCTTGCTTCACATGGTGGTGCAGGAGCATTAGCTTAGAAGGGGGGATTGGATTAGATTAACATGAGGGACATCGTGGGTGAGAGATGGTTGACCTGTAGTGGGTACGGCTCATGTGCGGGTGAGAAAGGGGTCGACATTATGCTCCGAATTCTTCTTCTTCCTCGCTCTATCCCCTTTCTTGTCTAATTTCCCGGTTTAATGAGGCATGCCTGTATTGTATTTTAGTGATAAGAGCAAATGTACAAGGGGTTCTTTACATGTTAGAGGTTAAGACTGTTCTTTGTGACACTGCATCTTTGTAAATACTTGTTTGAAAATACAGTAAACCCTCAAATACAGCAGGGGTTAGGTTCCTGGAAATTGCCACGATAGTTAAAACCACAATCGTGGAAACCAAGGGCCAATGGGAAAAGGGGGGTTCGGTTCCTGGGCTTCAAAAAAATATAGAGAAAGATCGATGGCAGCCAGAAATAAACACATCACAATTGAAATCCATCCATTGGGACCATACTCTGTGCATAGCATTGGTGCTGCGTAAGCAATCTCCTGGGCTATTGGGCACAATCCTGGACAGGTCGCCACTCCAACAAAGGATACCAGCAAGATGGTACTCATTTTGCTGACCTCAGAAGGAAGACAGGCTGAGTCAACCCTACTTGGGATTAATTCAATGGCCAAGTGGAATTTGAACTCAGGACGTTGAGATCCCAAGCCCATCACCCTAACCATTAAGCCAACACCAAGCATACAATTGAAATAAACATGTAAAATCTCGATATAATGTATATGTAATGGAAAAACTGTATGTGATTATGTATGTATGTATGTATATCTGCTCTTCACCCTTCACCCCCCCCCCCCTTCCAAAGGTTGCCATGGATACATCAAATTGTCCATTTCATTGAGATGAAAAATTCACAATATTAATCAAAGTTCAGCAAAATCGGATGAAAATTGATGATTTTTCAAATTGAAATTGATGATTTTAGAAGTTTGACCTTTTGACCTCAAAAATGGTTGGTTTCCAAATTCGGCGCTGTACTATGCAGTTGCTGCTTAATTCACACGTTAACCAGATGAAAATTGACGATTTTTCAGATGAAATTTTATGATTTTCGAAGTTTGACCTTGAGTTTGACCTTTTGACCTCAAAAATAGTTGCTTTCCCAACTCAATGATGGACTATGCAAATCCTGTTCAACTTTCAAGTTAATAGGATGTAAATTGATGATTTTGCATTTGAAAATTGATGATTTTAGAAGTTTGACCTTGAGTTAACCTTTGACTTTTTGATCTCAAAAATAGTTGGCTTCAAAAATTCATTAATGTACGATGCAATTGCTGTTTAACTTCCAAGTCAATCGGATGAAAACTGACAATTTTTCAAATAAAATTTGATTTTAGAAGTTTGACCTCGAGTTGACCTTTGACCTTTTGACCTCAAAAACTGTTGGCTTCCCAATTCAGTGACGTAATATGCAAATCTTGTTCAAATTTCAAGTCAATTGGATGAAAAATGACGATTTCAGAAATTCGACTGCAAGATGACCTTTGACCTTTGACCTCAAAATCAATAGGCTTCTCAGTTGAGACAACCTCCTCAGTCTACAACTTGGTAAAGTTTCATGACGATCGGTTTAGAATTGTGACCTGTAGGCGACAAACAGACAGACAAACAAACAGACAGACAGAATAACAAAATCGACTGACCAATATACTTGAAAAATCTTCGATTTTGCAAGTAATAAATTTGTACAAAAGAAATGTTTGTGTTATGATTGGTGTAAATCATGCCAACACAGCAAATCTGTGGCGTCAATCTCTGCAAAGACGTGTAGAGAGGCGAGCATAGCGAGCCGATTTTCACTAGTATATATAAAGCATGTTAACATTGAAATAAACACGTAAATAAAATAAATAAAAATACAATTTTTACCTTTTTAAATTTATTTCAAAACAGTGAGGTTAGTGAGGGTAAACATATTACTTACTCGTTCGTACTATACTCTGCTGTAAATTGAAAACACAAGACTTAACTCGGAGATGATGATGCTGCTGCTATGGGGGGAGGGTGGAGGTAAGAAAGATGTGGATGCAGAACTAGTGATGGCTGTTGGATCAGCTCGGTCCCGGGTGCCTCGTGGAATCATTGGTAAATCCGCAATAGTTTCTCCCGTACACCAGTACACTCAAACGGGTAAATCCACAATGGTTTCTCCCATATCACCGGTCCACTCAAAGGCATTTTTTTTAACTGTTTGGTCCTCGATCCAAACGTTAAGCATGTTTTCCATCCTTTCAATAGGAGGATCACAGAACTGGAATGACACTTTTGCGCTTTGCTTTCATGGATATTTGACTCACGTTTAACACTCAGTTGATTGATTGATCCCGTAATGGCGGCCCACAGATGCCACACTTTCACCCCTTGCCAATGTATCTAAAAACTCAATTTTTTCGCACAATGTCAACTTTTCCCAGCCTTTTGGCGAGCTAAATTTTGTCGTGTTTTACGTTTGGGTGCCATAATTAGCTGTTGTGTCTCTAGTATATCTTGTAGATCTAGTATTATATGATCTCCAGATGTCATTTCCTGTTCAATGATGATTCAATATTTAACTTAGCTTCGTTCCTGTAAGCTGGTCTGATTACAACAATTAATAGTGCACAAGAAACAACAAAAGGCTAGTTATATCATGCATGAGGACGCAAATAATGACTCATCTCAGCTCAAAAACTACGATTGGCCGAAATGAAATATTGCGATAACAAAATAAGAATACAATCGGTTGCCCACGAATGGACAAAATCCCACGATATGAGAACCTACTAGATTTGAGGGTTTACTGTTCGTGCTTTTGCTAAATCTCCATAAACTTTCCAAACCTGCTCGATCGTCCGTTTCCTCCATTGGGTAGAAAAAAGTATGTCATAAGTAGATGGGAGGGTGTACCCTACTCGTTGACTATGATAGACTAGCCAACGTCAGACTTACAGTTCCGCTCAGTCATACCTTATTAATAGATAGAGATGGGGCGTCGAGGGCATGGTTCCCCATCTGGGGCAAGTAAATCACCAGGAAGGTAACGCGACATTTGGGCTCAGGAACCCTCCCAGATTTAGTCGCTTCAGACGGCGTCTGTGGTTGCTTAGCAACCTGCCATGCGGCGGAGTTATCTGCGGCTCTTCGGCTTCAGGGTCAAAGGTCGGGAAGCGGGTCCGAGAGTGGCCACTCGTGACCCGGCCAACAAATCCGTAACAATATATACATACATATATGTATCTGTCTATATCTATATATATCTATATATATATTATATATATATAATAAATATATATATATAATATACATATATACATATATGTATATATACACATATACATATATGTATATATACATATATCTATATTTCTACATACATATACATATATATATATATATATGTAATACACCACCGGTCAAAAGTTTTAGAACACCCCTATTTTTCCAGTATATACTGAAATTTAAGCCAAGTCCAGTGAATAACCTGAAATGGTACAAAGCTAAGTGGTAAACTGCCAGAGGTCAAAAAAAAAAGTTTAGGTCACCAAAAACTGAAAAATAATGTAACTTTCAGAGTTGTTAAAAAAGGCCCTTTTCAGGGAAC
>CM068952.1:45496764-45508083 GCA_035128595.1 Eptatretus atami
ACTTACAGAGATATCTCACCTGAGGGCCCTTTATGGTGTAATGCGAATTTCCACAACCGTAACAATATATCTATCTTTTTATACATATGTATATATATATATAATAATATATATATACACAAATGTCTATATATATATGTATATATGTATATATATATGCACAGATACATATATCTATCTATATATACATCTATACACATATATATATATACATAATATAATATTACTCATATATATACACAGATGCATATACAGTATCTATCTTTTTATACATATATGTATATATCTAACATATATATATATATATATATATATATATATTATATATAATACATTATATATATATATATATTATATATATATATATATATATAAAAACATATTTTTTTATTTAAAAAAAAATATATATATATAGATAAAGATGTACACATATTGTGTATATGTATATATAATATATTATATTAATTTAATAAAAGTATATATATATATATATTATTATATACATAATATATTCTACATATATCTATCTCTCTATACATATATACAATATACAGTCAACCCCGCTTTATCGCGGTTCACCTATCGCTCCCGGTTCATCGCGGGTTTTCCCTTGGAACGTAACTAATTTTTTCTGCGGATTCCCCGGTAAATCGCGGTAAAATATATAAAATATAAATTATTTAAGCAATAAATTATAACCGCGTGGTGCTCGACCAGTCACACAACGCACGAGACAAAGTTTCGCTTGTGAACTTCGAATATTTTCTACGTTTTTTTTTCTCCAAGCCCCACGATGCCGCCCAAACACCCTGCACCTTCTAAGGCTTCTGGCAAGGAACCGAAGCGCCAGAGGAAGGTCCTGACGCTCCAGGAGAAGGTTAAGGTGCTCGATATGCTTCGTGAAGGAAAAAGGTTTGCCGCCGTTGGACGAGCACTGCTCGTACCCAGCACCTCAAAACCGACCAGACCAGACGAGTCGATCTCCAGCACCTCAAACCCAATCACTGCCAAACCGACCAGACCAGACGAGTCGATCTCCGGCACCTCAAACCCAATCACTGCCAAACCGACCAGACCAGACGAGTCGATCTCAGGCACCTCAAACCCGATCACTCCCAAACCGACCACCAGACGAGTCGATTTTGGGGAAGGCGTCCATTCATCGCGGATTTTCACTTAGCGCAGGGAGGTTTGGAACGTAACCCCCACGAGAAACGGGGATTACTGATATATATATGTGTGTGTGTGTGTGTGTGTGTATATATATATGTATCTGTGTATATATATATATTATATGTATATATATACATATATATATAGATATATATATATATATATATATATATATATATATATATAATATAATATATAATACATTACATACACACTGTGCACAAACAAAAGGAAAGGTGATTTGCGCATGAAGTTGTAATTTTTTTAGGATTTCACCGATAGTACACCTACACTTTGTGAAAGACAATGCGGGATATTTCACGTCTCCAGTCCTAGTAGACAGCTCATCCAGCTTCACATCCTTCACTCGTTCCAGTGGATGGCACACACATTTTTTCCTTGCCCTGCCTCCGAAAGACCAGGGTGACAGTTTATAGCTGGGTCACGATTCAAATCCACACTTAACATATCAGAGATGATTGTGGGTACCTTAAGCTATCCTTCAAGCCCAGTGCCCACCAGAACATCTTTTTCTTTCGTATGCAGCACAAGGCTGCTGGGCTGCATTGGCTTGGGGACACAGCTGTGCTGCTGATGCAATGGCCCTTGTCGGTTTGGGCAGGAATTTGGAATTTGTTCATGGTGCCGTTGATAGCTTGCCTAATACTCTTCACCAAGGACAACGTGGGATCTTTAACTTCCACCAACTAATGCCGGCAGGTGGGCTGCCCCATTTAACGTCTATCCAAGGGATGGCACACACATTGATTAATTGCCCTGCCTGTGAAAAACCAGGATGACAGTTTATAGCTAGGTCGGGATTCAAACCCAGGCTAGACAGCTGAGAGGCCAGGATGCATACCTCCAGGCCATCCTGTCAGCCCGAGTGAACATCTGATGTTTATTTTTAAATAAAACATCATCCGGTATGGATAAGACGAAATACGTACAAAAATATTGGAATGTAAGCTGATTTATGCTTATAATACAGTTACTTTAAACAATTAGGCATCATTTATTTGAAACAAGAGAAAGAAACCGATTTTTCTTCTCATATTGTTTCCTGTTTCGTGACTTTAGGGCAGCCCAGGCAGAAACGAATGCCATATCAAAGCGTAAAACTCTCTGCCTTTGGGGCATTCATGAACTCTCGGCGATGACTTCCAAGGAAAAGACAAAGAAGCATAAACGTGATTGAACCACATGACCAGAAACTTCCGTTGTCAACTGTGGCCAGAGTATCAGTGCACATGAGATTAAATCCGGATGGAGTATATTTGTGATGTATTCATGTGGCATTCACGAATGTAATGATCTTCCGACATCTGCAAAGCACCTGGAGCATGCAGTTGTTGAGGAAACAATTGACATTGAGCATAATGGCATTGTTGTGATATCGGGGCAGGAGGCTCGCATGAGTATGAATCCTTTAAGGACTTTCTTCATTCCATCCGGCATTCTACTTTAAGTGGTTTATGTCTGTGAATGTTTTATCAATCTATGAGCAAAGCTGAAGACGTGGACAGTCTGTCTTGATCAAAATACAGCATTAACGCAGAGATGTTTGCCTTTTCAGTTTTTTAGGATGACGTACGAGATTTTTGTTTGGCATGTTGTGATTGAAAACAGCAATGGTGCTGACTGTTCATCAATGCAGTTATAATACCTTAATTGGTCGAATTGTGCATAAAACCGAATTTAATTATATAGATGCAGAGACAATATTCCCCAGCCCCGACAAGATGGGGTAAAAGCAAAGTCAAAGTGGGTGTAACACACCCAATAAATACAATGTGTTACACCCACAATGAACCAAGACCTTCAAAATTATTGGAATCTCCCACGATGAAACCGAGTCGATGGGGCTATCACCTCACCATCACTGACAGATTAGTGGTCTCTGTCTTCTACCGCCTCCTTTCTGGTCTTACACCCTCTGCTCTTTCCGTGCTTTGTTCTCCCCACCAGGTTTCTGCAGGGCTCACACGGTTGACCATCAATCCCCTTCGGTGAAACTACCTAAATCTAGGATCACTGCTCACCTCCACTCATTTATTCCTCTTTTTCCCCGCTTGTGGAATCAACTTCCACATTCTCTTCAATCCCATTCCTCCCTCCAGATCTTCAAGACAGTTGGTCACCACCATCCCAGATCATTCCCAATCTAAAACAATGATCTCTTCTACCCCCGTAATACCCCCCCTCCCTCCCCCACCACATCCAATCCCTCCTTCAAAAGTTCCAGTTTTTCCTTCCTGAGAGTTTCTGTATCCATCTTGTCCAGCCCAAGCATCCTCTCCTGCCCCTCATTCCTCCCCACACCCATTGTTTGTCTTAGTCTGCCTCTATCTTGGCCTTCAACTCTGCTGTTGGTGTGTCCCCCCTCTCTCCACTGTTCCTTTCACCCTGATCCGTTCAGTGTACCAATTCTAGCTTTTTCACGAGCCTGGACTATGTATACAAAAAAAAGAAGTTAACACACTTACCTTTAATCTGACTCATATAGGCTCAGTTCCCAACCCCACAATAAATTGTCGGAGTGTTGCTTTGCAGGCAGGGCATTGTATCATAAAGGGCACCGTCCATCAGATGCATGTTAATCCTAGTTGTTGGCCATTGAACTGTCCCACAGTATTGTTTACAAAGAGTTGGTGAGTTATTGCCAGTTTAACTTGACTTTTACATCCATTATGTCCACCATCGGATGAAGTTTATAATTCTTGTAGTATGCACCGTTTGTCCACCGGCATCCTGAACAAATTACAAATTACTGCCCAAATCATCTCCTGTTAAATGTGTAAGGCTTGTGTAGCCAATTCGTGAAAGTCTTGGGCTAAAAACGTTCCCTAGCCTACTCCGATAAGAAGGTGGGAATAATTGGGGCCATTAAAGCATTCTCAAGGAGATGCGGATGGGCCAGGCATCTGCCTGGGAGATGGCCAGACGGAGGCCCCTGGAGTACTGGTGGAAAGTGGACGCAGCGACGCGCTGCTCCAGCGCATGCTTCCATACCTGACCTGACCTGAAAGCATTAGTTGTCGCAATAATGGTAGAGAGAGTGAATCTGTGCACAATATCAATGCGCATTGTCGACAACAAAAGAAGTTTACGTCTGTAAAAGAACGTTTAGGACAAGAGAAAAATTCTGAATTTGCTTTCAGAAAAGTCAACGTGGCCAAAATGCACGAGGGCAACAACATTCGACTTGACCTTTTTGAAAAGTCTCAAACAATCACACAAACAGAGGAACAAGATTATCCATTAAAATGTTTAATTTTCAGAGGAAGCCAATTTTCATCTCATTGGTGGGGTTCAGCTCGACCAGGGGAGCTTATCAGGAAAAAGAGATCCCTGTCATGGTAAACGCGTTTACTCTCACCTCCTCCCATGGATTCCAGGGATGATTTTACCATGCACGAAGGTGTGAACGGGTGAGTGAGGACTTCCAAGAGTGTCTGAACAAAAATGGTGCTCAGCTGGAACAATTGACAGGACTGTAACAAGAAAAGGAGACCATGCAGCGAGGACGAAGTTTTAAGACACAACCTCCCATGGAGAAGTTCATCAAAGTGGGATCAAGACTTTTTGAAATACTATATTATGAAAGTATTTTGACCTTTTCTGGCATAACTGATATATGTACTCATACCCATGATCAAGTGAAGCCACAATATGAAACTATCTTGAAAACATCCAAAAGTAGTCCTCCTTAAAGGTATTTTTCATCACTTGAGTTGATGAGCTTATTTCGTCCACCACAGGATGAAGGTCTCCCTCAACATGATCTATTCTGTTCTGTTGAATGCAATTTGGGCTACTCCAGTAGATATTTCAATTTCATCTCTTAATATGATCGATGGTCAACCACTGCTTCTTCTCAGGATTATCTAGGTTGCCAATATTTCATTAGTTGTCCACCAGTTGTCCCTTATTTGTGCTAGATGTCCAGCCAGTTCCATTGCAGTGTTTTTGATTCTGAGTAAAATGGCAAGGAATTTTGTTTTCTGCAGTTTCATCCATTCATTTCTCTTCTTGCCCCTTTTGCCAAGACAGAATTTTCCCATGACTCTTTGCATAGTGATCATTTTCCCCCCATATAATCAGGAATTCTTGATATGGGTGGGGGGAGGGGATGCATTTTTCCTGGCTCCATGTCATGCTGTTAAACCCCAATAGAGTGTGTAACACCCACAACGAATGAAGTAAGCTGGTAGGCCTATGTGTGATAGCAGCAGGTGTTACAGCCTAACATTAATTGATAAATGTGATTATAATTAAATGGCAGGTCTTAGCATGAAAGCCAAACGGTTTTCCCTAAAATCTAGTTTTCTAAGCTCAGCATGACTTCTATTCTTGTGCGTCAACAAACTCATCGACTGCTGGTAAAAATATGTGACGGTGGCCAGAAAGTTAACACAGAAAAGGACGAACATCTGTGCCGAGTTTCGTTGATGCTGCAGGACCATTCCTTCATGGTTGGTGGGGGAACTTTTTGATTCTCCCTTATAAGTGTGAATTGAGAAAATGAAAACGTGGTACCATTTAAAATGAATAGCATTTAATCAACTAAGTGATTGTTAAAACTGAGGTGTTGATTCCAAAGGAGTGGGTACCTGTATCCATGTTATTTGAGAACACTTGGGTCATCCAGCATGGTCAACCTGGTGGCTGACCTGTATCAAAGGAGTGGTTACCTGTGTCCGTGTTATTTGAGAACAGTTGGGTCATCCAGCATGGTCAACCTGGTGGCTGATCTGTACCAAAGGAAAAGCAAATAAGCAAATAAGGCACGATGGGTCTTCACCATAAGCTGAGCCTCATGGTGCTCGCGATCTGACTTCAAACGACTGTCAAAACTGCTGCTTCCAATTAGAGCTTCTTCCTGTGGCCCCACCTCACTCCATCACTCGCTCCTCTCCACCAGAGACAGCTTGGCCCGAAGCCGTCTGGCTCGCGTTACCTCCCCATTATCGCATCTTCTCCTCGTTTCTCCGTTGACCTTCCATCCTGGCCCAGCTGGGGCATCATAGGTTGCCGATGTATTCACGTGTCGCCCTAAGAGCATATCGAGCTCACGAGTGGTGCTTGGTGTGACCAGCCGCTCAGTGCCTTACGACATGAGGTTGTTAAACTGAACAATCATACTTGTTTAATTTCCCCAAGTTAGGAGGTTTTCGACATTTAATTTCAGTGCCTTTTGATATGAAGTTCCACAGGATGGTGCGGAGGTGGCACACTTGGGTTTCAGCTGTTTGTAGTCTGGGCTCGATTCTCCACCCACTATAAACTGTCGGATTGATGCTTCACAGGCAGTGTTGCATCACAAAGTGCACCATCGATTGGATGGATGTGAAGCTGGGTGTCAAGTCTGTTCGTATTAGTCGGTGGAAGTTTAAGATACCAAGGTGTCTAAATTTTAATGATGCCGGTACCCCAGCTAACTAAATGGTGCTGGTACCCTGGCTAAATGGTGCTGGTACGCTGGCTAAATGGTGCTGCTGGTACCCTAGCTAAATGGTGCTGGTACCCTGTGCTAAATGGTGCTGCTGGTACCCCTAGCTAAATGGTGCTGGTACCCTGGCTAAATGATGCTGGTACCCTGCTAAATGGTGCTGGTACGCTGGCCTAAATGGTGCTGGTACCCTAGCTAAATGGTGCTGGTACCCTAGCTAAATGGTACTGGTATCCTGGCTAAATGATGCTGGTACCCTGCTAAATGGTGCTGGTATGCTGGCTAAATGGTGCTGGTACCCTAGCTAAATGGTGCTGGTACCCTAGCTAATAGTGCTGGTCTTGAGCTAAATTCAAAACCTATCCCAGTGTGCAGCGTTGGCAGCACAGGCCAGGTCTCAGCAATGCTGCAACTAGTATGGCGAATTCGTACATGTATCCTAATATACATTCGCAAATGACGACATGAAGTAGTGACAATATAGATATAATTATCACAGATGATTGTGACAGTGGGGTTTGAGTAGATTTTGTAAATATCCAGATGTAGGTGCAGCTTGGAGGTGGATAATAATGGAGAGGGGGGGGAGGGTGATCAGATTCAGGAGAGATATGCAGAAAAGTTTTTCAACAAAGTATTGGCAGATATAGTTTACAATTAGGAAATGTAAGGTGCTTGGGATGTTTAAGAAAATATGGATGACATAATGCATGGGGCAGTCTTGGATTGTAGATTATTGTGTACAGTTTTGTTTGCCATATCTCAGGAAGGACATAGCTGCCAAAGAGAGGGTTTGGCCAAGAGCTACGACATTGAATCAATAGCGAGCTGGACTCAGCAATGAGGAGCAGCTGAATGAGGAGGCGATGACAAGGGGATCCGATGGAGATGTTTAAGATAATGAAGGGTACAGACAAAAAAAAATAGAGAAGAGTGTTTCAACAGAATGGACAGTGACAGGTCCAGGGGCCATACCCTGAGAGTACAGAAGAGGAGAATTAGGATGGTAGTAAGGTCGGGGTCATTCACTCAGACAATAGTAAATGCATGGAATGGTCACCCTGGAAAGACAGTTGGCAGCAGAAAGAATAGATAAGCTTGAACTGGAATTTAATAGGTAAGTAGATGTATTGGGGAGAGGGGGGTAGATGGATATTGGAGAGAACTGGTAGGTAGTTTGGTTATGGATAGGTGATTGTATACATGTGTAGTGATTGTGACATCTATGATGGGGTCATGTCAAAAGGTGGATGTGCTGTCATTGTTTGTTAATTCTTCCCCCTACATCTGTCTTTATCTCCGTTCCCCCCAACATAATGTATATATATATATACTATAATTATGAAAGTATTTTTGACCTTTTCTGGCATAACTGATATATGTACTCATACCATGATCAAGTGAAGCCACAATATGAAACTATCTTGAAACATCCAAAAGTAGTCCTCCTTAAAGGTATTTTTCATCACTTGAGTTGATGAGCTTATTTCGTCCACCACAGGATGAAGGTCTCCCTCAAATGATCTATTCTGTTCTGTTGAATGCAATTTGGGCTACTCCAGTAGATATTTCAATTTCATCTCTTAATATGATCGATGGTCAACCACTGCTTCTTCTCAGGATTATCTAGGTTGCCAATATTTCATTAGTTGTCCACCAGTTGTCCCTTATTTGTGCTAGATGTCCAGCCAGTTCCATGGCAGTGTTTTTGATTCTGAGTAAAATGGCAAGGAATTTTGTTTTCTGCAGTTTTCATCCATTCATTTCTCTTCTTGCCCCTTTTGCCAAGACAGAATTTCCCATGACTCTTTGCATAGTGATCATTTTCCCCCATATAATCAGAATTCTTGATATGGGTGGGGGGAGGGGATGCATTTTTCCTGGCTCCATGTCATGCTGTTAAACCCCAATAGATGTGTAACACCCACAACGAATGAAGTAAGCTGGTAGGCCTATGTGTGATAGCAGCAGGTGTTACAGCCTAACATTAATTGATAAATGTGATTATAATTAAATGGCAGGTCTTAGCATGAAAGCCAAACGGTTTTCCCTAAATCTAGTTTTCTAAGCTCAGCATGACTTCTATCTTGTGCGTCAACAACTCATCGACTGCTGGTAAAAAATATGTGACGGTGCCGAAAGTTAACACAGAAAAGGACGAACATCTGTGCCGAGTTTCGTTGATGCTGCAGGACCATTCTTCATGGTTGTGGGGGAACTTTTTGATTCTCCTTATAAGTGTGAATTGAGAAAATGAAAACGTGGTACCATTTAAAATGAATAGCATTTAATCAACTAAGTGATTTGTTAAAACTGAGTGTTGATTCAAAGGAGTGGGTACCTGTATTCCATGTTATTTGAGAACACTTGGGTCATCCAGCATGGTCAACCTGGTGGCTGACCTGTATCAAAGGAGTGGTTACCTGTGTCCGTGTTATTTGAGAACAGTTGGGTCATCCAGCATGGTCAACCTGGTGGCTGATCTGTACCAAAGGAAAAGCAAATAAGCAAATAAGGCACGATGGGTCTTCACCATAAGCTGAGCCTCATGGTGCTCGCGATCTGACTTCAAACGACTGTCAAAACTGCTGCTTCCAATTAGAGCTTCTTCCTGTGGCCCCACCTCACTCCATCACTCGCTCCTCTCCACCAGAGACAGCTTGGCCCGAAGCCGTCTGGCTCGCGTTACCTCCCATTATCGCATCTTCTCCTCGTTTCTTCCGTTGACCTTCCATCCTGGCCCAGCTGGGGCATCATAGGTTGCCGATGTATTCACGTGTCGCCCTAAAGAGCATATCGAGCTCACGAGTGGTGCTTGGTGTGACCAGCCGCTCAGTGCCTTACGACATGAGGTTGTTAAACTGAACAATCATACTTGTTTAATTCCCCAAGTTAGGAGGTTTTCGACATTTAATTTCAGTGCCTTTTGATATGAAGTTCCACAGGATGGTGCGGAGGTGGCACACTTGGGTTTCAGCTGTTTGTAGTCTGGGCTCGATTCTCCACCACTATAAACTGTCGGATTGATGCTTCAACAGGCAGTGTTGCATCACAAAGTGCCCATCGATTGGATGGATGTGAAGCTGGGTGTCAAGTCTGTTCGTATTAGTCGGTGGAAGTTTAAGATACCAAGGTGTCTAAATTTTAATGATGCGGTACCCCGCGCTAACTAAATGGTGCTGGTACCTGGCTAAATGGTGCTGGTACGCTGGCTAAATGGTGCTGCTGGTACCCTAGCTAAATGGTGCTGGTACCCTGTCTAATGGTGCTGCTGGTACCCCTAGCTAAATGGTGCTGGTACCTGGCTAAATGATGCTGGTACCTGCTAAATGGTGCTGGTACGCTGGCTAAAATGGTGCTGGTACCCTAGCTAAATGGTGCTGGTACCTAGCTAAATGGTACTGGTATCCTGGCTAAATGATGCTGGTACCTGCTAAATGGTGCTGGTATGCTGGCTAAATGGTGCTGGTACCCTAGCTAAATGGTGCTGGTACCCTAGCTAAATAGTGCTGGTCCTTGAGCTAAATTCAAAATACCTATCCCAGTGTGCAGCGTTGGCAGCACAGGCCAGGTCTCAGCAATGCTGCAACTAGTATGGCGAATTCGTACATGTATCCTAATATACATTCGCAAATGACGACATGAAGTAGTGACAATATAGATATAATTATCACAGATGATTGTGACAGTGGGGTTTGAGTAGATTTTGTAAATATCCAGATGTAGGTGCAGCTTGGAGGTGGATAATAATGGAGAGGGGGGGGGGGTGATCAGATTCAGGAGAGATATGCAGAAAAGTTTTTCAACAAAGTATTGGCAGATATAGTTTACAATTAGGAAATGTAAGGTGCTTGGGATGTTTAAGAAAATATGGATGACATAATGCATGGGCAGTCTTGGATTGTAGATTATTGTGTACAGTTTTGTTTGCCATATCTCAGGAAGGACATAGCTGCCAAAGAGAGGGTTTGCCAGAGCTACGACATTGAATCAATAGCGAGCTGGACTCAGCAATGAGAGCAGCTGAATGAGGAGGCGATGACAAGGGGATCCGATGGAGATGTTTAAGATAATGAAGGGTACAGACAAAAAAAAATAGAGAAGAGTGTTTCAACAGAATGGACAGTGACAGGTCCAGGGCCATACCTGAGAGTACAGAAGAGGAGAATTAGGATGGTAGTAAGGTCGGGTCATTCACTCAGACAATAGTAAATGAATGGAATGGTCACCCTGGAAAGACAGTTGGCAGCAAAAGAATAGATAAGCTTGAACTGGAATTTAATAGGTAAGTAGATGTATTGGGGAGAGGGGGTAGATGGATATTGGAGAGAACTGGTAGGTAGTTTGGTTATGGATAGGTGATTGTATACATGTGTAGTGATTGTGACATCTATGATGGGGTCATGTCAAAAGGTGGATGTGCTGTCATTGTTTGTTAATTCTTCCCCTACATCTGTCTTTATCTCCGTTCCCCCAACATAATGTATATATATATATATGTATATGTATATATATATATATATATATGTATATGTATATATATGTATATGTATATGTATATGTAATTGTATATTATCTATCTATCTATCTATCTATATATTATATATATATATATATATATATATATGTATATATCTATATATATATATTATATATATATATATATATATATATATAATATTCTCAAGCCCCCA
>CM068952.1:45508108-45526619 GCA_035128595.1 Eptatretus atami
TATATAATATGTATAATGTATATGTATATATATGTATATGTATATAGTATATGTATATATCTATCTATCTATCTATCTATATATATATATATTATATATATATATGTATTATCTATATATATATATATGTATATATATATATATATATATTCTCACCCCACCCACCCCTCCCTCCCTCCTCTCCACGATCAATAAACTGATAGATTGAATCAATGTGGTGTTGTCATAGTAGGCCATACTCCTCCTGAGTCAAAGTTCCTTTTATATCTGGTGTAGATTTCTCAGCTGTTGGATATAAAAATTAATTGGAGTTTCTACACATGTGGGCATTCAAAAAACTTACACGAACAACATAATCACAATAGTTCATGACGCACTAAAAAAAAAAGAGAATGATGATGAGTGTATTGAAATAAAATAATTTTTACATTTTCTTCGTCGTTACGTATACTGTACTATGTACTTGCATATTGAGAAAATATATATCTTCACGTGTATTGGACAATTGTGAATTTCTCGTTCGCTGATCTTTTTGAATGCTCCTCATATATAGGAATTCAATTTTGTGGATCTAATGATGGTGATAAACTTGTCCGTGTGGGAATAAGCTTTGAAGAAAATACAAAATTACGCAGAAAATCAAAGCGACGATGAACACTGTATAAACAATCACCCATGGTTTTTTAAACTGAGAAAATGGCAGAGAAATGTCATTAATGAACTCTTCCCGGTGTTTGTTCACTGAAAAACACACGTCACGTGCACACGCAACTGAAGTGCGTGCATTGTGTACACAGCAAGGGGATGAAAGAAGCACTTTGAGACTAGAGTTCATAGAACATCTTACCCTGCACTGTCTACAAAACAACAACATGGACGGAGTTTACGAGCGGCAAACTCGATTGGTCGTGATCATGTAAAATGCCGTAATATTTTGTCCAAGTATCGAACTGCTAACGGAAGGGTTTTGAAAGTGCCAAAGGTGATTTGTGTTCTACAGTGTTCACCAACAAGTGATGAAACTGGTCCGACAGCTGAGGGGGTGTGTAGCATGGGGATTCTCATGTGTGTACTATTTGTGAATGTCTTTACAGCTGTGGAGCAACTCTGGGAAGGGTTTGAAACAGCAAAGGGCTTACCTTTGGTAGCCTTTCATGGTTGCTTAATGCAGCTTCTTCGGCGAGAAGAGCATGGGAGGAGTTTTGTTGTGGCCGGGGGTCGGTGGCGAGAACGACCACGAGGTGGGGGAGGTTTGCGTCGTATCCCACCAAACTCCCGGGAATTGTAGGCCGTCGCTCGGATAACTCTGCGAGCCGGGGGGTCGTTTAACCGACCGTGGTCGCCAATATTTCAACGCGGAGCGTAGGTCTATTTGTCTGTAACCAATTTACCTAATTAACTACGCGATTTTGACTACCGGGGAAACCACGCCCTCGCACGTCTTGCTCAAACCGGGTCACTCTACCGACTACCAACTCCGGTTTGGGTCTAGCCGAGAGGAAACTGCCAAAGCCGTGGCGGCTGGAATGAACGGATTATCGGGTTAAAAACCGCGGCTAAACTCAGATCCGAACCATGCTGAGCAAATGCAAGAAGGGACGGAAACAAACTGGGGGCATTTCTAACAAGTTTTATTTACAGTAAATGAAGACACAAAGCAAGACTTAACGCGAATATGCAAGAAGTATTTACAATGACCAAAAAAACACTTATTCAGTTCTACTTAAAGACGGGCCCACACGCAGACACACACACAAAATGAAAAAAACCCAGAGTCTTTATTGGACCCGCGCAGCCGTGGAGAGAGACAAGCTAGGGGCCAGAGTTCGGTGGTGTACTGACCGTCGGAGGAAGAGCGTGCTCCGCGATGCGGCACCTGACAATGGTCGCTGGTTTGGTCCCCAGTCACACGTGTGGGACTCGAGGTTCGTGGTGGAGCTCGGGTGGTGAATGGCCAGGGTCGACGGAGGGGGGTCGGGTCGCTCTTCTCTTCCTCGGAGAGGGCAAGCAGACACGTTCGCCGCCCTGACGCCCACCAAAAACTCTTCAAAAGAACTTTAAAAAGACTCTCCAAGACCCCAAAAGACTCTCCAAGACCTCAAAAAGACTCTCCAAGACCTCAAAAAGACCTTCCAAGACCTCAAAAGACCCCCTGTCTCAGAGAGTGCTCGGGAATTTATTGACCTTCCTCAGCGGGGAGGGCCTTGGTGAACACACCTCGCTGTCCGCCTCTGATTGGACAGGTCCTACGGCCCACCTTTCCGGGCGGGGCCTTGCCCCTGCCGGGAAACCCCAGCCACTCCTCCACGCAGGCCCACACTCGACGAGTAACAGTATCAACACTGCAACGGCCCCTGCTGGGAACCCCAGCCAGTCTTCCATGCGGGTTCATACTTGACGAGTAACAGTATCAATGTTGCACACGCCGTCGTGCAAGAGTTACAACGTTTGTGGAAGGAACGTTGGTGGAAGCGGCAAAGAACGGCTGCAAGACCCTGCCTTGGCAAGGCAGAGTACTTGTAGACAGCGGGTGGGTAGTGGATCGTGATGGGGAATGGAATGGTTGTTGGTTGTTCGTTGGATGTAAAGTTTTAATAACCAAAACAAAAAAGAAATCGCAATGCACGCCTTTGATTCTCCCACTAGACAAAAGGAAGGGGATCTGACTACACACATACTTGACGACATAACTGACTTTTGGACATCTGTATGTTGAATGCAAATGGTTTCCAGATCCGTAACAATATATATAATATATAAAACATATATATATATATATGTATGTAAATTTAAATATGAGTCTCAATCATGTATCTAACCCATAATTGGAGGGAACAACCATCAGCTCTCACCATCAATTACCCAGGTAGCTAGGATTTCCATAATTAACCCCATACTCTTCCAGTCAAAGAAACCTGCATAAAGTAACCAAGAAAATCTACACATGGTAAGCCATTTATATATGTACACCAGCAAATCTGTCCTCACTTCGCTGATGGGAATACTAGAGGAGGGAGGGAGAAAAAGAGGAGGGAAGAGGGAGAGAGGGGTGGGGGAGAGAGAGAGAGAGCGGGGAGAGAGGAGGAGGGGGAGCAAGGAGGGTGGAGAAAGGAAAGACAGTGTGAGGTGAGAGGAAGGGAAGGCAGACGTGCAGTGGAGCGTTAATTACCACCTGGATGTGTCCAGAGACAAACACCACCCGGACGCGTCCAAGGCAAACACCGCCTGGACGCGTCCAGAGACAAACACCGCTCAGATGCATCAAGAGCCAAACACCGCCAGGACGCGTCTGGAGCCAAACTGACCGGAGACAAACACTGCTTGGACATGTGCGGAGACAAATTCCCGTCTGGATATAAACACGCCGGATACGTCCGGAACAAACCCTGCCCGGAAACGTCCGGAGACAAACACCATCCAGACATAACCACCAAGATATGTCCAGTGATAGAGACAGAGACAGAGAGGAAGACAGAGAGGAGGGGAGAATGAGAGAGGTGGAGGGTGCTGCACTGTATTGGGAGGGCGTAGAGCAAGGGTAGGAAAGAGAGAGTTATGCTTTAATGACACACACAACACACACACACACCACACACACACACAACACACACAGACACACACACGCTTTGCAGCAACAACCCAAAAAGCGTGAGGAGCTTTCACCGAAACAATGTTGCAATTTGTATGGAGGTTTCAGGGATATGTTCACAAACATCAATCTTTATAAAAAGCTGTGTGTGAGAGTGGAAAAAATTTTGGCTCGGTAGTTTAGAAACACGTAATTATGGCAAATGGCTCGGAAATCGGGTGTTATTTCATACCAACTCGCTCTCTGGATGGAGCACAAACCACTCGATCAGGGTGATGGAGCACAAACCACTCGCTCAGGGCAACGGAACATGAACACCTCGCTCAGGGTGATAGAGCATGAACCACTCGCTCTGGGTGATGGACACGAACACTCGCTCAGTGTGACGGAGCACAAACCATTCACTCATGGCGAAGAAGTATGAACCACTCACTCAGAGTGATGGAGCATGAACCACTTGGTCAGGGTGATGGAGCACAAACCACTCACTCAGGGTAGCAGAGTACAAACCACTTGCTCAGGTGGCAGAGCACGAACCACTCACTCAGGTGCAGAGCACGAACCACGCACTCAGGGTGAAGGAGCAGGAACCACTCACTCAGGGTGATGGAGCATGAAACATTCGCTCAGTGTGACGGAGCATGAACCACTCAGTCAGGGTGACGGAGCACGAACCACTCACTCAGTGTGACGGAGCACGAACCAGTCGCTCATGGCAAAGGAGCATGAACCACTGGCTCAGGGTGAGGAAGCATGAACCACTTGCTCAGGGTGATGGAGCAGGAACACTCGCTCAGGGCAATGGAGCACGAACCACTCGCTCAGGGTGGCGGAGCACAAATCACTCACTCAGGGTGACAGAGCACGAACCACTCACATCAGGGTGACAGAGCGTGACCACTTGCTCAGGGCAACAGAGCACGAATCACTTACTCAGGGCAACAGAGCACAAACTACGCACTTCAGGGTGACGGAGCACGAACCACTCGCTCAGGATGATGGAGCACGAACTACTCACTCAGGGTGACAGAGTAAGAACCACATGCTCAGGTGATGGAGCACGAACCGCTCGCTCAGGGTGAGGAGCAAGAAACCACTCACTCAGGGTGACGGAGCACGAACCACTCGCTCAGGGTAACGGAGCATGAACCACTCGCTCAGGTGACAGAGCACGGACCACTCGCTCAGGCTGACGGAGCACGAACCACTCACTCCGAATGACGTGCGCGGCAAAAGCGTCCGCAGAGAGTGAACGATTCGCTCAGAATAACGTCGGGCGTACCGCTGTCGACAATGGGCGCTCGGCAAGTGGCTTAAGCACTCGTGCAGCACTCCAATTAAATGGTTGTTAAGGAAAGGTAGGGAGCCTGTCGCTGCATATCATAAAGCATCCCTTTAACATTAAAGCCGGTCTTCACCGTGCACGTAGCAGTTAATGAAATAAAATGAATTGTTCAATAATGACTATCCACAAAGAGTTGCAGCTTATTGCAGGACAACCAGAGAGACATCACAAAGTTTAATCACCCATGAAATAAAGATTGCAGATAATCCACCATCTTGCCTGCTTGTCTGTGCATGCGTCACGTGGTACATCGGTTTGGGGTCCGCGCAAACGTTATACCTTTTTTTCGTTTTTTTTTAAACCAGATTTGCTTTGATTCTTCGTAGAGCACCTCGTGAAACTCAGAAAATATAGACACAGATTTGGCAGACTATGCATAAGCAGTCCCTCTGGGGACAGGGCGTGGTCTAGCAGTGAATGCATTAAATCATATAGCTCAATGAAGCTGGTTAATTTTGGCACGTTCCTAATTTTTTGTTCACTCAATATATTCTCCTAACAGTAGAAAAAGGTAAATTTAATGCTTTGGAAATTTCACATTTTCTTGTGCATGTATGGAGAAGGAGGGAACATAGCCTTGCTTGCTTAAAGTAAATAGGTATATAGGCTTAGTTATAAACTCGTTAATTGTTTAAATTATCAGATTTCACAAGATTTTGACACTTATTTGGTCCGGATGATATCCGATCCAAAAAACCGAAATAATATTTCGATGATTTACTTTTATTAGTCCGTGAGAGTAGATCGTGGAAAATGTATCATATAATGCATGAAATCGCTCCAAGCCCTAATTTGCGATTTGAAACTATAGAACTTACAAAAGTGATGTACACAGCGATTTGTTGCTATGATGAATAGGCATCGATATGAGTGAGGAAAGTGACAAAAAAAAACCTTTATCTTAAATAAATCGTTGTGGCCTGTTCTAAGTCAGGGCATGGTTGAGCAGACTAAAAAAACATTGCGGCTTCAGACCCCAGCGAGGTTAGGCAGGAAACGCCTTAAGACCCCAGACGGCGAGGTGGCCGAATATACCTGATGAAGGATATAATTAAATAAGGTGGTTAATTATCTTCAAAGGGGTGTTTTAATTAACTTAAACACCCAATTTGCACTCTTGCATTTCCTTGAGGTTTTCTTAGAAAGCATGCAAAGTTTCAGGCTGCTCGGTTTTATGGTTTTGGAGTTGGGGAGGACACACACACACACACACCACACACACACCACCACACACACACTGACATTTATTAGTGTAGATATTTGTCATAGGTTTTTGTTTTTAAATCACAGAAGATTCATTTTAAGCAGGTCTCAAGTCTGTGTTGCTGTTTTTAACAACATAAATATTTTTTGTGAGGTCATTGACGTTTAGTTCCTTTGTAATGTATATCCCAGGGCTGGCAGAACCACCTTAGAGGTATGCGTACTCGCCTGGGTGTAGATCTTGGCCACAGATATAAACTGTCATCCTGGTGTTTCGCATGCAAGAATAGGCAATCAATGTGTACTCTGTCTTTCGCAAGGAAGTTAAGCTGAGGACTTGTCTGCCAACACTGATTGTTGCTGGACATTAAAGATTGTTGGTATCTTCTGGACATTAAAGATGTGTGTTAATGTGTCTGGACATTTAATGCTGGACATTAAAGATGTGTTGGACATTAAAGATTGTTGGTATTAAGAAAACAACCTTGGTATCTTCTACAAAGAGTGAGGGAGTTATTGCCGGCATCCTGAATAAATTCCAAATTCCTGCCCAGCTGACTGCTGAGAAAGCAATGCAAAGCATCCAGCACAGCTCTTGCCAAGAAACTATGTTGGCAGCATCGATGCTCTGTAAAGGGTGTGATGGTATGATGATGATATGACGACGATGACGATGACGTGACGATTGTATATCCCAGTGATCTGGGCAGTTTGCTAAGTAACATATTTAATCTGAACAACTAACATAAAATTTGCTCTTCGTGATCGATTTCTGTCCTTACCTGTTCAATGGGTTTGAGCAAATACAACTAGACGACCCGTGAACCCGTTGGGTTCCCGTTGTGACAGCGGTTGATGAAAAAAATAATTTCAAGCAACAAAGAGATAGCTCCAGCGAACTATACTGCTGAGGTTGTTTTCATTGATCAAATTCTCCCGAAGAGTACTTGCTGAATCACGAATTGATTTTTTCATAATTTTTTCGTTGCCCGATTTTAACGAAACTTGATACTGCACAGCGCAGGCGAATGGTGAGTCAGGTGGGCCGAAAATTTTTGCACTATCGTGTAATGTTTTGGCTGTATTTCGGGAACATACATACATACATACATACATACATATATAAAAGATGAGAGTTTTAGTAATATATAGACGACCCGTGAACCCATTGGGTTCCTGTTGTGACAGCGGTTGATAAAACAACAATCATTGCAAGAAAAAAAAAAACGATAGCTCCAACGAACTATACCGCTGAGGTTGTGTGCATTGATCAAATACTCCCGAAGAGTATTTGACTGAATCCGGGAATTGATTTTTTAATAAATTTTTTTCGTTGCCCAATTTACAGAAACTTGATACTGCACACGCAGGCGAATGGTAAGTAAGGTGCCCTAAAATTTTTGCACTATCATGTACTGTTTTGCTGTATTTTGGGAACATACATATATACATACATAACAATGAGAGTTTTAGTAATATATCGATAGATATTTCGGGTGATTGGAGGAGTGAGTTTTAAAGCCGAAAACCATGAAAAATAACTTGCATTCACTTTACTCCATTATGACAATTCACTAACATTAGATACAATGGAATATGGAGGAGGTTAAGTTTTTCCTTTTTCAATCCATTCTGTAACGAAAAACTGATCGTATCAGAGATGTAATGATAGAAATGAGAAGATAAAAAAATGAAAAGAGGGAAATTAGATGATGTAAATGAATTTTTTTATGCCTCCACTTACGCAGCCGCCGGAGGCATGTTTTTGGGTTGTCTGTCCATCTGCACGTCTGTCTGAACATACGTACATACGTCTGTCCTTCCGTACGTACGTCCACCGTCCATGTTAATTTTCTCTGTTTTCTCTGCAACGCTTAACGATTGGCAATAAATTTTCACCATAGGTGCGACTACAAATGTAGAATGTTTTAATGACTATGATGACGTCATATGTCACGTGGTGTGGCTGCCATGTTGGAAAGAAGGAAAACTTTGGACATCGGTATCTCCGAAACCGCTCCATGGAAAAATTGAAACTGGCACATGTCAAGTACTCCCCATGGGAAACAAGTGTGGTTTTTGTTGATGTCATAGGTGGCTTCGTTATGACGTCAGAATTGCATATGTCGAATGCTTTATCCAAACAGTATGAAAAATTTTTGAGGGTCATTGAGGACTAAAATTGTATGGGGGAAACATTGATGACGTCATGGTCACGTGGTTTGGTCAGCCATATTGTTTTTAAACATAAACTTTCAAAAATCTTCTCTCCGAAAAGGCTGAACATATGCAGGCGAAACTTTACACAGTCATAGGTATGATCACCTATTCATGAGGAACAAAAAGATCTCCACCATAGATATCATTTTTGCATGATTTGGCAGCCATGATTTTTTTGAGAATAAACATTTAAAAACTTCTCTCGCCGAACGGCTTGACAGGTCGAGGGAAACTTCACCCACATGTTCCCCAAGCCTGGAGATACCAGGGTGTTCACAGATAATTAATAGGTCAACATGGTCTGGCAGCCATTTTGTATTGCCGTAAATCTTTTTTTTTAAATTCTTTCTCTTGAACGCTTTTGTCAATTGACATGAAACATCAAAATTGATCTAGTAGTGATTTGGGAATATATGTTTTTAAATTTAACCTCATCAGGCGTCTGGCGGACGCATGGTCTGGCAGTCAAGATTATTTACTAATTTGATTCTGGGTTCAGGGTTTTAAATAAACTTGAAACAAGTCCTGTATGTATAATGACGTAATAATGTGGGGCGAAGGCATATCTGGCGATGTTGTGAGTGCCTTTCGAGTTTAATGATAAAAGAGAAAAAAACATTGAGAAAAACACTTCAATGAAAACTTTTGTTTTAGGAACAGAACAAGAACAAACGAACCCAGTAAAAACACCAACGTAAAGAATACACAGGTAACGTAACGAAGATCTCTCGATTTATACAGCGTATGGCTTTAAGAGGTATAAGAAAGAAGAGACAAGTCATGGTGTTTTTGTAAAATGACTCCCTCGTCCTTATGGGGTTTTTTATTGGCTAGCAGGATAACTTTGAGGGACAGAAGGGTAAAAAGTCGAATCCAAGAGACATTTATTAAATTAAATGTTCATCAAAAATAAATTATTATAAAATTAAAGCAGAAGCATTTTCCTCAAGATTTCCATGAACTGCTTAAGATTATCTTCTTCTTCTTATTATTTTATGGCCAACAATTATTCCACATCCTTGTGGGGTTGGCCAGGGGAAGTTTGGCCTTAGTCTTTCCCGAACCGGCTCGACAGCTGACTGACATTCGACTAAAGTTGGGACAGGAATTGGGAATTTGTTCAGGGTGCCGTGATTAGCTTGCCTCCACTTTGCGGAGAACACAGTGGATATTTAATGTCCACTAACTAATGCCGGCAGTGACGGCACACCCATTTAACATCCTCGAGGGATGGCACATACATTGATGAATAACTGCCCTGTGAAACGCAGGATGAGAGTTTATAGCTGGGTCTAAATTCAACTCAGGCTGGGAGGTTCGAAGCGTGTGTGCATACTTCTAGGCCATCCTGCCAGTCCAACTCTTAAGATTAATATATAGAAACACTTTATTATAATAGGAAAAATCAAATCTGTCTTTAAATATAATCAATAATTAATCAATGTGACCGTTTTGCTTGTACTGCTCAACTCTTATTGGCATTGACTCAATTAGTTTTGGATTATGTTTGAGTGATTTCTTTTTCCAAGCTTTTGTCATGCACTCCAGATGATGATAAGGCTGTGCACATCAATTTTTTATCTCTCTCAAATGTATGACCCTTCATTACCTCCTGTTTGGGTCAATTTGGCACAATTAAAGAACAAGCTCAAATGAGCTAAGATCCTCGTCCTCTTAATGATGACGTCATAAAAACGAATATGACGTCATTGTGATGTAATAAGGTTTGCGATAAATTATTCTGTGCTAATGCCCGCTTGATTCCCGCAACACAAAATTCAAACAGCTTGCCTAGTTTCGAGATAATGGTAGAGGCGATTTCCATTAGCGGCGGATATTATGACATCAACATTTTTTCTCGGAAGATTTCAAAATCGAGATGGTTACTGCTGCGTGTGGGCTTTCTGCATATACGTGGCAAGTTTCACGAAGATCCGATGAAAACTCTGGGTTGTGAAACAAAAAATGTCAATTAATAGGAATGACGTCATAAAAATTGATACATGACGTCATGTGATGTATCATATGTGCGGTAATTCATCTCTGCTAATGCCCTGTTCGATTTCCCGCAAACAGAATTCAAAAAGCTTGCCTAGTTTTCGGAGATAATTTTTTAGGCGATTTCCATTTAGCGAGATAATTTTGACGTCATAACTTTTTTTCTAGAGAATTTCAAAAATCGGAGATAGTTACTGTCTGCGCAGGGTATTTTTACTAATATTGGCCCCCAAGGTTTCAAAGGAAGTTTCGATGAAAACTGTAGGCTGTCTGAAACAAAAAAGTCCACAAGAAGAAGATGAAGAACACAAGTGAGTAAGACTAGAGATCCTCCACGAGGATCTAAAAAAACTATTTTCATGTACTGTAACATTGTAATGTAACTTGACAGCAGTCGATAGAAAACATGAATGTTCGATACAAGCATCAAGTTTGGCCACACACAGTTTCTGCAAGTTGACTTCATCTTCACAATCCCACGGCGTGACGAATCATGCGATTTAATCCATGACCCTGGAAACGTAGATTTTCTGGAGATCATGACACACCAACTCCAGAGGAGGCAACCATTTTCCACGCTGAGTTCATTTTTACGTGCTTAATAGCCGTAAAAGTTTTGGGTCACCCTCAGGTGACAAATGCCATCCACGCTGCACAGCCTGCGACAGCTCAGGAAAGAATGGCGTCCTTTGAGTATACATGCTGGATCTGGCGCTGTCGACAGACAATCTTCCAGGTGATCCATCGGTGCAGATAATGGATCTCGCGAAGTGCGAATCGTCAACCAATTCGGAAAAAGGTAACCGACTCATGCATCTGCCTTGGCGATAGACGACACCAGGCTTATCAACATGGCTTTTTTCGATGACAGTTCTCGCCCATATAACCCGGAAACCAGTGGAAACAGACCTGCGGTCTCAGTGTCAGGAAAAAATGGGGAACGTTTCCATATCCATAATATGAAGATTGTCTTTGTTGATACAAAACAAAAGACCAACTAGCGATAACAAGCCAGAGATTAAAATTAGTTGCTTTAACCATGCTCGAGACAATTACCGGATCAAAATTGAAGAAGAAGACTCTCTGCTACCCACTGTTTTTCTTTCGTTTCTTAGGCTTTACTTATTTCATATTAAAAAATAACCCCATGCACATACATGAAGCAGAAAACATGTGTATGGCATATGTGCATATAATAATACATCTGTGGTTAATACCTGGATTCTATTCCAATTGCACTGGGCTGTGACTAACACCAGGCCCTGAGACCTGCAAGGCAAATGCCAAATCTGTGCGATGCTGTCATGCAAATGAGAGGCGGCATGTTTTTATTGGGATGAAGTTCAGGCCAGCTGTCCAGACCAATGGTGCAAAGCAGTGGGTTGGAGTCAGGGCAGATGAAGCACTGACTCATGTTGACTTAAATATCGTGATATTTTTAAGTCCAAAATATTAATTAAAACTCCGAATAAAATTTACTAAACATCCCTGAAAAACTCAGAGCTTGTTCTGTAATCTTATCATATAAGCTATGTACCAAAGTTTGGTTGAATATGTTAAAGGGTATGGGGGGGGGGAAAGGTCTGAAAACCACAGGTGGGACAGACAATGGGACGATTGACGGACAGATGAGAGCAAATCCTTTATTCTCTAACTCCGGTGAACCGAAGGGGACTTTAAACATAGAACGCACTTCGGTAATAAGGAGTGCATACCTGCCGCCAGGCTGAAAGTTTACGTTTTGTATCCACACTCGCTGAGAGCCGTGATCTGTGATCGAGACTTCTAGACCCAAACTGAATTTGTCTCATTCTCGTACCAGAATGTCCTAACCAACTCAATCCACATTGTTTCGGACCAAATCTGTCCACAACTTTTTGAGATATCGTGCTATATATAGTATTCTAGGCTCCTCATTCTATCTAATGGTGAAGAATCACTCTAAAAAAATTCTAGATACTCGGGATTCCGGAATGTTTACCGAGTAATCTATAATTTTCTCCTGGTGCACAAACCCACCTGTACCACTAAATTTCGTCCAATCCGCCAAAACGTGATTATTGATTGTGAATGCCTATTCAACGCAAACAGGTCAAACAAAAAATAGTATCAGAGGTGAATAAATATAACTCCACCTACTCTCAAATTTCCCGGATGAAGGCAGGATGGCCTGGATGTTGGCTTTTCATGCCTGTTTAAGGTGTCATGGATTAAGATCCTAGAGGTCAGTTAGCGTCAAAAAGCCCCGTGTCGGGATGTTATATGAACAGCGATGATAGGGTTGATGCAGCCTGTCATCCTTTCCGAGGTCAGCAAATATGGTACCAGCGTGCTGGTAACAGAGGGCATTGTATGCAGCAGCACAGCCGCACCCCAAAAATATGCAGCCAAGCAGCCACAGGCCTGGCAGTACGAATAAAAATAAAACTCAGGTTGGTGCAGGTGTATTAAAGGATATGAAGTAAATATCGCTCCTATAATTAAAATTGCTGTTTGAAATCGTGGTATAGAAAGGCTTGCCATTGATTTCAGTGACTCAGCTTTTGTGTCGCCCTTGAGCTGTCCTGTCCAGTCTGGGTTTGAATCTTGGAACCCAGCGATATAAACTGAATGCAATGCTAGTGTTTTCACATGCTGGTGAGGCAATCAATTTGTGTACTGTCGATTGGAACGACAATATGCCAGAGGAAGAGTCGGTTGTTTATCGCCAGACCTGGAAAATAATTACATAACTTCCTGCTCGAGTGTGCAGGGGCACTGCATCAGCGTAGTAGCCGCACCTTGGAAGTGATGCAAGTTGGCGGGTTGAATTCAAGAATTGAATCCAAGTCCAACATAAAGGCCCTGTACACCTTGACGATTTAGCCAACGTATGCTGACGTATGCAACATTGGGCTAAAACGCTGGCACACGTCGAATACATTATGGGTAAATTTTGTATACGTTAAGAGCAGCTTGAAAAACACTGCCATAATACGTCGTAGTACGCTGGCTTTTCATCGTTGTACTTTGCGGTTGTCCTCAAATTTAGCATGCACATTGAAATTTTACGACGTATGCCAGCGTATGACTCACACGTTCCGCTACGCTGGCCATAAGTTTTGTCGGCAACGTTATGCGATTGTTGACACACGTTGCTTGTAGTTTTACTCATAAGTCGAAACACGTCGAGGTAATGATTAGCGTAACCCGAAACTTATTTATAACCTAGTGAAGTAAGTGTTTTGTTAGGCACGTTACATGATGTTGCACACACGTCGAGGCACGTTATGCGATCGTTGACACATCGTCGAGGCCGTTACTTGTAAGTTACTCATAAGTCGAAACACGTCGAGGTAATGCTTAGCGTACCCAAACTTATTTCTAACCTATGAGTAACGTGCTTTGGGAACTACTGTGTAACGTACCTCCAACGCATATTGATGTATGGTAGACGAATTTGATTGACGTCTTTTCCGGATCGAACCACAGAACATTACTGAACGTTTTTCTAATTTACAGCTACTCGTATAAATAGCGTATTGGCAGCGTTTAAAAAAAAACAAACAAAAAAAACAATAATCTTCCGATATTTCGTCACGTGCCGTTTACGCTCACGTCCGATTGCCTCTTCATTTGCTCATGTCTTCTTCTTAGTTCCCTCCTCTGTGAATATTTCTGTTTGAGGATATTGTCACGTCGACGTCGAAACTTAAAGCCAATGTCCGAATATATTTTAAAATTCGGTGGTAAGCTAAAAAAAAAAAAATAATATAAAAAACAAGAACAACAACAACTTCAGATATTTCGTCCGTGCTTCAATGGAGCCAAGGAGAAAAAAATGTGCCTTACGGAGAAATAAGTTTTTCCGGTACGCTAAACATTACCTTCGACGTGTTCGACTTGATGAGTACTTACAAGGAACTTGTGTCGACGTGTGTCACACGATCGCATATCGTGCCAACAACTTATTCCCAGCGTAGCGGAAACGTGGAGCATACGCGGTACGTCGTGAAGTTTTTCAAGCATGCTTGAAATTTTCACGACGTACTAACGTAACACGAAATATGACAGCATCTTCATCGTTTTTCAGCGTGCTCTAACGTATACACAATTTTCCCATCACCGTATTCACGTGTGCCAGCGTTTTAGACACATTTTTCATAAGGTCGGCATACGCTGGCTAAATCGTCAAGGTGTGACTGCGATGTTGACACTTCCCAAAATTCTCAGGCGGGTTATGATTTAAATCGGCGTGGCGGACAGTTTTTTTAACAGGCTACGTCACTAGTTCGTCGCGATACGTGCAGCGGCTAATGCCTAAGTTAAACTATCGTTGGGCCAATAGGTGTGACCGCCGCCAACTAGGCTAAGCATTCTTGTATAAGTTTTCTATAAGACAACGAAACGTTCCTGTTGCCGTTACTATATGGTTAATGCATACGACCAACACTTTATGAATACGACCAAAACTTTAAAAAAACATCCAAAATTTAGCGTACGCCAACGTTTTTACATCTTTTTATAACGTTGCCATTGCTGGCTAAATCGTCAAGGTGTGACAGCGCCTTTATGCATTCATTTGCAAAAATTCAGCACCCGAATTAAAACTGTAATTCCTGAATCCTGCATCTGATGACACTAAGATTACATCAGAAAATAAATAAATAAAATGAAATATAAATAAATCAGGTCACTAACTGTGCAGGTTGGAACTATCCCTCAGCACAATCTTAGTCCCTTGTCCTTCATCGTTAAAATGACATCACTTTTTCCATCTTGTCCGTATTCTATGAGTCTTCGATAAGTAAACGACGAATGTTCTGCATAACACACTGGATAAAAGTTGTTGTTCCATGATGCAGCCTGTGGCTGCTTGGTTGCAATATTTCTGGAGCGTGGTTGTGGCCTATATGCAGAGCCCCTGTTTAACCAGTAAGGTGGAAACTATTTTGCTGACCTCAGAAGGATGACAGGCTGAATAACCCACCTGGTGTCAATTCAACGCTACAGACAGGGGCTTCGAACTCAAAGACCTAAAATCTTGAGTTAGCCACCTCAATCATAAAGCCAACACCAGACGTTGGATAAAGGTAAGTGCTTTGATGTTTCAATAGAAATGTATAAACACACTCGTGCTCGAGTCCAAAGTCCTTCAGCGCTCAAGTTTTTCCGCTCATACAAACAGCTCAAAGGAAGCTTCTCTCAAGGAATTGTCAGCACGAAAGAAAGGAAGGTTGTGGGTTCTTGGTGACCATTCGTAGCAAAGAAGCCATTCGACATCAGTGTGACCCTCCTTGGCTTTTTCATCAAGATCTTGGCTAATTCGTTGTTCACGCTTGGCGTCTTTGGTTTTCTATAGGTTTTCTTGGCGTATAGCTTTTCTATTCTCATCGCTTTTTCCGAAATCTTGTGAATTCTTGGCTTTTTTTATTGCTCACCTAGGCATTTATGAAATGAGGAGTGTCACACTGATTCACATGAGAGATTTGAACACCTGTGGTGCGTAATTTGTCGAAAGTTCAGGATTGCAGCCGAACAACAACCACTCTGAAAATAGCAGGGAGTGGGACCTGGTGCCAAGGAACACCTGAAAAGATCAGACCACTTTGCTCGCGGATCATGTTCAGGTTCCGGTGACAATTCGCCTACTTTCTTGTTCATTGTTGAAGAATCTCAAAGATTGAAGAACGACAACCGTGGGACGTTTATTCTTCCGTCCACGAAATGGCCGAACTTTGCGTGGAGCCACCTTTTTTACCTGCGAAGCAAACAACATCGATCAGTTTAGAGTCCGGTTGGGGCTTGAACCCAGAAATCCGTCCGCAATCATGATCGCAGAATAACAAAAAACTTTTACCTTCTAGAGTTCTGGAGTAAAATGGAAAAGCAACAACAAAATGAACCCTCAGCTAGCATTTACGTGGTCCATCATAACCACTGCGGCGAGAAGGTGAAGTTCACTTCGAGGAGAATGAGACACAATGCACGCAAGGCAGATGAATGCAGCGATGGAGAGATGTTTGTGCTCGCAGCCTAGTCCTGGTAAAATGTTTTCATCAAATGACACGACTGAGGGCGCAGCTGTTGCCCGTGCGGGATAATGGAAAGAGACGCGACGTGCGATCGCGTATATGTTGGCGATCCCCGACTGCTTGGACTGCTAAAGCCATCAGAAGGACGTCTTGAGTTTTACAAACATGGCTTCATGCTATGGCAACTGCTCTCGTTCGTTGCTCCGGCTGGACCAGGGTAGTCCCGGTATGCAACTCCCGGTGGAACACTTTGCAGGTGGAGTCCCACCGCGGGACTCCGTCGTTTCACACTTTGAAATATACTCGTATACAGTATGGTCAAATCGTCTCGCTTTCCCACGTGTCCCTCGCGAAGGGTCGGCCGAGCTATCATACGATCACTCAAACAAACTACAAATTCTCGTCCAAATCACCTTCGTCGAGCGTCAGACTGGTCGGGTGCCGGTTCGTGAAAAACTTAGATGTAAAACGTTCCTCCCTTCATCAAAGAGAAGGTGGGAATAATTGGCGGCCATCAAAAGACGAAAAACATTAATAATAAAGATGAGCAAAAAGCCTGAAAAATATACCATCAAAAGGAAGGGACGTTCACTGTAACGGATGCTGCTGTGGCCTTCATTTAATAAATGGGAGTTCAGATGAGATTACAATAGTTTTTTTTTTTACTTCTTCAATAACAATATAAGTTGAGAAAATATTTCCATAATTATTACATTTCTTTTATTAAATAAAATAAATTACAAAACCTTGACAATTCTGGAGCACTCCATATGCTTTATTTCACTGGAGAGAAAAAAAAAAAGAACAAGAAAAATAGCAATGAGGATTGCAGACCCTCGCCAGGACTGCTTTTGTGTGTGTATTTTGTGTGGCGTTTATGTACTTGGTGTCCCCTCCCTCCCTCCCTCACCTCCACGATCAATAAACTGATAGATTGAATCAATGTGGTGTTGTCATAGTAGGCCATACCTCCTCCTGAGTCAAAGTTCCTTTTATATCCTGGTGTAGATTTCTCAGCTGTTGGATATAAAAATTAATTGGAGTTTCTACACATGTGGGGCATTCAAAAAACTTACACGAACAACATAATCACAATAGTTCATGACGCACTAAAAAAAAAAGAGAATGATGATGAGTGTATTGAAATAAAATAATTTTTACATTTTCTTCGTCGTTACGTATACTGTACTAATGTACTTGCATATTGAGAAAATATATATCTTCACGTGTATTGGACAATTGTGAATTTCTCGTTCGCTGATCTTTTTGAATGCTCCTCATATATAGGAATTCAATTTTGTGGATCTAATGATGGTGATAAACTTGTCCGTGTGGGAATAAGCTTTGAAGAAAATACAAAATTACGCAGAAAATCAAAGCGACGATGAACACTGTATAAACAATCACCCATGGTTCTTTTAAACTGAGAAAATGGCAGAGAAATGTCATTAATGAACTCTTCCCGGTGTTTGTTCACTGAAAAACACACGTCACGTGCACACGCAACTGAAGTGCGTGCATTGTGTACACAGCAAGGGGATGAAAGAAGCACTTCTGAGACTAGAGTTCATAGAACATCTTACCCTGCACTGTCTTCACAAACAACAACATGGACGGAGTTTACGAGCGGCAAACTCGATTGGTCGTGATCATGTAAAATGCCGTAATATTTTGTCCAAGTATCGAACTGCTAAACGGAAGGGTTTTGAAAGTGCCAAAAGGTGATTTGTGTTCTACAGTGTTCACCAACAAGTGATGAAACTGGTCCGACAGCTGAGGGGGTGTGTAGCATGGGGATTCTCATGTGTGTACTATTTGTGAATGTCTTTACAGCTGTGGAGCAACTCTGGGAAGGGTTTGAAACAGCAAAGGGCTTACCTTTGGTAGCCTTTCATGGTTGCTTAATGCAGCTTCTTCGGCGAGAAGAGCATGGGAGGAGTTTTGCGGCGGGGTCGGTGGCGAGAACGACCACGAGGTGGGGAGGTTTGCGTCGTATCCCACCAAACTCCCGGAATTGTAGGCCGTTCGCTCGGATAACTCTGCGAGCCGGCGGGTCGTTTAACCGACCGTGGTCGCCAATATTTCAACGCGGAGCGTAGGGTCTATTTGTCTGTAACCAATTTACCTAATTAACTACGCGAT
>CM068952.1:45527476-45537757 GCA_035128595.1 Eptatretus atami
CTTGGCCCCTGCCGGGAAACCCCAGCCACTCCTCCACGCAGGCCCACACTCGACGAGTAACAGTATCAACACTGCAACGGCCCCTGCTGGGAAACCCCCAGCCAGTCTTCCATGCGGGTTCATACTTGACGAGTAACAGTATCAATGTTGCACACGCCGTCGTGCAAGAGTTACAACGTTTGTGGAAGGAACGTTGGTGGAAGCGGCAAAGAACGGCTGCAAGAACGCCTGCTTTGCAAGCAGAGTACTGTAGACAGCGGGTGGGTAGTGGATCGTGATGGGGAATGGAATGGTTGTTGGTTGTTCGTTGGATGTAAAGTTTTAATAACCAAACAAAAAAGAAATCGCAATGCACGCCTTTGATTCTCCCACTAGACAAAAGGAAGGGGATCTGACTACACACTACTTGACGACATACCTGACTTTGGGACATCTGTATGTTGAATGCAAATGGTTTCCAGATCCGTAACAATATATATAATATATAAAACATATATATATTGTTACGGTTCGGAAATTCGGCAACACCATAAAGGTCCGTAGGTGAGGGATATATTTCTTAAGTACATGTGTAGTTAGCCCAACCCATTGTATAGAGGAATTAATGTGATTCATTCGGCCTGCGATCCTTGAGTTAGGCGTTTTTCTGTTAATACTTTGTTTTGAGCACCCACGCCACAACAACATACAAAACGCCAGCAGCAAAAACCTACTCTTCCACCGCTACCGCAAACCTCACATCACCGCCATTCCAAACAGCACATGCCATCGAACACCGCCGAACAACCTCCACCACCTCTCCTACGGCCATTCCGCACCACCTGTGGCGCCGAGCGTCGAGCTGTCTTCAGCGAGACACGCGAGACGCGAGTGCAGATGGCGGGGTTTTCTGAGGAGAATTCGGATCAGGAATGATGCACGCCCACATCTGATCCACCAATCAGGAAGCGCGGGGCGGCTTGGCCCCACCTCCAGACGCGCCTGACGAAAATCGCATATGCAAATTTGAGGATCAGGAATGATACACGCCCCCTTTTTCCCCGTCCATCGGCGAGCGTGGCTCCGCCCCTGAGGTCGTTTGGATCCGATAATTTGCATATGGTGGACCCGAAGCCGATAAAAGGCGAGCGCAGGGAGTTGAGCAGTCAGATCGGTGGAGCAGTGTCGTGGACAGTGTCGGTGGAGCAGCAGATCGGTGAAAAGTATCGAGGAGTGTCGGTGGAGCAGCCAGTTGAGCAGTATCGTGGGGCGAAGCCAGTAGAGCAGGATCGTGAGCAGTATCGGTGGAGCAGGAGATCGGCGAGGCGAGATCGGTGGGGCAGACGGCTGCGGAGGCGAACGGCTGAGGTGGACCTGGAGGCTCGCGTCGCGGGATTCGAGCGAGCCAGCCATACTCCCTCCCCAAGAGCATCAAACAATTCCCCCCTTTTCCCCCGCGCTGAGAGAGGTGCGACAAGGGCCCCGTTCCACCCACACCAGCAGGTGCCCACGGAACCGCCGTGCAGCGAACATTCTGCGGCTCGCCACAGGGCGCGGGTAGGACCCTTCGGTCTCGTGGGCCTGGCCGCTCATCCCAGGTCCCACGCGCATTAGGCCCACGGGCCCAGTCTGACTCCCTTGCCTTTGAGGGGGTCTTTTCTTTGCTTCGGTGTGAATGCGTGTTTGTGGCGCCGTGTCTGGTAAGGTAGAATTGTATAAGTGGTCCGTGTGTCGTGTAGTCGGTTTAACTCTTCCTTTTATATGTGCATTTCTTTTGTTCTGTGTGATATATGTGCAATCGCTTATTGTGATGTAAATACATGCTGTTTGCTTTACGTGTGCTATAGGTGTGCTCCGCGTGCCGCGGAATAAATGTGCTTGTGTGAACTGTTTTCCCGTTTCGCTTCGTCTTTTTAATTGAACCTCCATCCTGCTTCACGTAAAGGGTTCGTAGTGGGTGCAAAACGCCCGGTAAATAATTCTGAACCGTCGAGGTCGACGATACCGCTCGGTTATCCCGATAGTACGGAACGGCCCGCCCAAGCGGCTCGTGTCCGGAGTCGACTGCGGCGAGGTACGATCGCCCGGTTTACCATCCGCGTGGGTACTTAGGTAGTCGAATTTGGCGAACAACCCTATCCTACGCGGGTGGCCGATTGGCAACGATTGTGGTGAGGTCGAAAGGCCCACCCGTGACTGGATCCCGGCGTTAGCCGGGAGGGTCACGACTGAATTGTCCGTTCCGGTGGCGAGGCGGTCGCGGTTCGAGTCGCGTGGCCGATCGCAGCCGACGGCGCGAATTCGCAACACTGGTGTACAGAGTGTGATTCAAATCCCTCCCGTCTCCAAGCTAAATTCATAGGGAATCGTTCAGGAGGAGCGACCCCCGATTCCCTTAAATTACGAGCGATTAAATTAACCCCTTACGTGGAATAAGATGGCGTCTCAAGGCGAGCGGTGCCGGGGTAAGAAATGTATATGTGTAGTGATGTAGAATCCATGGTCCAGGATGTAGACCCCGAGCAGGACATTGGTGTGCAGGAACAGTTTCTCCCCCAACCAAACGCAGGGCCCGAAATGGGTGCGGCGGCGGCAGAGGCCCGCGTGTATAACACCTCCCCTCCCCCTCTCCACAAAAACCCCCCGTCCTGGCCGCATCGGCTCAGCTGAGTGCACCGACGTGGCCCGGCTATTCGCCATGCTGGAAACAAATGAAAAACGAATGAAGAAAACGAAATAAAAGGAGTGAACAAGCAGATGGAAACAAACACAAACAAAATGGAAGGAATGAATAACGAATTGAACGAAAAAATGGATGGAAACGCACTCAAAATGGAAACAAACAAAAACGAAATGAAGGAAGAAATAAAAAGAAATGCGGGTGAAACGCAGCAAATAGGCCAATGCCTGCAGGCGGGCATGAAGGCAACAACAGCGAAGTGCGTAATGGCGACGCCACGTGTGGGAGCGAACGAGCTGGGAGGGGTGCAACGGTTGTCAGGCCCGCGGTGAAGGCAGGTGAGAAAAAAATAATTCGGGAGACGTGTTTGGCGAGAAGTGTGGGGTGACGGAAAAAGTGACGGTAACCGAGAGGAAAAAATTAATTGGGGTGACGGAGACGTGCACGAAGGAAATAAAAATGTGGAGTGTGAGAAAGACTTCAAGACATGACGAAGAGAGTTGATGAGCTGGGACGGGAGGTAAAAACTGAGACAAGAGGAACTGGGAAGACTGATAGACAAACAAAAGGGCAAGATGGAAGAACAGTTAGAAGCCAAAGCAAGGTCGGAGTGTACGGAGATGAGAAAGGAATGGAAAGAAAACTGAGTTACAGAAACACCAAAACAAAGAGAAGGAATTACAAGATGAGCTGGGGACGTTGAAAAAGGAATTAGAAAGAAAGCTTCTGAGTTACAGAAACACGAAAACAAAGAAAGAGGATTACAAAACGAACTGAAGATGTTAAAAAGAGGAAAGGAAGAGAACAGAGAATGAAACGTTAAGGAGCCACACTGAGCAGATTGAACAATTAGAAGCCAAAGCAAAGTTGGAGTGTGCGGAGATGAGAAAGGAATTGGAAAAGAAAGTTTCTGAGTTACAAAACGAGCTGAGGATGTTGAGAGAGGAAAGAACGAGAACGGAGAATGAAACGTTAAGGAACACACTGTACAAATCGAACAGCTGGAAGCGAAGGCCAGATTAAAGAATGAGATGCAAGAAAGAGTAATGATGGAAGAACGAATGAGACAGAAGAAGGAAATCGATCAATGGAAGGAAACCCGAGATTGCAGAATGAGGAACAAGAAAGAGTCCTGAAAGAACAAAGATTACGACAGGAGAACGAAGTCAGCCAACTGAAAGAAATAACGAGATTACAGAATGAGGAACAAGAAAGACAGTGGAATAGGAAATACAAAGAACAAGGAATGAGACAGGAGAAAGAAATCAGTCAGTTGAAAGAAATAACGAGATTACAGAATGAGGAACAAGAAAGACAGTGGAATAGGAAATACAAAGAACAAGGAATGAGACAGGAGAAAGAAATCTGTCAGTTGAAAGAAATAACGAGATTGCAGAACGAGGAACAAGAAAGACAGTGGAATAAAAAACTGAAAGGTATGAATTTGAAACTGAACGACAAAAGGAAAAAAATAGCTGGAATACGAGGAGAAGTTGAAGAAGCAGGAAGGAGAAATCAGGAGATTGAAGGACACAACGAGATTGGAGAGGGAAGAACGAGAGGAACAATGGATAGAAAACAAAAAGAACATGAAGCTGAGGTGACCAATTGAAAGAAAAGGCAAGGCTGGAGTACGAGGAGATAGACAAAGAACAGCGAATGAAACACAGGGAAGGAAATGAGCCCAATTGAGAGAAACGATGAGATTGAAAAATGAGGAGCATGAGGAAGAGTGGGAGAGAAAAACAAAACTATAGAGTTTGAAATTAATGAACTGAAGAGAGAATGAAATTGAAGTCCAGAGAGATGAGGAACTCGCAGCAAGAAACAGAAACTAATAAATGTATAAGACACGAGGTGAAAGGAATTGGGAGGGAGAGAAAAGAACAATTAAGACTAAAAGCAAGGATGAGGTAGCGGAGATCCTGAAAGAGCAAGAGTGAAACAGAGGGAAGGACGGGAGCGACTTAAGAGAAAGCAAGGTTGACCTATGTAAAGATAAGGGAAAGACGCCAGAAAGAAGCAGAGACTAATAGACACGAGGAAACAACAGAAACTAACAAATGTACGAGACGCGGGAGATAGAGAAAATAGAGGAGAGACTGCATGATAATGACGGGTTAAAGGAACAGAACACACACACACAGAGGTAGTGGAGGATAATGGGGTGAGCTCGTGGACTGGGTAAGAGACCCGGTGCGAGCAGCTGGATGGCTGCCTCCAGGAAAGGGGAGGGAGTATGCCCCCTTGAGGCGAATCACGACCAGGTGGGTTCGGTCGTGCCAAGCGGAGTTGAAGGACGGGTGCTGTGGATAGGTGCACATGCAGCTTGGGGGTATAGAGGCCCGGGAACCCTTGTGGGGACAGGGATCCCAGTGTGGTTGTGCAGGGGTGTGTGTTTGCGAGTGTGCGGACATGCGTGCTTTGCGGCACACGCAAGGTGTGAGTGTGCCCCGTGTGTGGAAGCGACCCCGTGTGTGAGTGGTGTGGTTGCGAGTGTGCCGGAGTGCGTGCTCCCAGCACGCCGTGTGTGGATGAAGACCCAGGGGTGAGTGCCCCCACGTGTGGCAAGTGGAAGGCCGTGTGTGAGTGGAGCCACGTGTGCGAGGGAGGTGGCATGCGTGGGTGACGGCCGAGTGTGAGAGAGACGTGTGTGTGAGGTCTCTGTGTGTAAGGGAGATGTCGGTCGGCATGCGGGAGCATGCAGCCGTGTCTCCCGTGTGAGTGTAATGGAGTGGAGTATGTGCGTCGTGACACGCAGGTGTGCGTGGGTGGAGCGACGACGACGGCGACAGAGAGACACAAGCCGGGTAGCGGCCGTAGTTGCTTCGGGGACCGCGCCGGGTTCACCCAGCAGCGAGCGCGAGGTCCGTGCTGTGCAGCGCACGAGGCCCCACGTGCTCGCTTTGCGGGAGTGAAGCCCGGTCCGGAAACGCACGCGGTGAATGTTGCCGATCCCGCGGACGGACAAAGTCTAGGCAGGTAAACGGATTTGGACTGGATGGGTTCTCCAGCGAGCTTGTGTTAAGCTCTAACGGGCAGAGCACATGTGTTCGCGGGGGAGCCCCTCGGAGTGCGATGTTTGCTTTGGGGGTGCGCAGGGTGACGTCATGGCTGCACGTGGGGTGGAATCGGCAGGAGGGTGAATCCCTGCCGGATGGTACCGTCAAGAGGGACGAGGTACGCGTGCAGCTGCATGACGTCACGGGCAAGGTGCAAAGTGCGCGAGCTGTGAGTTGCCGCGCTGGTGCTGCGCATAATTGGAAATACAAAATTAATGGAAGCAAGCCTCGCTTCGAGTGAACAGGATTCCCTGGGCAAGGGGTGAAAAGACCCCCTTACCTGGGCACAGGATGGCACTAGTCAGGGGGAAGGGTTGTGTTAGTTAGACGGCTCCATGGGGCGGGGTAAGTCCTCATGGGGCCCGTGGATGGATTAGTTAGAGGGATTGTAGTGAGCTTTAGGATGGGAAATAATTTTGAGGATTTGGAGACAGTGACAGACTGTGGATGTGTAGAGGGGACGTAGCTTAGCTACGTAGTGTTAAAAGGAACGTGCTGTAGTTTAAGGGATGACGTGGGAGCACGAGTTAGTTAGGGGAGGTAGTTAGAAGGATGGCAGGATTCAGCGATGTGTGTGTTGGAAAGTTGTGAGGAGAGTACATGGTGAGTGAGTGAGGCAGCGGGTCTGTGTGTATGGAGTGAATGGGAATGCATGGTGCGATGAGTGATTGGGGGGAGGAGTGACTCCCGCCCAAGGGACCCCGGGGTCAGTGTAGAGTGAGTTAGTGGGTTAGTTAAATTGAAAAATGGAGGTGTTTTGTTTGTTGGTGGGGAAGTAGGCTCGAACCCGTTTGGAGGGGTGCAGGAGCCCTGTTGACGGGCTGGGAGCGTGGCTGCGAACGGTGAGTATCGCTGAGTGGTACCCCGGGCACCGGGCTAGTCGGCCGTGGTAGGCCAAGGGCCCATGGGGGGGCCGGGTTAGCGTAGTGGGCACGGGTGCGCCGCTTGGTGCGGGGGCCCGGAGCGCCGTTGGCCGCGTGGGCAGTGTCGTGGGCACGGGTGACCCTCGGAAGGGGCCCGGGGCGCCAGCCTGCCACGTGTGCGTTTCAGGGGAGTTGCCATGGGGCACTCCCCGGTGTTTAAGGGAGCTGGTAGGCTCGGAGGGAGGTGTAGTGCCCGGGGGTGCCATCGTTGGGGAATCGGCAGAGGGTCGTGCCTGCAAAAGGAGCCACGCGTCCCAGCCATGAGACCGTGCAAGGGCACGAGGGAAAATTGGAGGGCGAGGCCCGAAATTGTAAGGACACCAACACAGGCGACGGGAATCTGGGTTGTTAGAACCAATAGCTTAAGCGAGAGGCGCTTGTTGAAAGCCCCGGGGTAGTTTAACAGTTAAATGGTTAGGGTAGATTAGGAAGTGTACCCCTCGCACCATCCATCCCTTCGCTCTCGTTGTGGGCCGCTGGACCCACTTTGGGTTAGATCGCTGAGATCTGGGGAAGCCATCTTGAGGCTTGGTTGGGCTCGCACAGGACGCTAGCTCTCCCTTATTCCCCTCCGGAAGGGAACGTAGGGGTTGGGAGTAGGCTAGGTGACAGAATAGGTTAGCCGAACAAGGACGATAAAGGGGGTTAGGGGACGATTTATAGTGGGGAAGGGATGAAAATAAAAACAACAAAAAAATAAGTTGGGGGCTAAATTGTTTTTACAAATTAAGGGAGTGGGTAGGTACAGTGACAGGCAAAGGCGATAGGTGGGAGGGAGACAGGTAGGTAGGTCCGAGCCCGCTTCTGTGTGGCAGCACCACCGCACTCCCTCCACCAACTCCACGGCACGGCAAAGGCCGGCCAACTTCATCGGCTGGTAGTTTTCTGCAAGGCTGTGCCGGCCGGATCGTCTGCTGTGTTTTGCTGCAAGGCCTGTGCCGGCCGGATCGTCCGACGGCTGTTTTTACTGCAAGCTGTGCCGGCCATTCGTCTGCGGCTGTGTTTGCCTGCACGGCCTTTTCTGCAGGCTATGTTGCCTTTACCTTTACCATGTCATGCCCCTGCCCCTGTTCACCAGCCCCGTTCAATTTTGCTTGCCCCCCCTTGTTCATTTCCATGCGCGCCAGGATCCGCAAGCAACAGTTTGCAAGCTGCAGGAACTGTCCTGTTGGCAGCTGCAACACGGGCCTGCAGTGGCGGCCCGTGCACGGTTTTTCCTTTTGACTCTCCTTTTTCCTGCAGAGTCCATTGATCCTGGGCCATGGAGTAGTGTAAATTATAAGGTTAAGGTGTTAAGTTGTATTGTAAATATGAGTGCGCCCCGGCATGTATGTGTTAGCGCCGGCAATTTTATTTAAGTCGTCCGTGTGAGTGAGTTTGTTTAGTTAGTTACTCAGCCTCAGGTTATTATTTTGGGGACACGAATACCATGAATGTCGCACTCAGGGATCCGTAGTAAAACGTACTAGGGAGAACTACACATGATGGCACACGATAATTTGACGACTCGGGACGAGTCTGTAAAAGGGGAGGGGGTAGTGTTACGGTTCTGGAAATTCGCAAACACACATAAAGGTCCCGTAGGTGAGATATATTTCTTAAGTACATGTGTAGTTAGCCCAAACCCATTGTATAGAGGGAATTAATGTGATTCATTCGGGCTGCGATCCTTTGAGTTAGGCGTTTTTCTGTTCTACCTTTGTTTTGAGCCACCCACGCCAACAACAACAACAACGCCAGCAGCAAAAACCTACCTTCACCACTCGCTACCGCAGCAAACCTCACATCACCGCCATTCCAAACAGCACCATGGCCATCGAAACACCGCGAAAACCCTCCACCACCTTCTCCTACGGCCATTCCCGCACCACCTGTGGGCGCCGAGCGTCGAGCTGTCTTCAGCGAGACACGCGAGACGCGAGTGCAGATGGCGGGGTTTTCTGAGGAGATTCGGATCAGGAATGATGCACGCCCACATCTGATCCACCAACAATCAGGAAGCGCGGGGCGGCTTGGCCCCACCTCCAGACGCGCCTGACGAAAATCGGCATATGCAAATTTGAGGATCAGGAATGATACACGCCCCCTTTTTCCCCGTCCAATCGGCGAGCGTGGCTCCGCCCTGAGTCGTTTGGATCCGATAATTTGCATATGGTGGATCCCGAAGCCGATAAAAAGGCGAGCGCAGTGAGTTGAGCAGTCAGATCGGTGGAGCAGTGTCGTGGACAGTGTCGGTGGAGCAGCAGATCGGTGAAAAGTATCGAGGAGTGTCGGTGGAGCAGCCAGTTGAGCAGTATCGTGGGGCGAAGCCAGTAGAGCAGGATCGTGAGCAGTATCGGTGGAGCAGGAGATCGGCGAGGCGAGATCGGTGGGGCAGACGGCTGCGGAGGCGAACGGCTGAGGTGGACCTGGAGGCTCGCGTCGCGGGATTCGAGCGAGCCAGCCATACTCCCTCCCCAGAGCATCAACAATTCCCCCCTTTTCCCCGCGCTGAGAGAGTGCGACAAGGGGCCCCGTTCCCACCCACACAGCAGGTGCCCACGGAACGCCGTGCAGCGACATTCTGCGGCTCGCCACGAGGGCGCGGGTAGGACCCTTCGGTCTCGTGGCCTGGCCGCTCATCCAGGTCCCACGCGCATTAGGCCCACGGGCCCAGTCTGACTCCCTTGCCTTTGAGGGGGTCTTTTCTTTGCTTCGGTGTGAATGCGTGTTGTGGCGCCGTGTCTTGTAAGGTAGAATTGTATAAGTGGTCCGTGTGTCGTGTAGTCGGTTTTAACTCTTCCTTTTATAGTGCATTTTCTTTTGTTCTGTGTGATATATGTGCAATCGCTTATTGTGATGTAAATACATGCTGTTTGCTTTACGTGTGCTATAGGTGTGCTCCGCGTGCCGCGGAATAAATGTGCATTGTGTGAACTGTTTTCCCGTTTCGCTTCGTCTTTCTTAATTGAACCTCCATCCTGCTTCACGTAAAGGGTTCGTAGTGGGTGCAAAACGCCCGGTAAATAATCTGAACCGTCGAGGTCGACGATAACACGCTCGGTTATCCCGATAGTACGGAACGGCCCGCCCAAGCGGCTTCGTGTCCGGAGTCGACCTGCGGCGAGGTACGATCGCCCGGTTTAACATCCGCGTGGGTACTTAGGTAGGTCGAATTTGGCGAACACCCTTCCTACGCGGTGTGCCGATTGGCACGATTGTGGTGAGGTCGAAAGGCCCACCCGTGACTGATCCGGCGTTAGCCGGGAGGGTCACGACTGAATTGCCGTCGGTGGGCGAGGCGGTCGCGGTTCGAGTCGCGTGGCCGATCGCACGCCGCCGGGCGCGGAATTCGCAGCAATAATATATATATATATGTATGTAAATTTAAATATCGAGTCTCAATCATGTATCTAACCCATAATTGGAGGGAACAACCATCAGCTCTCACCATCAATTACCCCAGGTAGCTAGGATTTCCATAATTAACCCCATACTCTTCCAGTCAAAGAAACCTGCATAAAGTAACCAAGAAAATCTACACATGGTAAGCCATTTATATATGTACACCAGCAAATACTGTCCATCACTTCGCTGATGGGAATACTAGAGGAGGGAGGGAGAAAAAGAGGAGGGAAGAGGGAGAGAGGGGTGGGGG
>CM068952.1:45537767-45549003 GCA_035128595.1 Eptatretus atami
CGGGGAGAGAGGAGGGAGGGGGAGCAAGGAGGGGTGGGAGAAGGAAAGACAGTGTGAGGTGAGAGGAAGGGAAGGCAGACGTGCAGTGGAGCGTTAATTACCACCTGGATGTGTCCAGAGACAAACACCACCCGGACGCGTCCAAGGACAAACACCGCCTGGACGCGTCCAGAGACAAACACCGCTCAGATGCATCAAGAGCCAAACACCGCCAGGACGCGTCTGGAGCCAAACTGACCGGAGACAAACACTGCTTGGACATGTGCGGAGACAAATTCCCGTCTGGATATAAACACCGCCCGGATACGTCCGGAAACAAACCCTGCCCGGAAACGTCCGGAGACAAACACCATCCAGACATAACCACCAGATATGTCCAGTGATAGAGACAGAGACAGAGAGGAAGACAGAGAGGAGGGAGAATGAGAGAGGTGGAGGGTGCTGCACTGTATTGGGAGGGCGTAGAGCAAGGGTAGGAAAGAGAGAGTATGCTTTATGAACAACACACAAAACACACACCACACACACACACACACACACACACACACACACACAGACACACACACGCTTTGCAGCAACAACCCAAAAAGCGTGAGGAGCTTTCACCGAAAACAATGTTGCAATTTGTATGGAGGTTTCAGGGATATGTTCACAAACATCAATCTTTATAAAAAGCTGTGTGTGAAGAGTGGAAAAAATTTTGGCTCGGTAGTTTAGAAAACACGTAATTATGGCAAATGGCTCGGAAATCGGGTGTTATTTCATACCAACTCGCTCTCTGGATGGAGCACAAACCACTCGATCAGGGTGATGGAGCACAAACCACTCGCTCAGGGCAACGGAACATGAACCACTCGCTCAGGGTGATAGAGCATGAACCACTCGCTCTGGGTGATGGAGCACGAACCACTCGCTCAGTGTGACGGAGCACAAACCATTCACTCATGGCGAAGAAGTATGAACCACTCACTCAGAGTGATGGAGCATGAACCACTTGGTCAGGGTGATGGAGCACAAACCACTCACTCAGGGTAGCAGAGTACAAACCACTTGCTCAGGGTGGCAGAGCACGAACCACTCACTCAGGGTGGCAGAGCACGAACCACGCACTCAGGGTGAAGGAGCAGGAACCACTCACTCAGGGTGATGGAGCATGAAACATTCGCTCAGTGTGACGGAGCATGAACCACTCAGTCAGGGTGACGGAGCACGAACCACTCACTCAGTGTGACGGAGCACGAACCAGTCGCTCATGGCAAAGGAGCATGAACCACTGGCTCAGGGTGAGGAAGCATGAACCACTTGCTCAGGGTGATGGAGCAGGAACCACTCGCTCAGGGCAATGGAGCACGAACCACTCGCTCAGGGTGGCGGAGCACAAATCACTCACTCAGGGTGACAGAGCACGAACCACTCACTCAGGGTGACAGAGCGTGAACCACTTGCTCAGGGCAACAGAGCACGAATCACTTACTCAGGGCAACAGAGCACAAACTACGCACTCAGGGTGACGGAGCACGAACCACTCGCTCAGGATGATGGAGCACGAACTACTCACTCAGGGTGACAGAGTAAGAACCACATGCTCAGGGTGATGGAGCACGAACCGCTCGCTCAGGGTGACGGAGCAAGAACCACTCACTCAGGGTGACGGAGCACGAACCACTCGCTCAGGGTAACGGAGCATGAACCACTCGCTCAGGGTGACAGAGCACGGACCACTCGCTCAGGCTGACGGAGCACGAACCACTCACTCCGAATGACGTGCCGCGGCAAAAGCGTCCGCAGAGAGTGAACGATTCGCTCAGAATAACGTCGGGCGGTACCGCTGTCGACAATGGGCGCTCGGCAAGTGGCTTAAGCACTCGTGCAAGCACTCCAATTAAATGGTTGTTAAGGAAAGGTAGGGCAGGCTGTCGCTGCATATCATAAAGCATCCCTTTAACATTAAAGCCGGTCTTCACCGTGCACGTAGCAGTTAATGAAATAAAATGAATTGTTCAAATAATGACTATCCACAAAAGAGTTGCAGCTTATTGCAGGACAACCAGAGAGACATCACAAAGTTTAATCACCCATGAAATAAAGATTGCAGATAATCCACCATCTTGCCTGCTTGTCTGTGCATGCGTCACGTGGTACATCGGTTTGGGGTCCGCGCAAACGTTATACCTTTTTTTAACGTTTTTTTTTAAACCAGATTTGCTTTGATTCTTCGTAGAGCACCTCGTGAAACCTCAGAAAATATAGACACAGATTTGGCAGACTATGCATAAGCAGTCCCTCTGGGGACAGGGCGTGGTCTAGCAGTGAATGCATTAAATCATATAGCTCAATGAAGCTGGTTAATTTTGGCACGTTCCTAATTTTTTTGTTCACTCAATATAATTCTCCTAACAGTAGAAAAAGGTAAATTTAATGCTTTGGGAAATTTCACATTTTCTTGTGCATGTATGGAGAAGGAGGGAACATAGCCTTGCTTGCTTAAAGTAAATAGGTATATAGGCTTAGTTATAAGACTCGTTAATTGTTTAAATTATCAGATTTCACAAGATTTTGACACTTATTTGGTCCGGATGATATCCGATCCCAAAAAACCGAAATAATATTTCGATGATTTACTTTTATTAGTCCGTGAGAGTAGATCGTGGAAAATCGTATCATATAATGCATGAAATCGCTCCAAGCTCCTAATTTGCGAATTTGAAAACTATAGAACTTACAAAAGTGATGTACACAGCGATTTGTTGCTATGATGAATAGGCATTCGATATGAGTGAGGAAAGTGAAAAAAAAAACCTTTATCTTAAATAAATCGTTGTGGCCTGTTCTAAGTCAGGGCATGGTTGAGCAGACTAAAAAAACATTGCGGCTTCAGACCCCAGCGAGGTTAGGCAGGAAACGCCTTAAGACCCCAGACGGCGAGGTGGCCGAATATTACCTGATGAAGGATATAATTAAATAAGGTGGTTAATTATCTTCAAAAGGGGTGTTTTAATTAACTTAAACACCCAATTTGCACTCTTGCATTTCCTTGAGGTTTTCTTAGAAAGCATGCAAAGTTTCAGGCTGCTCGGTTTTATTGGTTTTGGAGTTGGGAGACACCACACACACACACACACACACACACACACACACACACACACACTGACATTTATTAGTGTAGATATTTGTCATAGGTTTTGTTTTTTAAATCACAGAAGATTCATTTTAAGCAGGTCTCAAGTCTGTGTTGCTGTTTTTAACAACATAAATATTTTTGTGAGGTCATTGACGTTTAGTTCCTTTGTAATGTATATCCCAAGGGCTGGCAGAACCACCTAGAGGTATGCGTACTCGCCTGGGTGTAGATCTTGGCCACAGATATAAACTGTCATCCTGGTGTTTCGCATGCAAGAATAGGCATCAATGTGTACTCTGTCTTTCGCAAGGAAGTTAAGCTGAAGGACTTGTCTGCCAACACTGATTGTTGCTGGACATTAAAGATGTGTTGGTATCTTCTGGACATTAAAGATGTGTGTTAATGTGTCTGGACATTTAATGCTGGACATTAAAGATGTGTTGGACATTAAAGATGTGTTGGTATTAAGAAAACAACCTTGGTATCTTCTACAAAGAGTGAGGGAGTTATTGCCGGCATCCTGAATAAATTCCAAATTCCTGCCCAGACTGACTGCTGAGAAAGCAATGGCAAAGCATCCAGCACAGCTCTTGCCAAGAAACTATGTTGGCAGCATCGATGCTCTGTAAAGGGTGTGATGGTATGATGATGATGATGACGACGATGACGATGACGATGACGATTGTATATCCCAGTGATCTGGGCAGTTTGCTAAGTAACATATTTAATCTGAACAACTAACATAAAATTTGCTCTTCGTGATCGATTTCTGTCCTTACCTGTTCAATGGGTTTGAGCAAATACAACTAGACGACCCGTGAACCCGTTGGGTTCCCGTTGTGACAGCGGTTGATGAAAAAAATAATTTCAAGCAACAAAGAGATAGCTCCAGCGAACTATACTGCTGAGGTTGTTTTCATTGATCAAATTCTCCCGAAGAGTACTTGGCTGAATCACGAATTGATTTTTTCATAATTTTTTCGTTGCCCGATTTTAACGAAACTTGATACTGCACAGCGCAGGCGAATGGTGAGTCAGGTGGGCCGAAAATTTTTGCACTATCGTGTAATGTTTTGGCTGTATTTCGGGAACATACATACATACATACATACATACATATATAAAAGATGAGAGTTTTAGTAATATACTAGACGACCCGTGAACCCATTGGGTTCCTGTTGTGACAGCGGTTGATAAAACAACAATCATTGCAAGAAAAAAAAAAACGATAGCTCCAACGAACTATACCGCTGAGGTTGTGTGCATTGATCAAATACTCCCGAAGAGTATTTGACTGAATCGGGAATTGATTTTTTAATAAATTTTTTTCGTTGCCCAATTTTAACGAAACTTGATACTGCACACCGCAGGCGAATGGTAAGTAAGGTGGCCCTAAAATTTTTGCACTATCATGTACTGTTTTGGCTGTATTTTGGGAACATACATATATACATACATACAAGATGAGAGTTTTAGTAATATATCGATAGATATTTCGGGTGATGGAGGAGTGAGTTTTAAAGCCGAAAATACATGAAAAATAACTTGCATTCACTTTACTCCCATTATGACAATTCCACTAACATTAGATACAATGGAATATGGAGGAGGTTAAGTTTTTCCTTTTTCAATCCATTCTGTAACGAAAACTGATCGTATCAGAGATGTAATGATAGAAATGAGAAGACATAAAAAAATGAAAAGAGGGAAATTAGATGATGTAAATGAATTTTTTTATGCCTCCACTTACGCAGCCGCCGGAGGCATGTTTTTGGGTTGTCTGTCCATCTGCACGTCTGTCTGAACATACGTACATACGTCTGTCCTTCCGTACGTACGTCCATCCGTCCATGTTAATTTTCTCTGTTTTCTCTGCAACCGCTTAACGATTGGCAATAAATTTTCACCATAGGTGCGACTACAAATGTAGAATGTTTTAATGACTATGATGACGTCATATGTCACGTGGTGTGGCTGCCATGTTGGAAAGAAGGAAAAACTTTGGACATCGGTATCTCCGAAACCGCTCCATGGAAAAAATTGAAACTTGGCACATGTCAAGTACTCCCCATGGGAAACAAGTGTGGTTTTTGTTGATGTCATAGGTGGCTTCGTTATGACGTCAGAATTGCATATGTCGAATGCTTTATCCAATCAGTATGAAAAATTTTGAGGGTCATTGAGGACTAAATTGTATGGGGGAAACAATTGATGACGTCATGGGTCACGTGGTTTGTCAGCCATATTGTTTTTAACATAAAACTTTCAAAAATCTTCTTCTCCGAAAAGGCTGAACATATGCAGGCGAAACTTTACCAGTCATAGGTATGATCACCTATTCATGAGGAACAAAAAGATCTCCACCTACGATATCATATTTTGCATGATTTGGCAGCCATGATTTTTTTGAAGAATAAACATTTAAAAATCTTCTTCTCCAGAACGGCTTGACAGGTCGAGGGGAAACTTCACCCACATGTTCCCCAAGCCTTGGAGATACCAGGGTGTTCACAGATAATTAATAGGTCACATGGTCTGGCAGCCATTTTGTATTGAACGTAAATCTTTTTTTTTAAATTCTTTCTCTTGAACCGCTTTGTCAATTGACATGAAACATCACAATTATGATCTAGTAGTGATTGGGAATATATGTTTTAAATTTCAACCTCATCAGGCGTCTGGCGGACGCATGGTCTGGCAGTCAGAATTATTTACTAATTTGATTCTGGGTTCAGGGTTTTAAATCAAACTTGAAACAAGTCCTGTATGTATAATGACGTAATAATGTGGGCGAAGGCATATCTGGCGATGTTGTGAGTGCCTTTCGAGTTTAATGATAAAAGAGAAAAAAAAACATTGAGAAAACACCTTCAATGAGAAACTTTTGTTTTAGGACAGCAATGAAGGTACACAGGTAACGAACGATACTCTCGATATTATACAGCCGGTATGGCTTTTAAGAGGTATAAGAAAGAAGAGACAAGTTCATGGTGTTTTTGTAAAATGACTCCCTCGTCCTTAATGGGGTTTTTATGGCTAGCAGGATAACTTTGAGGGACAGAAGGGTACAAAAGTCGAATCCAAGAGCACATTTATTAAATTAAATGTGATCACAAAATAAATTATTATAATATTAAAGCAGAAGCATTTTCTCAAGATTTCCATGAACTCTTAAGATTATCTTCTTCTTCTTATTATTTTATGGCCACAATTATTCCCACATCCTTGTGGGGTTGGCCAGGGGAAGTTTGGCCTTAGTCTTTCACGAACCGGCTCGACAGGCCTGACTGACATTCGACTAAAGTTGGGACAGGAATTGGGAATTTGTTCAGGGTGCCGGCGATAGCTTGCCTCCACTTTGCGGAGAACACAGTGGGATATTTAATGTCCACTAACTAATGCCGGCAGACGGCACACCCATTTAACATCCCTCCGAGGGATGGCACATACATTGATGAATCACACTGCCTGTGAAACACCAGGATGAGAGTTTATAGCTGGGTCTAAATTCCAACTCAGGCTGGAGAGGTTCGAAGCGTGTGTGCATACTTCTAGGCCATCCTGCCAGTCCAACTCTTAAGATTATATATAGAAACACTTATTATAATAGGAAAAATCAAATCTGTCTTTAAATATAATCAATAATTAATCAATGTGACCCCGTTTTGCCTTGTACTGCTCAACTCTTATTTGGCATTGACTCAATTAGTTTATGGATTATGTTTGAGTGATTTCTTTTTCCCAAGCTTTTGTCATGCACTCCAGATGATGATAAGGCTGTGCACATCAATTTTTTATCTCTCTCAAATGTAATGACCCTTCATTACCTCCTGTTTGGGTCAATTTGGCACAATTAAAGGAACAAGCTCAAATGAGCTAAGATCCTCGTCCTCTTAATGATGACGTCATAAAAACGAATATGACGTCATTGTGATGTATAAGGTTTGCGATAAATTATCTGTGCTAATGCCCGGCTTGATTCCCGCACACAAAATTCAAACAGCTTGCCTAGTTTCGGAGTATGGTAGAGGCGATTTCCATTAGCGGCGATATTATGACATCAACATTTTTTTCTCGGAAGAATTTCCAAAATCGGAGATGGTTACTGCCTGCGTGTGGGCTTTCTGCATTACGTGGCAAGTTTCACGAAGATCCGATGAAAACTCTGGGTTGTGAAACAAAAAATGTCAATTAATAGGAATGACGTCATAAAAATTGATATGACGTCATAGTGATGTATCATATGTGCGGTAATTCATCTCTGCTAATGCCCTGTTCGATTCCCGCAAACAGAATTCAAAAAGCTTGCCTAGTTTCGGAGATAATTTTTTAGGCGATTTCCATTAGCGGAGATATTTTGACGTCATAACTTTTTTTCTAGGAGAATTTCAAAATCGGAGATAGTTACTGTCTGCGCAGGGTATTTTTACATATATATGCCAAGTTTCAGGAAGTTTCGATGAAAACTGTAGGCTGTGAAACAAAAAAGTCCACAAGAAGAAGATGAAGAACAACAATGTGAGTAAGACTTAGAGATCCTCCACGAGGATCTAAAAACTATTTTCATGTACTGACATTGTAATGTAACTTGACAGAGTCGATAGAACATGATGTTCGATATCAGCATCAAGATTTGGCCACCACACAGTTTCTGGCAAGTGACTTCATCTTCACAATCCCAGGGTGACAATCATGGATTTAATCCATGACCCTGGAACGTAGATTTTCTGAGATCATGACACACCAACTCCAGAGGAGGCAACCATTTTCCACGCTGAGTTCATTTTTACGTGCCTTAATAGCCGTAAAAGTTGGGTCACCCTCAGGTGACAAATGCCATCCACGCTGCACAGCCTGGACAGCTCAGGAAAGAATGGGTCTCATTGAGTATACATGCGGATCTGGCCGGCGTCGACAGGACAATCTTCCAGGTGATCCATCGGTGCGATAATGGATCCTCGCGAAGGCGAATCGTCAACCAATTCTGGAAAAGGTAACCGACTCATGGCATCTGCCTTTGCGATAGACGAACCAGGCTTATAACATGGTTTTTCGATGACAGTTGCTCTGCCATAACCCGGAAACGGAAACAGACCTGCGGTCTCAGTGTCAGGAAAAAATGGGGAACGTTTGCATATCCATATATATGACAGATGTCTTTTGTTGACTACAAACCAATAAAGACAACTAGGATAACAAGCCAGAGATAAAAATTAGTTTGCTTTAACCCATGCTCGAGCCAATACCGGATCAGAAATGAAGAAGAAGACTCTCTCTAACCCACTGTTTTTCTTTCGTTTCTAGGCTTTACTTATTTCATATTAAAAAATAACCCCATGCACATACATGAAGCAGAAAACATGTGTATGGCATATGTGCATATATAATACATCGTGGTTATATACCTGGGATCATTCCAATTGCACTGGGCTGTGGACTAACACCCAGGCCTGAGACCTGAGGCATGCCAATCTGTGCTGCTTCATGCAATGGAGGCGCATGTTTTTATTGGGATGAAGTCAGGCCAGCTGTCCAGCCAATGGGTGCAAAGCAGTGGGGTGGAGTCAGGGCAGATGAACACTGACTCATGTATAATATGTGATATTTTCTAAGTCCAAAAATATTTAATTAAACTCCGAAAAATTGACTAAACACCCTGAAACTCGAGCTTGTTCTGTAACTTATCATAATAAAGCTATGTACCAAGTTTTGGTTGAATATGTTAAAGGGTATGGGGGGGGGAAAGGTCTGAAAAACCACAGGTGGGACAGACAAATGGACGGACGGACAGATGGAGAGCAATCCTTTATTCCTCTCCGGTGAAACCGAGAGGGGACTTTTAAACTAGAACGGCACTCGGTAGAGTGCATACCTCCGCCAGGCTGAATAGTTTACGTTTTGTATCCCACACTCGCTGAGAGGCCGGATCTGGATCGAGACCTTAACCACAACTGAATTGTCTCATTCTCGTCACCGAATGTCCTAACCAACTCATCCACATTGTTTCGGCCAAATCTGTCCACAACTTTTTGAGATATCGTGCTATATATCGTATTTGGCCCTATCTCTAATGGTGAAGAATCACTCTAAAAAAATTCTAGGAACCGGATCCGGATGTTCACCAGAATCTAATAATTTCGTCCTTGTCACACAACCCACCTGTACACCAAATTTCGTCCGAATCCGTCCAAAACTTTTTGAGATATCCTATTCACAGACAAACAGACAAACAAAAAATAGACAGAGGTGAAAACATAACCTCCACCCACCTTCAATTTTCCGGTGGCAGGCCTGGTGTTGGCTTCATGGTTAAGGTGCATGGATTAAGATCCTAGGGTCGTTAGCTCAAGCCCCTGTCGGGATGTTGAATGAACACGAGATAGGGTTGATGCAGCCTGTCATCCTTCCGAGGTCAGCAAAATGAGTACCAGCGTGCTGGTAACAGGGGCATTGTATCAGCAGCACAGCCGCACCCCCATAAAATGATGCAGCCAAGCAGCCACAGGCTGCATACGAATAAAAATAAACCTCAGGTGGTGCAGGTAATTAAAGGATATGAATAAATATCGTCAATATAATGAAAAATTGCTGTTTGAAATCGTGGTATCAGAAAGCTTGCCATTGATTTCAGTGGACTCAGACTTTTGTGTCGCCCTTGAGCTGTCTGTCCAGTCTGGGTTTGAATCTTGACCCAGCGATATAAACTGAAATGATGCTAGTGTTTCACATGCTGGGTGAGGCATCAATTTGTGTACTGTCGATTGGAACGACAATATGCCAGAGGAAGAGTCGGTTAGTTATCGCCAGCACCCTGGAAAATAAATTACAAATTCCTGCTCGAGTGTGCAGGGGCACTGCATCAGCGTCGTAGCCGCACCCTTGGAAGTGATGCAAGTTGCGGGTTGAATTCAGAAATGAATCCAAGTCCAACATAAAGGCCCTGTCACACCTTGACGATTTAGCCAACGTATGCCTGACGTATGCAAAATTGGGCTAAACGCTGGCACACGTCGAATACATTATGGGTAAGTTTGTATACGTTAAGAGCACGCTGAAAAACACTGCCATACGTCGTAGTACGCTGGCTTTCATCGTTGTACTTTGCGGTTTTCCTCAAATTTTAGCATGCTTGAAATTTTACGACGTATGCCAGCGTATGACTCACACGTTCCGCTAGCCTGGCCATAAGTTGTCGGCACGTTATGCGATTGTTGACACACGTTGCTTGTAAGTTACTCATAAGTCGAAACACGTCGAGGTAATGATTAGCGTACCCGAAACTTATTTATAACCTATGAGTAACGTGTTGTAGGCACGTTACATGATCGTTGCACACACGTCGAGGCACGTTATGCGATCGTTGACACACGTCGAGGCACGTTACTTGTAAGTTACTCATAAGTCGAAACACGTCGAGGTAATGCTTAGCGTACCCAAAACTTATTTCTAACCTATGAGTAACGTGCTTTGAACCTATGTGTAACGTACCTCCAACGCATATTGATGTATGTAGACGAATTTGATTGACGTCTCCGGACGACCACAGAACTTACTGAACGTGTTTCTAATTTACAGCTACCGTATAATAGCGTATTGGCAGCGTTTAAAAAAAACAAACAAAAAAAACAATAACTTCCGATATTTCGTCACGTGCCGTTACGTCACGTCCGATTGCCTCTTCAGTTTGCTCATGTCTTATTCTTAGTTCCTCCTCTGTGAATATTTTCTGTTTGAGGATATTGTCACGTCGAGTCCGAAACTTAAAAGCAAATGTCCGAATATATTTTAAAATTCGTGGTAGACTAAAAAAAAAAAATAATAATAAAAAACAAGAACAACAACAACTTCAGATATTTCGTCACGTGCCTTCATGGAGCCAAGGAGAAAAAAAAATGTGCCTTGACGGAGAAAATAAGTTTCCGGTACGCTAAACATTACCTCTCGACGTGTTTCGACTTATGAGTAACTTACAAGGAACTTGTGCGACGTGTGTCAAGATCGCATATCGTGCCAACAACTTATTCCCAGCGTAGCGGAACGTGTGAGCCATACGGCGAGTACGTCGTGAAGTTTTCAGCATGCTTGAAATTTCACGACGTACTAAACGTACCACGA
>CM068952.1:45549013-45570017 GCA_035128595.1 Eptatretus atami
CATACTTCATCGTTTTTCAGCGTGCTCTTAACGTATACACAACTTTCCCATACCGTATTCCCACGTGTGCCAGCGTTTTAGACACATTTTTCATAGGTCGGCATACGCTGGCTAAATCGTCAAGGTGTGACTAGCGATGTTGACACTTCTAATTCTCAGGCGGTTATGATTTAAATCGGCGTGCGGCAGGTTTTTAACGGCTACGTCACTAGTTCGTCGGCGATACGTGCAGCGCGCTATGCCTAAGTTAAACTATCGTTGGGCATAGGTTGTGAACGCCGACAACAGGCTAAGCATTCGTTGGTATAAGTTATCTATAAGACAACGAAACGTTCTGTGCCCGTTACTAATATGTTATGCATACGACCAACACGTTATGAATACGACCAAAACTTTTAAAAAACATCAAAATTTCAGCGTACGCCAATCGTTTTTACATACATTTTTATACGTTGCCATTGCTGGCTAAATCGTCAAGGTGTGACAGCGCCTTTATGCATTCATTTGCAAAATCAGCACCCGAATTTAAAATGTAATTCTGAATCCTGCATCTGATGCTAAGATTACATCAGAAAATAAATAAATAAATGAATAGATAAATAAATCAGGTCACTTAACTTGTGCAGAGTTGGAACTATCCCTCAGCACATCTGTAGTCTTGTCCTTCATCGTTAAAATGACATCACTTTTCCATCTTGTCGTATCTATGAGTCTTGAGTAAGTAAACGACGGAATGTTCTGCATACACACTGGATAAAAGTTGTTGTTCCATATGCAGCCTGTGGCTGCTGGTTGCATCATTTCTGGAAGCGTGGCTGTGCCACTAATGCAGAGCCCCTGTTACCAGTAAGGTGGAACTCATTTTGCTGACCTCAGAAGGATGACAGGCTGAATCAACCCACCTGGTGTCAATTCAACGCTACAGACAGGGGCTCGAACTCAAGACCCTAAAATCTTGAGTTAGCCACCTCAATCATTAAGCCAACACCAGACGTTGGATAAAGGTAACGTGCTTTGATGTTTCAATAGAAATGTATAACACACTCGTGCTCGAGTCCAAAGTCCTTCACGCGCTCGCAGTTTTCCGCTCATACAAACAGCTCAAAGGAAGCTTCTCTCAAGGAATTGTCAGCACGAAAGGAAGGAAGGTTGTGGTCTTGGTGACCATTCGTAGCCAAAGAAGCCATTCACATCAGTGTGACCACTCCTTGGCTTTTTTTCACAAGATCTTGGCTATTCGTTGTTCACCTTGGCGTCTTGGTTTTCTATAGGTTTTCTTGGCGTATAGCTTTTCTATTATCATCGCTTTTCCGAAATCTTGTGAATTCTTGGCTTTTTTATTGGCTCACCTAGGCATTTATGAAAATGAGGAGTGGTCACACTGATTCACATGAGAGATTTGAACACCTGTGGGCGTAAATTTGTCGAAAGTTCAGGATTTGCAGCCGACACAACAACCACTCTGAAATAGCAGGGAGTGGGACCTGGTGCCAAGGAACACCTGAAAAGATCAGACCACTTGCTCCGGATCATGTTCAGGATTCCGGTGACAATTCGCCTACTTTCTTGTTCATATGTTGAAGAATCTAAAAGATTGAAGAACGACACCGTGGGACGTTTATCTTCCGTCCACGAAATGGCCGACTTTGCGATGGAAGCCCCTTTTTACCTGCGAAGCACAAATTCGACAGTTTAGAGTCCGGTTGGGGCTTGAACCCAGAAAATCCGTCACGCCAATCATGATCGCAGAATAACAAAAAACTTTTACCTTCTAGAGTTCTGGAGTAAAATGAAAAGCCAACAACAAAATGAACCCTCAGCTAGCATTTACGTGGTCCATCATAACCACTGCGTGCGAGAAGGTGAAGTCTCACTTCGAGGAGATGAGACACAATGCACAGCAGGCAGATGAATGCAGCGATGGAGAGATGTTGTGCCTCGCAGCCTAGTCTGGTAAATGTTTCATCAAATGAACACGACCTGAGGGCCGCAGCTGTTGCCCGGTGCGGCCGATATGAAAGAGAACGCGACGTGCGATCCGTATATAGTTGGCGATCCCGACTGCTTGGACTGCTAAAGCCATCAGAAGGACGTCTGAGTTTACAAACATGGCTTCATGCTATGGCAACTGCTCTCGTCGTTGCTCCGGCTGGACAGGGAGTCCTCGGTATGCAACTCCCGGTGGACACTTTGCAGGTGGAGTCACCACCGCGGGACTCGTCGATTTCACTTTGGAATATACTCGTATACAGTATGGTGCAGAATCGTCTCGCTTTCCCACGGTGTCCCTCGCGAAGGGTAGGCGAGCTATCATCGACACCTCAAACAAACTACAAATTCTCGTCCAAATCACCTTCCGTCGAGCGTCAGACCTGGTCGGCCGGTTCGTGAAAAACTTAGATGTAAAACGTTCCTCAGCCTTCATCAAGAGAAGGTGGGAATAATTGGCGGCCATCAAAGAAGAAAAACGATTAATAATAAAGATGAGCAAGAAAGCCTGAAAATATACCATCAAAGAAGGGACGTTCATGTACGGATGCTGCTGTGGCCTTCATTTAATAAATGGGAGTTCAGAATGAGATACAATAGTTTTTTTTTTTACTTCTTCAATAAACAATATAAGTGAGAAAAATATTTCCATAATTATTACATTTCTTTATTAAATAAATAAATTACAAACATTGACATTTCTTGGAGCACTCCATATGCTTTATTCACTGGAGAGAAAAAAAAAAAGAACAAGAAAAATAGCAATGAGAGATTGCAGACCCTCGCCAGGACTGCTTTTGTGTGTTGTATTTTGTGTGGCGTTTATGTACTGGTGTGTTACGTAATTAATGAGAGACATAACTAGAACTACCACTTTATAACTGCTGGCAGTGATGACTGGGTACCAAGATGTCCCGCTTTGATGCAAGCCTGCTTTGATCGGACACCTGACCCTGACCCATGACGTTTTATATTATTATTCATGATTCAATTGAATTCAGAATGGGATTAAAATATAGTCAATTCAAATCAAATGGAAGACCAAATAGGTACAGTCCTGCTTTGAAGTAATCAGAAGGAACCCGAACAAGCAAAAAGCAAAGATGGTCACCAGGAGCAACCTGGATAGGATTCACATTTCAGCTGCTATTCCTCTACCCTCAAACACATCCAAGCACAGCCAAGTGAGCCTTATTAAAATTAAAATAAAAAAACATAAATAAAAAACTCATCAAAAAGTTAAATAAGTGGCTGCCAGACCATCTGTCCAATCAGGTTGAAATTTAAAACATTTGTTCTCCATCACAACTCGATCCTAAATTTGAAGTTTCATGTCGATTGATTAAGCGGTTCCAGAGAAAACATTATTTAATATTTTTCATCAATCAAATATGGCTGTCAAACCATGTGACCTATCAATTATTCCTGAACAAACTTGTACACCCATGGCTTAGGGAACATTTGTGTGAAGTTTCCCCTCAATCTGTCAAGCCGTTCTGGAGAAGGTTTTATTTAATAGGTTTTAGGGTAAATCCAATATGGCTGCCACACCACGTGACCTATGATGTCATAATTATGACTACAACATTCTACATGAGAAGTCGCAGCACTGGTGAAAATTGTCTCAATGCCAACAAGTGGTTACGGAGAAAACACGAAAGTTCTGTGCGGACAAACAAGAAACAAAGAAACAAACATACAAACAAACAAGAAGAAGACGTCGTCAGAGCACAAACTTGCAAAATCCATAAAACAAGTTTGACCTCAAAAAATATTGGTGGTTGAATTCAATGACCAAATATGCAACTCCTCTTCAAATTTCAAGTCAATCGGATGAAAATTGACAATTTTTGAAATATGGCCTATGCTGACCTTTTGGCCTATGTTGACTTTAGGCCTATGTTGACTCGAAAATAATTGGTGGTTGAATTCAGTGACCTGATGTGCAAATCCTCTTCAAATTTCAAGTAAATGAGACGAAAATTGAGGATTTTAGAAATACCTCCTTGGTTGTTGACCTTGGGCCTATGTTGACCTTTTGGTCTATGTTGACCTCAAAAATAATTGGCTGGTTGAATTCAGTGACCTGAAATATAAATCCTCTTCAAATCTCAAGTAAATCGGATGAAAATTGAGGATTTTAGAAATCTCACCAAAGTTGTTGACCTTGGGCCTATTGTTTACCTTTTGACCTCAAAAACAATGGGCTTCTTTCTAATGACAAACTATGCCATGTGGTGAAGTTTCGTGAAGATCGGTTTAAAATTGTGACCTGCAGGCAACAAACAGACAGACAAACAGGCAGATAGACAGACAGACAGACAGACAGAATAACAAATTTGACTGACCAATATACTACTTGAAAAATCTTCGAGTTTGCAAGGAACAAACAGGCAGACAAACGGACCCAAACGCAATACCCTCTCCTTCAGCGAGTCTAACTAGAAGGGCACTTGGTAGAGCGCATATCTCTACCAGGCTCAACAGTTTACGTTTTGTTTCCCTTTGATAGGCTGGATCTGCTGACCTGAACCAAAATCGAATTGGCTTGCTCTCATCATCTAACCATCTCATCCTCCAAGTTTTGTCACAATCCATCCACAACTTTTCGAGATATCGTGCTTTTCAGCATATCGTTTTTGGCCTCATCTCTCAACGGTGAAGCATTAGTTTTAAAACTTAAAAATAATATACTGTATACTGAAATAACTGTCGTATCCGGATTCGGATCTTCACCAAAATCAAACCAATTTGTTCTTGTCATACATCCAACCTGTCCACAAAGTTTTGTCCGAATCTGTCCATAACTTTTTGATATATCATGCTCACAGACAAACAGACAGACAGACAAGACAGACATGGGTGAAAACGTAATAAGACAGGAGTGCCATCCAAGAAAATTATAGTATGTGTAACCACTATGCATCATTTATTTTTCGACTTGGCTGTTGGTTGCATCATTTATTGGGCATGGCTAAATCACTAATACAGTGCTCCCCATATATCAGGGCAGGAATTTTGAATTTTGATAGGGCACCGGTCCATCCATCCATTGGAACCAAACTCTGTACAGAGCGTCGGTGCGGCCGAAGCAGTTTCCTTGGCTATTGGGCACAATCCTGGACGGGTCGCCACTCCGACACAAACAAAAATTTGGATTTTCAAATGGCCAATCAGGCAGATTTGATTACAATCCCCTGGAGAACAAATGTGCCGAATTTGATGCTTGTATCATCATTTGCACGATTCCTCTCAAGAATTGCTGTTATCTGCCCCACTATGAGGAACAAAGTTTCACACATATGATGTCACATGGTTTGGCAGCCATATTGGATTTACCCTAAAACCTATAGATATCTTCTTCTCCATAATGGCTGGACAGATCGAGGAGGAACTTCACACAAATGTACCCCAAGCCATGGGTGTACAAGCTTGTTCAGGAATAATTGAAAGGTCACATGGTTTGGCAGCCATATTGGATTGAGGAAAAATATTAAGTAAGGTTTTTCTCTGGAACCGCTTAAGCAATCAATGTGAAACTTCAAATTTATGATCTAGTAGCGATGGGGAATACATGTTTTTAATTTCAACTTGATCGGACACATGGTCTGGCAGCCAGAATTATTTAATTTTTTGATATGGGTTTTTCTTTTTGATTTTTTTGATTGATTAATTTTTTTAACTTGGCTCACTTGGCTGTGCCTGGATGGGTTTGAGGGTAGAGGAGTAGAAGCTGAAACGCGAATCCTGCCCAGGTTCCACCTGATGACTTCATCTTTGCTTTTGTCTTGTTTGGGTTCCTTCTGATTACTCCAATGCAGGAGTGTACGGATTTGGTCTTCCATTTGATTTGAATTGAATTGATTTTAATCCCATTCTAAATTCAATTTAATCAAAAAACGTCATGGGTCAGGGTCAGGTGTCCGATCAAAGCGGGGTTTGTCAAAGGGGACGTCCTTGGTACCCCCGGTCATCACTGCCAGCAGTTATAAAGTGGCAGTTCTAATTTTGTCTCATTAATTACGTAACACACCAATACACTAACACCATACAAAATACACCACACAAAACAAGTCCTGGCGAAGGTCCGCAATCTCTGATTGCTCTTTTTCTTGTTGTATAGTGTGGGTTCGCTTTATACTATAACCCTTACCCTTACACTTAACCCAAGGTCATAGCCCCTGACCCCAATAGCGTTGGTGTATGTTGCAGTATCTGTAGCTCTCCATGTGCAAAATCATCGCATCCTCAGCAAAAAGGCAGGATTTGGAAAATAACCGGGAATTGTGCATTTATAAACCAACGAACAATGCTGTTCATTGAATTTGAGGAAATGTTTGGCTTGTAAACTCGAGTCGTACTTACTACAAGTCGGGCCTGTTTGCTAACGAGCATTGGCTGCAATGAATTTTTCTGCCCCCGATTGAGCTCTGCCAGGAGCACCTCCATGTACTCCAACAGTTGAATTTTTCCACTATCTGAGTCGGTGTCCAATAGCTTGGAAGAATATTTTCATCTCGGAGATGTTTCATGAGAAGAGCTGACAGGATGACCTCGAGGTCAGAGGTAAGCACACTCTCCTTTAAGTTGTCTAGCCTGAGTTTGATTCCCAACCCAGCTAGATATTGCCAACCCGGTGTTTCACAGGCAGGGTGGTTCATCAATGTGTGTGCCGTCCTTCAGAGAGACGTTAAACGGACGGGCGTCCCGTCTGCCAGCATTCATTGGTGGACGTTAGAGATCCCATGGTGTCCTTCACGAAGAGTAGGCGACCTATCACCAGCACCATGAACAAATTCCAAATTCTTGCCATAACTAGTCGAACGTTCGGCCTGGCCAACCGGTTCGTGAAGACTCGGGCCAAGATTCCCCCGGTCCACTCTACAAGAAAGGTGGGATAATGGTGGCCATTAAAGAAGAAGAAGTTTAATGAGAACTAGTAGAGCAAGGTGGGGTGTACAGACATACAAACTCGTGCATAAACTTTGGAGAGCACCTGCTGAGCATCACCTCCTGATGAGATGATTCTTCTGGGTGTTATAGTGCGACCAACAACCAAGTTACTGTAACGCCCACGGAGGAGCATGGACACGATATTGTAATTTCTCCAGTTATAACGAATTGATCAAGGCTGGAGTTCTAAGTTGCAATTCGATAACTAAATGTTATTATAACTTCAAAAAAAACTTTTAAAAACACGATCAAAAACTTTTCTAGGGTAAACGTCCACACCTGTGAAGCACATTTATGAAGTTCTTCGACAAACTTTGAGGCAAAGTATTGCTCAGCAATTGTGCTGGACCTGCGGGCTGATCCGTGTTCTCACAGCATGGGTAATGAGGAACATATCCACCAGTCATTAAGAATAGTAGGAATCGTCCAAGTCCAGTCATTGGGAATGGCAGAACCTGTTCAAGTCCAATCATTGGGAATGATCAGGCCTTGCAGGTACAACCATCAAACATAGGAGGACTTTCTCAAGCCTAGCTCCAACACTATGATTACTCCTTCTCCCTCCCCACCCACATCATTCTCATGCATGGCCACTTCCGAGGGAGGGACTGTCGGCTCCATGCCTCTGATCCATGGCCAGGGTGCTGCTATAAAAAGGCACTTGACGCAGCCGGCCTGACTTTGGCAAGCAGGGGCGATTACTATCAGATGCTGATTCCATGCCTCGCCAAGGCATGACATCAGCAGCCCCACCCCCAACCCACACCTCACCTTCATCCACCTAGCTCAACCTCACCCTCCATTCAATGCGAACCTCACCTTCTGCAGCTTTCTATAAACATGTAATCATCTCCTTTCTCAGTTCCAAGCTCCTTCAACCAACGTTTCTGGGTGCAATTAATTTGATCCCACACAAGCACAAGAGATCCAAGTAAAATATACAGTGCAAAGCTTCTCAAACATTTTTCGATTTTTCCTCGAAAATAATTGTTGATGTGTATTCTTGCATCTGGGAATTTAAATTGTACCTTCGTGCTCGGCTTTTACCATGCTTTTTGCATTAGGAAGCACGTAGGTAACCAAGAGAGAATGTATTGTCAGTTGAATGAATAAATAAAAGAACATATTATATATATATATATATATATAACTCATCTCAAAACCACTGACTGAGTGACTGACTGACTCACTGATTGATATTAAAGATCGGTACCTTCCGGGTGACGTAGAAAGCTGAAATTTTGTGTGCCAATGGACATCAAAGCTGGTACACCAGAAAAAACAATCACAGAACCATCAGAAAGCATCTGCAAATGAAAATTATAATAATAGAAAAAATGCAGGTGAGCGACCTGAGACAATGGGGAAGCAACGTCCGTATGCTTACCAATATAAGCATACCCTGCTCATATAGTATACTATATATATATATATATATATATATATATATATATATATATATATATATATGTTCAGGGAATAAAAGAGCTGATTTGCAGGAGTCACATATCCTGTTAGGATTGAAAAAGTTTGGTAAACAAGCAGTTGTGAATAACTATTCCTGATAATTAGTCCCACTTTATAACAAAATGAAGCTGTTGTAGATACAACACCAAAGCCATCCTGACAGCAGTATCACAAATGTTCAGCTTTTACTGACTTTGTCTAATTCGATGAAATGGCTGCTTACAAATCGTACTGACAATAGGTTTTATTAACTGAAGGTTGAGAAAGATACACAAACTACAATGAGGAACTAAGTGGATCTGACGACGTCGGGTTAATGCCTGAAACGTCATCTTCACTTTGCTTCCCATTGCCGTTTGCGTACCTTTCTCAACGCTCAGTTGATAAAACCTGCAGTTTGAATCGTCTGTCGACACAGACTGACACTAGTCTTGACAAAGTAGGGGTATCCATGGACAAATGATAGCAACCGTTTTGGTTCTTGCTCAGCTGTGAGCCTTAATCCAACAAACCACATAGTTTAGATGCTTTGCTTCTCTTTTGATTTCCAATGTAAATATGATATTTTTCAATTTGCTTTCAGTCCACTAGGGTAGAAAACCAAACTCGCTTCAATCGTTGTGATCCACCAAGAGGGCCAAGAAAGAAAGACCACAATACAACAAACACGGTCCATAGTTCAATGTTATATCTACCATGTATTATTATTTTTGAAGAGTTGGCTATTCTGTGCTTGTATCCTCTCCAAATTTGAAATTCTTGCTTCCTTATTCTCCAGCCAATTCTATTGGAGCTGATTCAGAGCTTAATGGTGCCAGAAATTAGGCTGTCTAATGAAGGGTTACAGATAGCAATAATTACCTCTAACTTGTGTACGGTATAGCACAATGCGTTGAGAAGAAGAAATATCCTTGGTGGACATTATGCAACCAAGGTGCAAGTACTGGTGTTTTATCTACAAACTGAGAGCAGCTCGTGACCTTGAGAACAACGTATCCAAAAATGTGTACGTGCAATTGATGCAATTCACAAAGGCCCGAATTGACAAACCAATCATATGATGACAGGTGCATGCCAAATGGCTTTGGTTTCCTCTTCAACACTCAGATAGACGTTGGATAGTGGACTTCAATTTAACTAAACTCTATGCCATTCTGAGTGGTCTCGAATCTGGTATAGTCTCAGGATTTTTTTTTTTTTTAGTTACCGTAAATTCTCCGAAAAAATCCGTGTTTTTGCATTGTTGTTATGGCTGGCAACGAATCACTTGCACAATCTATAGCAGAAATTGTCAAGAATTCTGCAATGCACTTCAAAAAATACTCACAAGTTACACATTGATATCACTGCTCAGCATCGGTTACAAGACAAAGCCAGCCACAGCCGCAGACTGGGCATCCTCCGTCGCATTGGGCATCTGGACATCCACAAACTAATTAGCCTCCAACGTCAACCGCAAATTGGCATCCTCCGTCGTTACAAGTCGTTCCATAAAAATCAGAATGAGTCACAGCCTACAAGACCTTTGTTCACAGATCAATGGAGTACTGCTCTCTCTGATAGGTTGGCACCCCAGCATCGCATCTGTCTCTGAACTCACTCCAGCAGTACATACGCAAAAATGCAAGACATCTATCTCTCTTGGAATTTGTGGAATCTAAAGCTCTCGACATTATTGGCATCTCCTGAAATGAGGCCGAAGCACAAGACCTGTTGTTCTCACATTGCAGACAGTTCAGTGGCCTCGATTATTTTTTATTGAAGTATTTATTTTCTATTTATTGGCCTTGCTTTCAGTCTTTCTCTCTCTATCTCTCTCTCTCTCTCTCTCTCTCTCTCTCTCTTCTCTCTCTCTCTCTCTCTCCTCGCTCTCCTAACAACACACACAACACACACACACACACACACACACACACACACACACTCAGCCCTCTGACCCTCCCCAGCAACTCCAGGATGCACGTGTTCTTTCTGTAACCCCCTCCAGGTTAAACTGCCAAAGTCTCAGCTTACAAAACACCTCAACTCTTTTTTGCTCCTTTCTCTCGTTTGTGAAACTGCTTTTCTGATCCTGTTCAATCACACCCTTCCATCCAGTGCTTGAAGCAGGTGGTACACCACCATCTCTTATCATCCTTCATCCCTATCCATGATCTTTTCTACCCCCATTAACCAAACTTAGCCTAACTCTCTTACTTGCAGGTTATAGTTTCCTCCCCTCTTCATTCTTCTCTTTTCGTGTTTATTCATGCTCTTCTTGCTTGTTGTGTGGAACTGTGGCCCAACTGCCCAACTGACAGGTCATTGCCTTTTTACCTCCGCTGCTGAAGGTGGATGGAGGTTATGTTTTCACCTCTGTCTGTTTGTTTGTGTGTTTATCTGTTTGTGAACAAAATATCTCAAAACGTTGTGGGCATATTTGGACGAAACTTGGTGGATGAGTTGGTTAGGTGACAAGAACAAGCCGATTAAATTTTGGTTCAGGTGCGAATCCAGATCCGGCCAATCAGTGGGATACAAAACTTAAACGAATCAACCTGGCGGAGGTATGCGCTCGATCGAGTGGCCTTCTCGTTACCTCTGTTACATCACTCTTTAGTGAGTCTCGATCTTGTGTAGAAAGGTTCTTGAACGTTTTATCCAAAGAACGCAGAGCACAAACAGTGGATACCACACTGAGTGTGCCCCAAGCTAGCTTCTGCTCTGGTTGGAACACATGTGGCCAACTCCCAGCCATTATGACTTTTATTGAAAAAAGGTTTCAAAAATAATCTTTATAATTCTGGCACTGTGGTTCTTGATTTCACTGAAGCATGCAATACTATATGGAATGCTGGTCTGCTCGAAAAGCTATCAAGGAAGGATACTGCCTGACGGCTGTTATCAATTCAGCTGAGCAACCGCTGCGAGGGCATCATTTCAGGATGCACATGGATGACCAAAGGAATTTGTGAAGGAGCCATATCACTGGTCTGTTACAATGTTTGGTTCTTACCCCAATATTGTGCAACTTATATAGATAGATATGACATATCAAGGATAAAGTTTTGGAAATGCATAGATGGTGATCATATCTGTTCCAGTGTGCTGTTAAGGAATTTCATGCACCTTGAAAACCTCGTTAATGTTGACATGACTGTAATGGAGGAACACTGTCGAAGATGGTGACTGAATGCAACCACGACAAAGACTTTCTGAAGTGCATTTCATTAACGTCATGTCAATATCATCTGAAAAGCATGACGTGAGATGGAATAGGCAAGATGTAAAGCACAATCTGAAAATGGTCATTCTTGGCATGAACTTCCATCTTCCCTTCATCGAGCGGAACCATCTGCCTAAAACTGCTGTAATAGGTAAGACAAGAAAGAACTTGCTTGCTGAACAAGCCATTTCAAAATAGGAAGCAAAGACCACACAATACCTTGCATTTAATAACTCAAGGACTTTTTGTACTGAATAGCTGGATATTGTGCTCCAGTGTGGGCTCATTCATCCAATATGAAGCCAGTGGATATGCAGGTGAATTGAATAATGAGGCTGGTCTCAGGGAGGCTGTAATATACACCCTTCCTCTGGTTGCTAGATCTAAAGCCGCTTTCACACCTTGACGATTTAGCCAGCGTATGCCGACGTATGAAAAATTTGTTCTTAAACGCTGGCACACGTCGAATACGTTATGGGTAAGTTGTATATCGTTAAGAGCATGCTGGCATATGTCGTAGTACGCTGGCATACGTCGTAGTACGCTGGCATACGTCGTAGTACGCTGGCATACGTCGTAGTACGCCGAGCTCGTCGACAAATTTTAACATGCTCAAAAATTTTCGACGTATGCCAGCGTATGACTCACACGTTCCGCATACGCTGGCCATAAGTTGTAGGCACGTTACGCGATCGTTGACACACGTCGACACACGTTACTTGTAAGTTACTCATAAGTCGAAACACGTCGAGGTAATGTTTAGCGTACCCGAAACTTATTTCTAACCTATGAGTAACGTGCTTTGAACCTATGAGTAACGTGCTTTGAACCTATGTGTAACGTATCTCCAACGCACATTGACGTATGTAGACGTATTTGACGTCTTCCGGACGACCACAGAACTACTGAACGTGTTTCTAACTTACAGCTACCGTATAATGGCGTATTGGCAGCGTTTAGGGGAATTGGTATATAAAAATGGGGTTCACACAGGAGGAACCCGTCAGTGTTCCAGACTCCATGTTTTTTTTTTTTTTTTCTTCGGCATGACGGTGATGTTGACACTTCGATTTCTAGTGCGTTATAATATAATATAATTAAAAGGCTGCCGCTCAACGATTTAAATCATAACTGCACTAGAAATCTAAGTGTCAACATCACCGTCATGCCGAAAAAAAATTAAAAAAAACCCCATGGAGTCTGGAACACTGACGGGTTCCTCCTGTGTGAACCCCATGTTTATATACCAATTCCCCTAAACGCTGCCAATATGCCATTATACGGTAGCTGTAAGTTAGAAACACGTTCAGTAAGTTCTGTGGTCGTCCGGAAGACGTCAAATACGTCTACATACGTCAATGTGCGTTGGAGATACGTTACTCATAGGTTCAAAGCACGTTACTCATAGGTTCAAAGCACGTTACTCATAGGTTAGAAATAAGTTTCGGGTACGCTAAACATTACCTCGACGTGTTTCGACTTATGAGTAACTTACAAGTAACGTGTGTCGACGTGTGTCAACGATCGCATAACGTGCCTACAACTTATGGCCAGCGTATGTGGAACGTGTGCGTCATACGCTGCAACGTCGAAAAATTTTCAGCATGCTTAAAATTTTTCGACGTACTCGGCGTACTACGACGTATGCCAGCGTGCTTCAGGTGCTCTTAACGTATACAAAACTTACCCATAACGTATTCGACGTGTGCCAGCGTATTCGGCAAATTTTTCATACGTCGGCATACGCTGGCTAAAACGTCAAGATGTGACAGCGGCTTGACACTTCGATGTCTAGTGCGGTTATGATTTGAATCGTCGAGCCGCAGCCTTTTAATAGGCTACGCCACGTGATCGTCGGCGATACGCTGCCGCACGCTATGCATAAGTTAGACTATCGTTGGCATAGGTTGTGAACGCCGACAACACGCTAAGCATTCGTTGGTATAAGTTATCTATATGTTATCGAAACGTTCTGTGTACGTTACTAATACGTTATGATACGTCCAACTCGTTATGAATACGCCCAAAACTGGAAAAAAAACATCAATAGTTCAGCGTACGCCAGCGTTTTACATACATTTTGATACGTTGCCATACGCTGGCTAAAACGTCAAGGTGTGACAGCGGCTTAAGCAGTGTTGCTTTTCCAAGCTTTTGCTGCAAAGCTGCTGCAACAAGGATAGAAAATAAGGTATAAGATGCACCCAAATGGCATTTGTATTTTGACCTGTTAAAACCAACTACCTCTTCTCTTCCATCGAGATGGCCGTGGTGGAACCATCTACCACCTGAGGACTTAACTGTAGAATACAGCTGACAGCGGGAATAGAATTCATTATGTTGGACAAAACCAGCTGCTCGTCAACAATTCCATCAGTCGTCAACTTAGATTTGATCTGCCACAAAACAATACAGGACTTTCAAAATGATGCAATACACCCTGGAATGTTCAGCGCACATGTACAGAAACCCCCTAGAAACAGGCAAACAGCAGTTTTCGGGGAGCCCTAAAGTATGTCGTGTGTGTGTGCGAGATAGGATTTCACCTAAAATGGCTCACAAAGCTTTTTAAAAGAGGCTGAAAATACTTGGAAAGGCACCTGAAGGAAAGGGGTGTGTCTCTGCACAATGAAAGACCTGCAGAACTTTATCAGCTCACCCAAAGGGATGAGATCTTTCAGCTGCCCATACTGCAGATTCCCGATGACAACAAAGTAATGGCTACCAACTGTTCAACAAAGGACATCTTCACGAGTGAATACACAAAGCTTGTGCCAGCTATATGTACATGTGAGCCAGATGTATCAGGTAGACTTCCCTGAGGGAGATACCGTATCTGGTTTGGGTACTTGTGAACACCAATGGGAAGGTCATATCTGGGGCTTGTGAATGCACAGGGTAAGTTTAAATTGAAGATGCTTTGTATTCATTATTGTGGGAGGAAGGGGATGGAGAGGGGGAGCTGTGAGGGCTGTGGAGTTCAGTTCCACAGACAAACCATCATGCAGTTGCAGGGGGGAAATGCAGAGGATGTTGAGGCCTGCCTTCTGACTAATTTGGACCTTGATTTGAAGGTTTTGCATTCTGCTAATGATGGAGACTTTCACTGGTTGAACACTGCCATCAGACTTGCATTTGCAAAACACTTTCCACTGAATGCCAAGCTAGCTCCCTGTTTGGAGGAAACCAATGTTTGCTGACACCGTCTTTCACAAGGTGCCCCAGCACTTCACCGTGACTACATCGACACAAAAGAGAATCAAATTCAGGGATAGATTAATTATATCTTCGCTTCAAATTGTTTTTCTACATGTAGGGATTGCCAGGCTCATTAAGTGCTGTGGCAAAACTTTGCGTCGCTGCTGGTACCAGTTGCTTTGAGATATACAATGGGAGGTGGATTGTAAAAAGGGGAAGGCCTAGATGTATGCACGCTCGCTCTCAGCTGTCTAGCCTGGGTATGAATCCCGACCCAGCTATAAACTGTCATACCAGTGTTTCACAAGCAGGGTGATTTATCAATCTGTGTGTGTTCCTCGTATGAACGTTAAACTGGGCATCACGTCTGCTTGCTGGCATTAGTTGGTGCACATTAAAGATCCCACGGTGTCCTTCACAAAGCGTAGGTACCCTTAGTAAGTTACACCTCGATATCTCCCAAACCACTCAATGGGAAAAAATTGAAACATGGCTCATTGTCAGGTCCTCCCAATGGGGAATACGATTTGTTGATGATGATGTCAATGGTGCCTTCATGATGACGTCATAATTTGACAAGTACAACGCTTGATCTCATCAGCATGAAAAAAAAATTTCCTCTGCAACTGTTCGGCAGATGGACACGAAATTTTAAGAATATGAGTGGCTCCTCCTGTAGAATTTATTTTAACTAGCCGAAACCCCGTCACAGACGGATTCCATTCATTCAACCACCCTCACCAGCTCAACCACACTCGAGGGACATGGACTGAACAGGGCGTGCTTGCCCCCGCCTACTCATCCCCCGCCCCCTGCCCCATTCCCCCCGCCTTCAATTTGCTTACCCCCGCCGAAAAATTTAATTACCCCGGCCCCGCCCCCATCTCTTGATTCCCCGCCTCACTTGCCCCGCCCCCTGTCCACCCTCACACTCAACCCTGCCTAATTCACCCCAGCCCCGCCCACTCATCCCCCGCCCCATTTCCCCCCGTCTCCCGCTTTCAATTTGCTTACCCCCGCCAAAAATTTGCTTACCTTGCCCCCGCCTCTTCACTCCCTGCCCCCGTCTCTTCATCCCTGCCCCCGCTCTTCACTCCTCGCCCCCGTCTCAACGAAAAGTGTTTATTCTGCTTCAGAGTTGAAAGTTGACTATTGCCACTATGTCGATGCACTCTTACAGGTACGGTTTCTTTCAGTCCAGGTCAAGTACCGAGAAAAACGTGACGCGACCGCTAGGAGGAGCACAAAATTGGTCCTTCAGTATTAATATATAGATGATAATTATGACGTCATAGGTCACGTGGTGCAAGCGCTATCTTGGAAAATTCAAAAAAGTTGCACCTCTATAATCTCCGAAACCACTCCATGGAAAAAATTGAAACAGGGCTTACTGTCAAGTACTCCCCTTGGGGAATAAGATTTGTTAATAATGACGTCATCAGTACCTTATTTATGACGTCATAATTCGACAAGTACAGCGATTGATTCGATCAGTATGAATTTTATTTCTCTGCAATTCTTGGTCCGATTGACACGAAATTTTCCCCATAGGAGCGCCTCTCCTGTAGAATATGGTAATTATAATTACTAGTGCGGGCCCGTAGGTGCGTGCCCGTAGGCGCGTGCCAGTATGTGCAGCTTCTTTCCTTCGCTCTCGTAAACGACGACTGGATTGGGGCATTGTTTCAATTAGATCGGACCAACCGTATCATAAATGGCCATAACTTGGGAAACACCTGGGAAACATACTCAGGTCCCCAGCGTCAATTGTACGTCATATCAAATGAAGAAGAAGAAGAATTGTGACGCCCCTTCTCTCTGCCCCCCCCCCACTCTCTCTCCCCCCTCTCTCCCCCTAGTCTCGCCCCTCCCTCTCTCGCCCCCCTCTCCATCCCCCTCTCTCGCCCATCCTCTCTCCCCTCTCTCGCCCCATCCTCTCTCCCCCTCTCTTGAATTGTGACGCCCCTCTCTCTCACCCCCCCTCTCTCCCTCCCCCCTCTCTCGCCCCTCTCTCCCCCTCCTCTCTTGCCCCTCTCTCTGTAAATGTATTCACAAATGTCTATCAAGCACAACAATTAATTCAAACCTTGGGAAAAACAGCTTTCAACCCCTTGGGAAACAGCTCTTTCCCTTGGGAAAATCAAACCTTGGGATCAATTAATAATTTGAACAATTAATTCAAACCTTGGGAAAAAATAGCTTTCAAACCTTGGAAACACTTGGGAAACAGATGAAACGGATGAAGAACGATATCAAACCTTGAAAAGGCACATACTCAGGTCCCAACGTCGATTGTGACGTCATACAAACGAAGAAGAAGAAGAATTGTGACGTCACGTGCAAAAAAAAAAACATTCGTGACGTCATAGCACCGTGTCTTGTCATTGGTTGACAGATAAATGGCTGTAACTTGGGAACCGCTTGTCCGATTAATATCAAACCTTGAAAAGGCACATCCGCGGGTCCCCAGCAATATTCCTGGCAAGTTTCAATGAGATCGGACCGGTGGTCGTCGAGAAACGGCGGTCGCAGACAGACACACATACAGACACACATACAGACAGACACACACACAGAGATTGCTGGAATTATTATAACTAGTGCGGGCCCGTAGGTGCATGCCCGTAGGTGCGTGCCAGTATGTGCAGCTTCTCCTTCACTCTCGTAAACGACGACTGGATTGGGGCATTGTTTCAATTAGATCGGACCAACCGTATCATAAATGGCCATAACTTGGGAAACACCTGGGAAACATACTCAGGTCCCAGCGTCAATTGTGACGTCATATCAAATGAAGAAGAAGAAGAATTGTGACGCCCTCTCTCTCGCGCTCCCCTCTCTTGCCCCCTCTCTCCCCTAGTCTCGCCCCTCCTCTCTCCCCCCCTCTCCCTCCCCCGTCCCCTCTCTCGCCCCCTCCTCTCTCCCCCTCTCTTGAATTGTGACGCCCCCTCTCTCTCACCCACCTCTCTCCCTCCCTCTCTACCCCTATCCGCCCTCTCCTCCCCCTCTCTCCCCACCTCTCCCCCTCCTCTCTCGCCCCTCTCTCTGTAAATGTATTCACAAATGCTACCAAGCACAACAATGAATTCAAACCTTGGGAAAAACAGCTTTCAAACCCTTGGGAAAAAACAGCTTTCAACCTTGGGAAACAGCTCTGTCCCTTGGGAAAATTCAAACCTTGGGATTAATTAATAATTTGAACAATTAATTCAAACCTTGGGAAAAAACAGTTTTCAAACCTTGGGAAACACTTGGAAAACAGCTGAAACGGATGAAGAACAATATCAAACCTTGAAAGGCACATACTCAGGTCCCCAGCGTCGATTGTGACGTCATACCAAACGAAGAAGAAGTAGAATTGTGACGTCAATCGTGCAAAAAAAAAAAACATTGTGACGTCATTCGTGACGTCATAGCACTGTGTCTTGTCATTGGTTGACAGATAAATGGCCGTAACTTGGGAACCGCTTGTCCAATTATATCAAACCTTGAAAAGGCACATACTCAGGTCCCCAGCGTCGATTGTGACGTCATACCAAACGAAGAAGAAGAATTGTGACGTCAATCGTGCAAAAAATAAAAAATAAAAATAAAACATTAATTGTGACGTCATTTGTGACGTCATATCACCGTGTCCTGTCATTGGTTGACAGACGTTATTGGTCATTATTGGTTGACAGACAATATATAGGTCGTTATTGGTTGACAGACATTGGTCATTGTATCACGTTATTCTTTTTATTACTGCCAATTATTGTGCTATTATTATTATTATTAATATGCTGTTATTATTCTGAGATATCTTGGGAAAAAATGGCATGATAAGGTGGAACGACACTTCAGCTGCGATATATACACCTTTCCAACACTGATAAAAGCAATAAAATGGCCGTAACTTGGGAACCGCTCGTCCGATTGACATCAAACCTTGAAAAGGCACATCCGTGGGGCCCCGGCAATATTCCTGGCAAGTTTCAATCCGATCGGACTGGCGGTCGTCGAGAAACGGCGGTCACAGAACAGACCCACATACAGACAGACAGACACACACACAGAGATTGCTGGAATTATAGATAGATTATGACATCATAGTCTTGTGGTACAGGCGCCATTTGGAAAAACTTTGCACCTCGAGATCTCTGTAACCACTCCATGGAAAAAAATTGAGACCTGGCTCATTGTCAACCGTTCTTCTGGGGAAATAAACAATGGTTAATGATGATGTCATCGGTGCCTTCGTTATTACGTCATAATTCGACAAGTGCAACACTTACCGATCATTATGAATTTTTTTTCTCAGCAACTGCTGGTCTGATGGACACTAAATTTTCACCATAAGAGCGCCTCCTCCTGCAGAATATTTTAATGATAATCATGATGTTATAAGTCATGTGGTGCAGGCGCCATCTGGGAAAAACCGAAAAACGGTGCACCTCTCTATCTCCAAAACCGTTGACTGTGCAGGGTAAGTATTCTATGAATACCATCTAGTTGACTCAGGATTTTGGAAGGATTTTATTCATTTAACAAATGTTGGCTGCCATTTTATGTGAATTATGACCCTTTCCAACTACAATACTTTCTTTGCTGATCTATAAAATGGTGTAAGTATAGTTAAACATCACCCTCAAGGTGATTGGCTCATGTTGAGGACTAATAATATTCAGATCGTATCGGATACATAAAATGATATTTGCAAAGCTTAATAAAACCCCTGGATCACCCTTACTATTGAGGAAAGCAAAACATTATACCTTAATTCAACGGTTGTATCTTCACGAACAAAAATTATTTCAACGTATTTTTCACATGGTATTATAAGCCTGGTGTTAATCAACTTAACGGTTAATAAAGGTGGCTGGCATAAAATCTTCGAATATAGAGTTCGAGCTTCTGCCTTTTCCATTAAATAACAACAGGTGGGTTGACTCAGCCTGTCATCCTTCTGAGAAGCCTGGTGTTGGTGTAACGGTAGGGTGATTGGCTTAAAATCTTAGGGTCTTGAGTTCAAGCCCCTATAAACTCGTTTAATTAACACCAAATGGGTGGACTCAGCCTGTCATCCTTCTGTGGTCAGCAAAATGAACTGGTAACAAGGGGCATTGCATCACCGGCACAGCTGTGCCCCAAAAAATAATGTAGTTACAGGCTACATATTAATTAATAAATAAATTTGGGTTTGGCAAAATGAGTACCAGCTTACTGGTGACACGGGCACTGCATCAGCAGTGCAGCTGCACTTCCAGAAAGTGATGCAACCAGCAGCCACAGGCTGCATATGAAACAACAAGAGGGTATTATGGGCAGAAACATTCAACTTTTGCTCCACCAAGGGCACTGGATGTGCAATTTCTCGAACTGGACACTTCTTCCTTTGCAAAATGTCTTGGTTTCGAAATCCACTTTTATATGCCCATGCATGATAAGTTATTGTTAAATCAGAATATTAATTTTAGTCAACAAAACATCACCATAGTGGTGAACAATGCAAAAAAAGGCAAATTTAAACGTTTGATATGATGTTATAAGCATGTTGTCAAAATTTTGCTCATACGATGGACACCATTCAAAACTTTTTCTGCAGCACTATAAAATTGTCAAGTCAGCCTGATCAGATCTGTGATTTGCTACAGGTATCATGTAAATCTGTACTAACCTGTTTCATGGTCGGGTTGTCGGCGACTGAACCGTCAGCGGTTCCTTCAGGTGGGTACCTGGAATGTCCTCTCCCTAACAGGATCACCTGTCTCTGTTATCATCCGAGCTCAAGAGTTTTAACATCGGTATTGCAGCATTCTCTGAGGTTCCCCATGGGATATGAGACATGTGTTGGTCTCCATGGGTCTGGAACTGTGAATCAGAATAGCACTAAGTTCCTTGACTTTGCAAGAAGTCATTGACTTGGGGTGGCTGGTTCATGGTTTCAGCACTCACAGGCTCATTGCTGGATTTGGTATTCCAACGCTGGTGGTGTGGCAAAGGAGATTGACCACGTGCTCGTTGATGGTGGCTGGAGGATGATCCAGAACTGCAGGGTCTACCGGAGTGCTCAGTTCCTCAATACTGACCACAGGCTTGTGGTAGCAACTCTGAAGTTGCAACTTACATCTGGGAGAATGGTACCATCCTAGCCTAGGTTGGATGTTGGCAAGCTCAAGGATGAGAGGGTAGCTGAGGAGTTTGCGAACAGGC
>CM068952.1:45571990-45607361 GCA_035128595.1 Eptatretus atami
TCCTATTGCGGACAATCCAATCAACTGTGATCCACCTTCGTTGACAGATCAACAGCTTGGATCTGTGATCACAGATCAACTGTGATCTAACAGCTTGGATTCTCATGTCTGTACTATTTGTGAATGTCTTTATAGATGTGGAGGTTTATAGTTTGATACAGCATCGTGCTTACTTTGTGTAGGCCTTCTTGGTTGCTTTACAAAGCAGTTTCAGCTCGAGGAACATGGAGAGGTGTTAATATAATATAACATATTATATATATGTATATATATATAAATATATATACAGTGGAAAATCGATATAACGCTCACCGGTGGGGTCCAAAGCGACTAGGGCGTTATAAATGATACAGCGCTATACTGATGCAGTGAAAAAATTTTTATATTACATACAAACCAGAGCCACAACACGTGGACATGTACGTCCGCCATCTTGGATTGTTGGGTTTGATGACGAAGCGGTCAAGTGAGTTACAGGAGATATGGATGCTATGATGATTTGAATTGAATTGATTTTGTTCATCTCAGCTTCGCCATTGATACGGGAAAGATGCGAGAAGATGACAGCTCGTGAGTATTTTCACACCACATGTCAACTCAACACAGGGCGATGACAGCTTGAATTTTTTTCGCCACTTAGCGCTATTTTGGACTAACTTTGTCTCTATTTTCTCACTTTTTGCCTTTAAACATGAAATAGTAGTATTTTTTGGGGTCCAAGGTGTATGAGCGTTATATCAGTACAAGCGCTATAACGCTTCGCGTTATATCGATTTTCCACTGTACGTATATATATACATATAGATAATATAAATATATATATATATATATATATATATATATATATTATATATATAATATTGGTACGGCTGTGGAAATTCGCAAACCACCATTCAGGACCCGTAGGTGAGATATCTCTAAGTACATGTGTAGTTAGCCCCAAACCCGTTGTTTAGAGGGAATTAATGTGATTCATTCGGGCTGCGACGCTTTGAGATAGCCGTTTTTCTGTTCTATCTTTATTTTGAACCAACCACGTCTCAACCGCAACCACCTTAACCACCACGCAGCCATCGTCACCAACTGCAACCACGCTCAACCCTCAGACAACAACAACAACGCAACAGCCACGACCTTTACCTTCACAACTCGCTCCCACATCATCGCATCATGCCATTCCCAAACGGCACCATGACCATCAAAGCACCACCAAAAACCCTCCACCACCCTCACCTCTCTCCTTCTACGGCCTTTCCGCACCCACCTGTTAACACTGAGCGTCGGGCTGTCTTGGGCTCGTTCAGCGATACGCACCGAGCCGCGAGTGCAAATAGCGGCCTTTCCGAGGGAGAATTCGGATCAGGAACGCTACACGCCCACTTCTGATCCGTCCAATTAGCAAGCGCGGGGCGGCTTGGCCCGCCTCCAGACGCGTCTGTGTGAAATCGAGATATGCAAATTCTAGGATCAGGGGAGATTCGCGCCCCTTTCCTCCGACCAATGGGCGAGCGTGGCCCGCCCCCGAGGTCATCCTGATCCAGAAATTTGCATACTGTTTTCTCCTGCCGGCCTATAAGAAGGCGAGCGCAAGGCAGAGTGGTTGAGTTTTGGTTGGAGAGTCATCGGCAGAGGGTGGCAGAGAGTGGAGTCGGGTGGCGAAGGCATCGAGTTGGGTTCTGCAGTCGGCTGAGGAGAATTGTGGGAGAGGCCAAGGAGCTCGGGTCCGAGGCAGGGAAGACGGCGGTCGCGACGAGGTCGCGGTGGGATCGCTCGTCGCGGGACCCAAGCCAGCCAGCCATTCTCCTCCCCAGGGCATCAACAATTCCCCTTTTCCCCCGCGCTGAGATAGTGCAAAAAGGGGCCCCGTTCCCACCCCACTCCAAGCGGGGCCAACGAAACCCGCGAAGGGGCACGAAGTCGGGGCACCGCCGCGCAGCCACATTTGCGGCTCGTCACGAGGACCGCGGGTAGGACCCACCGGTCTCGCGGACCTGGCCGCTCCTTCAGGTCCCGCGCACATATTGGCCTACAGGCCCGTCTGCCCCCTTGTCTATGAGGGTGGCTTCTTTCTTTGCTTTTGAGTAAATGTTGTTGGCGCCGTCTGTGAAGTAAAACTGTGTAAGTGTTGCCGTGTGTACGCGTATTCGGTAGTAACTCTGCGTCATTGTTTCTTTGTTTCACTGCTATAGGTGCATTTTGACTGTTTGCACTGTATGGTGTGCTTCCCGACCACACACACGAATATATACATACTCATACATGCACGCATATATCTAAATACAGGCACTTCCCTATTTACATCAGAGGCATTCCTGGAAAACATCGTTTAAATCGAAATAATAAAAATGGAACTTCAAAATCCCATTGACTTTTAACTGTATTAAATGGGGAATGCATTCCTGAAAGAGAAAAAAAATGTGAGTGGAAATTTTTCAGAGTAAATGAATTGAAATATTATTGCAATAAAATACTCCACGTAAGGGTCCGGCCATCTTCTTTTTTCCTGTGCAACACAAAGCTGAGAGTAGAATCATTGTCTGAGGGTGTGGCAGTGCTGCTGATGCAGTGCCCCTGTAGGTTAGAACAGTAATTTGGAATTTGGCCAGGATGCTGGGAAGAGCTCTCCAACTCTTCACAAAGGACATTGTAAAGGGATCTTTAATGTCCACAAACTAATTCCAACAGATGCGACACCCAGTGATACATCCATCTGAGGGATGGCACACACCTTGATTAATCACCTTGCCTATGAAACACCAGGATGACAGTTTATAGCTGAGTTGCGATTCGAGATTCAAACCCAGGCTACATTGCTCAGAGCGAGTATGCATATCTCTCGGCCATCCTGCCATGGAGTGAGGATGTCTTGCTTTATGGCCATTGGAAACATTTTTCAATTCTCTATTGAACCCATAGTTTGCTTTACTCTTTCTAATCCTCTAATTTATTTTGCCTTCCAAACTCCGGGGATTTCCCAATGGAGAACCCAGCCATGGTCGCCATGCCCACTGCTCGCTCCACGGGATGTTTCGCATGCTTTAAAATTATTTTCGTTGCACTCAATTCTGTTACACTTCGGGCATATTCGTTAATCTTTTCTTCACTCAATACAATTGTGGTAACAATAGAAAAGGTTAAATGTAATGGTTTGGCAATTTCACATGTTCTTGTGTAAATATGGAGAAGGTGGAAGCATAGCCCTCCTGAAATAAATATGCTAAAACACTTAGTTATATAAGAATTGGTAATTTCTTAACATTTTCAGATTTCATTCCAGATTTCAACACTTATTTAGTCCATCACTTCCGGTTCCGGGTTTTGAGGCAATGGCTGGTTCTCTCAGGGGTCTCCGCCGACTTTCTCAAAGTTAAGTTTCCGGTCGTTACATGTCACATTTTAAGTTTATTTTCTTACTTACTGTGTGTTCCTAGTTTGGTTTTGTTTCAGAAATCGTGCTATTTTGTGAGTTTTCATCGACCTTATCTTAATGGGTTTCCTTGAGGCATACCTGTCTTTCCCGTCGAGATGTACAATCGTTTATATTTGTATTTTCTCCCGATTACCATCAATTCCTATTTTTCCCACTTTGCCAACCGCCACTCATCTATCCCTCCCAACTACACCCTATGTTTCTTGTCTTAAATTAAAAAAATATATTTCACTTAAAAAAACAACAACCCTTTCTCCCTCCATACCCATGAGTACCGATCCTTCTTCTTCTTCCTATTCTTCTTCTTCTTCTTCTTCTCATTCCTCCTCCTGCCGGCACACCATCTTCCTTCTATTTGAGCTGACCCACTCTCACCATTACCTTCATGATATCTTCCTTCAACCTCCCATTCCCTAATCTTACCTAATCTTCAAAAATCTATCCAAAAAATAATAATTTTCCTTGTATCCTTTCTAACTATACACCTCCCGAAACCACGTGTCTCTCTCCACCCTCTTCCTGGTACTTTTCTTCGATCCATCAGCTTCACTCTGCGTTTACCATTCCAAATTCACCAAACACTTCCACGATTTTACTTCAACTGTTCCTTTTCCGAATCTTGCGCAATCCTGATTAAATAATAAATAAATAAATAAATTCACTTTTAACTATACCACCTCCTGTAACCATGTGGTTCTTCCATAACCACGTGATCTGTTTCTACCCTCTGTGTTTACCGATCCAAATTCACCATTCACCTCACAATTTTTTCTTCAACCTTTCCTTTACCTAATCTATGCAATCTTGTATCAAAATAAAATAAATAAATAATAATAAACAATAATAAAACGGTCCTCTATAATGCTTCATCTTCTTCTTTCACATGTGTGGTTCTCATTACTGCATCATAATTCACTACTCTTTTTCTATTCAACAGACTGCTCTCACATTCGGCCTTCCTTTATCCTTGTCTAAAAAATCCAACTGTTACAGCGTTTTCTTCTCTCCATCTCTTAATTCGCCTTTATATATCCTCAAGAAATGTCTCTTAGTCGCATTGTGAACTAAAAATATAAAAAACCCAGTTTGCAATGCATGTTCGTCGGTTCCATCAATCATCCTTTTTTTCCAACTTCAGTGCCAATTCACCCTCTCACCCCTCCTCTCAATGCAACCATCCACTCTTCCCCTTCCATGCTTCCCTCTCACATTCTCAAAAACCCCCCTCACCTTTCTCCCTCAAGTCTCCCCACTCAACAACCTTCTCCTACCCTCACATCCACAAAGCTGCCTCCTTCCCTGCCTTCTCTCTCATCTTCACTCCACTCCTCAAATGCCTTCTGCCCCCTCTCTTATTAATCCCACTTTACCCAACAGCACCACAGAGCCTTTTCTCCTCCTCATCCAGCCCCCTCTTCCGTCTTCTGCAATCCCGACACTCTTTCAACAACTCTCCTAACCCCCCCCCCTCCTCCCTTGTCCTCTCCTCCCTCTCCCTCCCTTGCCCAAGCTTCCTCCCTCTCCTCTTCATTAACAAGTGGACCCTCAAATATCCGGAGCTTTTGCTCAAATCTGACAGATCTTTCCATAGGTTCCACTGACAAACCAGACACTAACTGCCGAACAGAAACTTTCTCCCTCAAGACGTCTCTGACTCCCTATTATCTTTCCTGGTTACTCCTCCTCTGTATGACACACCTGAGCCTCGTCCTGGTGGAGGATTTCTCTCTCTCATCAAAGACTCTATTCCTCACTCTCCATGCACAGTCCTAACTCCCCCATACACCAGGATTACCTCTGGCTACGGCTTCCCCTCCACCAAACTGCACTGCACCGTCCACCAAACAGTGGCAACTCCATTTACACCTCTACTTCCGAAAAATGGACCAACTTCTATCTCTCATCCGAATTCTCTCTTCCTCATGTGGTGGAATTAAACTGTATCATGCTAGTTGGCTGGGTGTGGATACCTCTCTCACCTGCCATGGCACTTCAGCAAAGACTTCTGTGACTCATTGGGACTGACTCAATCTGTTCAACTTCCCGACCCGGATCTCAGTCACGGTACTCCATCTCTTCTGGATCTGATTTTGACAAATTCCCTGAAAATGTCTGTTCTTCTGAACCACGTGCTGTCAAAGTGGACATCTCTCTGGCTTATCAGAGAACCACCTCAGCGCCGTCCAGTTGGCATTTCACTCAAGCCGACTGGCAGGGTCTCCAAGCAGCCATCAAACTCAACTGGTCTCCCATCATGACTTTCCCAACATCAACTCATCCTGGGAAGTCTTCAAAAAACTTGCTCTCCCTCATGCACAAGATTTATCCCTCTCGTCTTCAGTTGTCCTACCTTCCCCCTCCATGGTTCACTGAAGCTTGTAGCACGCCCTGTGACACTGAAGCCCTGTGTCCTGAACAACTTGCCTTTCCTCATGGAAAACAAATCCAACTGAGGGTAATCTCAGTTTCTTTCCATAAAGCTTGGAACAAGTGTGTGTCTACCCGCAGGAGAGGCAGAAAACAACATCTTTCTAAGTTCAAGTCTGAACTCTCAAACCTCTCTCGCCCCCTCCAAATCCTGGTTGGCACTAGTTTATTTTTCTGGTGTATGTTCCCCTCCATCTCCTCCCTTACCTCAAATGGCCGCACAGCTGACACCGCACGTGAAAAGGCTGAATGCCGAAACTTGGAGTTTGCATCTAAATCTTGTGTCCGAAACCATCCATTTCTGTACACACCTTACCCAGTCGCACCCAGCTGTCCCTGGACTCTGTGTCCTTTTCTTCTGATAAAGTGGAGAGCTTGTTTTCAAACCTTGACTCAGATTTTGCAACGGTCCAGATGGCATCAGCCCACGTGTCCTAAAAACCTGCTCCTCTGCTCTTGCTCACCCTCTCTCTGTTACACCTCTCATTTGCTCAAGGTCATCTGCCATCTGCTTGGAAATCAGCAAACGTTAACGTCTCATAAAAATGCAAAAGCAGATCCCTGCAACTACAGACCAATCAGCCTTCTCCCAATCATCAGCAAGGTTATGGAATCCATCATCGCTTCAGACATAAATCCTTCCTCTTCTCCAATAGCTTGATTTCCGATCAATCAATTTGGTTTCAGACCAGGTCACTCTGCCCTAGATATGCTGCATCTGCTCTCCCATCAAATGTATTGAGGCCTCAATGCCAGACAGGAAATCCGAGCCGTATCTGGACATATCACGTGCTTTTGACAGTCTGGCACCCTGCCTACTCACCAAACTCTCTTCCCATGGTATACAAGGCCATCCCACTCATGGCTCGCAGACTTCCTCTCCTGTCGCAGATCAACGTGTGTCCCTGATAAAATTTTCATCCCCTCTTCTGTCCAGGCTGAAGTTCCTAAAGGCAGCATTCTGGGCCTGTTCTTTTTCTAGTTTTCATCAATGATTTCTCCGACTCTGGAAAATCCTCTTTATCTCTTTGCTGATGACTCACCCCTGCCGTACCATCTGTCATCCCTCAGACCGGCAAGCAGCAGCTTTTCGCTCTCTGCAGATCTGGGTAAAATCACAAACTGGTCCAACACGTGGAACACGTCTTTCAATCCTGACAAATCTCACACTCTCACTAGTCTCTCCGAAAGGACCGTTGGGAACCCCCCCCCCCATCTACTTCCTGAAAAATCCTCTGGAAGAAGGTCCTTTCATCAAGCTTCTGGGTCTCACTATCTGCCATGATCTTTCACATTTTCAACCTGGCCTCCAAAGCCAGTCGCCGACAGGGAACCTCCGTCATGCAAGTCTTCCTCGGTCTACCTGAGCTCCTGACCACATACAAAGCTTTCGTCCGCAGCCTGATGGGAGTACTGCTCTCCTCTTTGAGCTGGTGCTCCTGCTTATCACCTTCCTCAGCTTCACGCTGTGGAAACAAGGAATAGGATCATGGTATCTCCCGGACGAGGCGGAGTCTTTGGGCTCTCACTCTCTCACCGCAGGCAGGTCGGTCGTCTTCTGTCTTCTACCGTCTCCTCTCCAGTCTCCCCCCCCCCGGCTCTGTCTGATATATTCTCCCCCCCCAATAGTCCGCAGGGCGCTCAAGGTCCGCCAGTAACCCCCTTCTGGTAAAACTACCAAAATCACGAATCACTGCTCACCTTCACTCTTTAATTCCTCTTTTTCCCCACCTTTGGAATAAACTCCTCACTCTCTTCAATCTTATTCTTCCTCGAGGTCCTCAAAACAGCTGTTCACCACCACCTATGATCTTCCCCCATCCAAAACCTCGATCTTTTCTACCCCTTTAATCTACCCAAAACCACTCCTTCAAATTCCCTGCTTTCCTTCCTGAAAGTCCCTGTAATGTCCAACTTGTTACCCCATGTTCCCCACCCATCCCTCTCCCTTCCACAGATCTCCTAATGTCTCGTTCCCCACTGTTTTGTCCTTCCTCTCCCACCCTCTTGTCTCCTGCCCCCCCCCTCCCCCCTTGTTGTGCGTAGTGTGTTAGTTCTCATACAAGTCTCGACAACACACAAAAAAGAAAATCATATCCAATCCTCAAATCAGAAATCATATTTTGATTATTATTTTAATTAGTCCAGAAGAATAGATCATGTTTCCAAGGCAAGGCATTTTCGTGGGCTGAATCAAAATGGTAGCTAAGACCCCTGCGAGGTGAAGTTGGGCTCGACTAAGGATTAGCCTTTCATAAAGGTAAGCCCTAATTATCTTCAAAAGGGATTTAAATTTCCCCAACAGTTTTCATTCATGCACTCCCTTGAGTTCCTTAGTATGCATGCAAAGTTTTGGGCCACTTGGCTTCATGGTTTTGGAGTAATGGAGGACACACACACACACACACACACACACACACACACACACACACACAACAGGGGACACATATTGACTGAATCTATAATATATATCGTTACGGTTTTGCGAAGCCGGCACTCCCCCCAGTCAATGGCAGACAACATATAACGGTCCCGAGACAGTTATTTCATTAGTACTCGTTTTAGATAGCCCTTCCCTTATGACTAGTGGGTTGATGGGACAAAAAGCATTACGAGGCCTTTTAGGCAGGTCTTTTTCCCATTTTTTTGTTCTTTTATCTATTTTACTTTAATTCACACATGACCTTCTCCATCACGCAAGTATGCAGGCCACCAGCAACAGGTAGTTCAATTTACATACCTGCACCATTTCCTGTTCAAACCTTGCGCCATTACCCAACCGAGGCTCACCTCAGACCTTCGCCTTATTCAAACCCCAACGTTACAATATTTCTCTAACCACCACAACACCTTCATAATAATCCTCACATGATTGGACCGCAGGTAAAACTCGCCTGCACTCACCATTGTTGCCACAATCTCGACCACAACAGCCTCCATCACAAGCTCGCCGCACTACAACTGCTACGTGTAGCAGTTAAATCACTGCTACTACGACATCACTGCTACTATCGCTCAACCACATTCGTCATTAATGACCAGCACCACCTTTTGGGACCAGCGGGGATGTGGAGGCATGCTCAAGGTTGGGGTGCACGATAACATACCTCACCCCATGTTATTCTAGGAATTCCATGGCATGGCAAAGTGCAGAGCAAATGAGGCAATTTCCAGTGCTGAATCCTCGCATAGGCAGAGCTAACGCCAGGGCAATGGTCGGGCCAGACGAGAGGGAAAAGAGTGCGCAGGCCAGACGAGAGAAAAGAGGACGGGCCAGAGAACAGAGCCCTCTTTCATTATGCCCCAGCGGGGGTGGCACTTGAGAGCGGAACAGGCAAAGCGACGGAGATGTTCTACAGTGCCCTCATTGGCGCATGGATGCTTACCACGGCTTTGGTCCCACCCAGGCAAGGATTTGGCACTGGCAATGGCCTTACTCACCCTGAACTCTGTCATGCAATGCAGCCACGAACACGCACCAGACACCCAATGAGGGCCACAGTTGAGCAGAACGGTTGGGCTATCCCCACGTCGTTGAACTGTGCCGAGCACACACTTGTGCCCAGAGCTAGAAGCCAGAAGGTCCAGACCCGAGTATCTAAATGGTCCGGCTCACTCCCTGTTGGTCCCAAATGGCAGTGGTGTCGGCATCCGTGGTGATGGTGGTTGAGTGATGGGAGTGGTGGTATAGTGGTGAGCATAGTAGTGAGCTTCCAATGTGGAAATTCATGGTGGTTGAAGCGCCATGCTTGTGGCGGTTAATAGCAACAGTAAGCGAGCTTGGGTTGTGGACCGATGAGGTGGGGATTTTTAGGAATGTGTTGTGGTGGTTGTATGAAGGTTGCAGCATTGTTGTTCGAGTCTGTGAAAGTTTGAGTTGAGCATCGGTTGAGAAATAGCACGAGGTTTGAATGTGAAAGGACGTGTGTATGCAAATGAGCTGCTTGCGTGCAGGCATACGTGAAGGAGAGGCTCATGTGTGCAAAGTAAAATAAGTAAAGGATAAAGAATGGATAAAATAAAATAAGTAAAGATAAAGAATAAGTAAAGGACAAAGATTAAAGACCTGCCTAAATGCCCACACAACACATATGACCCATCAACCCACTAAACATAAGGGAAGGGCAATCAAAAACGAATGCTAATGAAATAACTGTCTTGGGGCCACTATATGTTGTGTGTCATTGCCTCGGAGGAGTGCAAGCTTCACAGAACCGCAACAATAACATTCAATTTAAATTAAGTTGTTCCTCGAGGATAAAGTGACATTTGTTGAGACAGACAGACCTTAGTGAACCAATTGCTTAACCTAGCTATTCGCTTCGTGTGTGCAGGGTTACAAAGACAGATGCCAGATGCTATTAGCAGAAAGGATCAGTGTTGAAATTCCTTCATGGTAACATGTATAATGTATATATCGGCAGAAGCGGTGGTCCATTTTATCCTGGTTACAACTACTACCACTACTACCACTACTTCTACTACCACTACTACTGCGACTGTAATTATTTGTTGAGTAAGAGAGTGTAAAGGTATCACCAGCAGATAGATTTACCTTTGGTGTTCCTTTGGACACAGCGGTTCTTTTGAAGTTTCCAGCGATTCGTTGTCAGCCAAGTAAACCGAACACAGCCGCTCATAACTCAACGGAAGGACGAAGGGACCGACGGCACCTATCGATTGCCAAACCATCTTTAACTGTATGCTCCCTGCGAATCAAGACGTTAGAAGACGCAAAGCCATGACACAAGGCGCTTTTGAAGTGTCCCAGGAATTTGAACAGCGAGACAGAATGTTGGAAAGTTTGGGTCGGAATTTCCTCGGATTGTTGAGCCTTTGCATTGGAAAAGCAAAAATGAAGGGATGTGCACGTTTCGGTCAGTATCAATGGCGACGCAACTGTGTATGCAAATCAAGCATCCACAGGTTGAAACCACACAGGTGTTTTGATCGACCTACGAGTGTGGATACAGATAGGTGCAGTATCATACATGGTGTACGACACAATCATGATGCTAAAATCATTGTTGTTTTGCTCAATGGTTTATTTAACCTTGGAATTTTGCTCCCATCAGGTTCTCTGCGTATTATGAGATCCATGGTATGTGTGTGTGTATGTTGTGCCAATGATCACGTACACGACACTATATACATAACACGTCCGTACAAAGCTGTTTTCAACTGAAGTGTTTCATGATTTTTTTCACACGGTCACATGAAAGAATAATGACAAATGGAGAAGCAAAAAGGACTTTTTTTCTCCTGAAATGCGGATGATGGAGGGAGAGATACTCCGTCTCGGCCCATCGATTCATCTCGGCGGGGGACGTGCAGTGCACGGAAAGTTTCTGGAGATGGAGGAGCCTCGTTTTCCCAAAACTTTGTTCTTTTCTGGGAGAAAAAGACCCCCGGGATTGCCTGCTGGAGGGCGAGGAATCTGGATTTCGAGTCCCAGAGCTCGTCGCTGCCGCTGTTTGATCCACGCCCCCACCAAGCCCCCCACCCCTCTGTAGTTAAACCGCAGCGCGAGGTCTCCGCGGGCTGGACATCACGGATGCCCTGCACACCGTTCCCGACACCGGGTGGGATTCTTGTACCTGTTTAACACCCCGCTGTCTGACGCTTTGCTCGAGAGAAAATCTCGTTCTGCGTTTGATGGTGAGATCACAGGTTTTCCAAGGAACTATAACTCCATCGGTCTTAAAGGTGTTGGAGACGCAGGAAGAGGCCGTTCGGTCCATCTCGCTTCACTTCAAACTAACTAGAGTTAATTGAAATTATATTAATTAGAGTAGTTATTTACTTCACCTCCTCACAAATCTGATTTTACTCATATTTGGCTCCATCAAGGGTCCAACATAAAAGCAAGTCCCGTCACCAGAAAAAGCGAGTGAATGCATGTCGACCATTAAGCTGACCTTTCATTTCCTGAGCTTGGAGACCTGTATGCTTGAGATGGAAGTGGAACCTAAGTTGCAATGTATAAGTACAAATTTGTAAAACCATGACGTCTTCTTTGGTGGCCTCAATTATTCCCACCTTCTTCTGGGGTTAGCCTGGGAACGTCTTTGGCCAAAGTCTTTCACGAGCTGGCTGGCCAGGCCTCATATGGTGATAATCAAATGAAAGTGGCAGTAATTTTTTTATTTGTCGAGGGTGCCGGCGATAACTCGCCGATTTTTTGCTTAACATTCCGTGAGATCTTTAAGGTGCACCAACGACCGGTGCTGGCACACGAGATCTCCTGCTGAAAGTCCTTACGATGGACGGCACACACACACATTGATGTCTTGCCCTGGCGTGAGAACCACATGATGACGTTTATAGATGGGTCGAGATTCGGGTACTCGAGCTCGTCAACACAAAAGCGAGTGTGCATACATCTCAGCTGTACTCTTCTTCTTTTAACGGGACAATTCTTCCCACGTTGTTGAGGGGTTAGCCGGAGTGGGGGGGGGGTGCAGTTTTTGGCCAAAGTCTTTCAAGATTCGACATTCGACTAAGGTTAGGGCAGCAATTCGTTCATGGAGCCGCGACTGCCGAACCGAGTTTCGAACCCAAGCTGGTCAGGCTATACAGCGTATAAACTAGCGTGCGGACCCTTAAAGCCATCCTGCCAGCCATAAATAAGTAAATTTTAAAAAACATTTTTTGCAAAAATAATTTACAAATGAACAGTATCTTGTAGAGCTGTTAAAACACCATAAACAAGCAGATCAAGTGGAATAGAAACACCAACAAAGTGTATAAAAACACAGAAAAACGACGCGTTCCGAGAACCGGGGATCAAGCAAGGACTGCCAGTGGTTGCACGTGACTCGCTAAGAAGCCATCAATTCGAACGGGGCCCCTCGAAGGCCCTAAAAGCCTGGGGGGAGAGATTTTTATTTGAGAAGGTTTTTTTATGGCCTCGAGGCCAAACAGCGACAGCAGTGCTGAGCGATCGTCACGTGGCCTGCCTCCAGGCTCGATGCGGTTCCCACCTCTCGCGGCTGACAGCATAATGGTTTCAGCCTGCTTTGTATCATTTCTATCGACAATTCCCAAAAATAACTGATGAATTACTTTAAACCTTCCATGAAATTTGTTCTTGTCGTTTTAACAAATAACGGGCTTCGGAATGAAATTCGAGGTCGGAAGATGTTTGTTTTTTTTGTTTTTTAATAAATAAGTTTTGAAAAATGTCCCAACTTTCTGTCCTTGACGTTCTTTTCTTGGAAACACATCTCCGACTTCAAGTCATTCCAAAAGTATTTCCGTAGAAAGGCAGTCGAGGAGGCATGAGCTTCTCCCGAAAATGTCCTTTTAGTACCGCAAACTTTAATTGAGACGATCAGGCTTTTGGCAGCGGCTCTTCCCTTTGAGGAGGTTCCAGGGATGTGCGCCTCAGAGCCAGAACCCTCCACCCCATTCCTCCATTTTCCTTCTTCCTCACCACTACTCCATGTGGCTTTGGCTTCTTCAGAGCCGGCGTTTATTTCGAGACTGATGGGCGCAGCCGCTGCATGCTTTCAATGTACTATTGGCCATCACCGATCAGAGCCATCCTTCAATCCCACCGGCACGGCGTTCATGGCGCACGGTCGTCCATTCATGGTCCTCCCGTCACCTTTGTTTGTCTTTTCCTGCCGGCAAACTCAGTCGGAGGAGCCCCCTCCTCATCCCACTGCTCTTTCTCCCCATCACGGCTGTCACCCTCCTTAAATATGAGGCCGTGACGTCAAGTGAGCATGGAGTCAAGCTCGGATGATCACACACAAACGTCTCAAGGCGATGAGTTTGAGCGCACTTCAATCCAGCGTCGTTATTAACTTGATCGCAATCCATAATCAAACTTTACATCAAATGGCATCACGGAGGGATCGATAGCCTTCATTTCACCAAATAAAACTTACACTTTTGCTGCGTCCTCAATGGCACGGCTTTGTGTCCTGAGCAGTGGTTTATGTTCAAGGACATTTTTGTTAGATTTTGCGTTAAAACATTTTAATTTCTTGATATCCTTCGATATCAACCATTAAGGCGACCAATAAATAAATAAACTCGAAGGGCAATCGGTAGAGCGCGTACCTCCGTCACGTAATGCCTGACCCATGACAACATATCCGGCCCAATATATTTTTGAGATATCTTGCCATATTTTCGTTTAGCCCCTATCTCTCAATGTTGAAGAATCACTTTAAAAATTATCGGATCTGGAATTTCACCAAAATTGAATTGATTCTTTCTTGTCACACACCCAACCTGTCCACCAAGTTTCATCCGAATCGGTCCACAACTCTTTGAGATATCGTGCCATATATCCTTTTTGGTCCCATCTCTCGATGGTGAAGAATCACTTTAAAAATTCTAGTAGTCGGATCCAGATCCGGATCTTCACCAACATCGAATCAGTTCGTCCTTGTCACACACCAAACCTGTCCACAAAATTTCAACCGGATCCGTCCACAACGTTTTGAGATATCCTGCACACACACACGGACAAACAGACAACCAAACAAACAGACAAGAAGAAGACGTCGTGCAGAGCACAACACTTGCAAAATCCATAAAACAAATTTGACCTCAAAAATCATTGGTGGTTGAATTCGGTGATCTGCTTTGAAAATCCTCTACAAATTTCAAGTGAATCGGATGAAAATTGGCAGTTTTAGAAATTTGGCCCGATGTTGACCTTTTGGTCCATGTTGACCTCCAAAATAATTGGCTGGTTGAATTCATTGACCTGAAATATAAATCCTCTTCAAATTTCAAATTAATGGGATGAAAATTGAGGATTTTAGAAATACCACCTTCGTTGTTGACCTTGGGCCTATGTGGACCTTTTGGTCTATGTTGACCTCAAAAACAATAGGCTTCTTCCTTATGACGAACTCTACCATGTGGTGAAGTTTCTTGAAGATCGGTTTAAAATTGTGACCTGTAGGCGATAAACAGACAACCAGACAGACAGACAAACAGACAAACAGACAAACAGACACACAGACAAACAGACAGACAGTCAAACAAAATCGACTGACCAATATATTTGAAAAATCTTCGATTTTGCAAGTAACAAACAGACAAACAGACAGAGAGTGGTGAAAACATAACCTCCTTCACCTTCGGTGGCGGAAGGTAAAAACTCGTGACCAGATGTAACGCAAATGCTTTGAAAAATATTTCAAATTGTCACCTTTATAAGATTTCGGCAGAGATCATTCTTCAGGGTAATCGAGGAATTCTTCTATTAAAATGTTCATTATTTATTTTTCTTAACGAGCTTGCCATCACGGCTGAGTTCTCCATCCGACGAGGTCACCTGGCTGTTTGTGTTTGCTCGCCATTGTACAGTTTGTCATCTCGTGACTGATGCCTTGGATCGAACGAGTTTCGTGTTTCCGATCAAGACTGGTGTCGATGAAAACGTTTACACACCGATGTACGAGTGTGTCAGTGTATCCGAGTGTCTGGATTGCACACACACACACACACACACACACACACACACACCCTCTTTCTTTATGCGTTGTAGTGCGTTTGCAAAAATGCGACTTCTCCCTTTACAAAGGTCAGTTCATGATAGAAATGGAGGAACAACATGATTTCGATTGAATATTATATTCTGAACCCCAAAGATGGGAACATCTGGTTGCAAGGTGGTTCACGTAGCACTAACTTTTCTTGCCTCGCATCTTTTTTTTCCCCCCACACCTTCACTTTTTCACCTGTATGACCTCGGCACCGAAGGTGGACGGATCAAGGACGTTATGTTTTTCACCCCCGTCTGTCTGTCTGTTTGTTTGTGTGCACGATATCTCAAAAAGTTATGGGCGGATTCGGACGAAACTCGGTGGATGAGCTGGTTAGGTGACAAGAACAAGCTGAATAGATTTTGGTTCAAGTCGGGATTCAGATCCGCCCTATCAGTAGGATACAACATGTAAACTGTTCACCTGGCGGAGCCGCGGACGAGTGCGCTCTACCGAGTGCCGTTCTCGTCAAGTTTGCCTTCGATGTATAAAAATGGCGACATTCATTGAAGGAGGAAGACGAGGTACTGCCAACTTCTCCCGTAGTTTGTTTTAAAATTCGTTTTCTCTGCAACCGCTTGAGCGATCAACACAAAACTTTCAACTTTTTTTTACAAAGTTGCATGATGATTGGATGAACTCCTCCACTAATACTGCAACTACTAGTTCTTTAACAGTGCGGATCGTTCCTTTACCTTCCTGTGGGGTCGACCAGGGAATGTTTTTGGCCCAAGGCTTTCACGAACCGGCTGGCCAGGAATTATATAAATTGTTCAGAGTGCCGGCAAAAACTCACCTACTTTTCACGAAAGGCATCATGCAATCTTTCATGGCCACCAACGTCCATTGCCGACAAAGGGCTTAATGTCACCGGGGTGACAGTTCACAGCTTGGTCGAGATTCGAACCCAGGCTGGACAGCTCGAAGGTGAATGGGCATACCTGTTGAGTCAAGAACTCTAGGTCTAGGCTATCTGGTCATCATTAAAATAAGGGTGCTCAACTACAGCTACTGTAACTCTTTCCGACCTGTTGTTACTCCCGTGTTCTACTTTGTGCTCACTGTCGCAGAACACACGTGAACACAGTTGTTCTGCTTACAACAGTATTAACACTGATTATATTATTAACGCAATTTTTGCTCAAATGTAATTCCTTACTTCCACCACTGAAGGTGAATGGAGGTTATGTATTCACACTTGTTTGTTTGGCCGTGAGCACAATATCTCAGAACGTTGTGGACGGATTCGGATCAAACTTAGTGGGCAGGTCGGGTGCGTGACAAGGAAGAATTGATTCGGTTTTGGTGAAGATCCAAATACGAGGAAAAAAAAATGTTTTTTAAAATGATTCTTCCCCATTGAGAAATTGGTCCAAAAACGATATCCAGTACAACACAATATCTCAAAACGTTGTGGACGGATTCGGATGAAACTTGGTGGGCAGGTTGGGTGTGTGACAAGGACGAATCAACTAGATTTTGGTGAAGATCTGGATCCGGATCCCAAAACGAGAGGTTAAACAAAAAATTTAAAAGTGATTCTTCACCATTGTGAGATGGAGCCAAAAACAATATACTGTACTGTGTAACTCGATATCTCAAAATGTTATGGACGGATTTGGACGAAACTTGGTGGATGAGCTGGTTAAGTGACAAGAACAAGCTGATTACATTTTGGTTCAAGTCCAGATCCAGATCTGGCCTTTCAGTGGGATACAAAACATAAACCGTTCAGCCTGGCGGAGATGTGCGCTCTACCGAGTGCTGTTCTAGTTTTTGCTCTTTTCTGAAGTTAAGCAACAAAACCTTCATGTCCGATTCGATCGGATTGGTTCCGTGTGTTTTTGCAGTTTTGGTGAGCATATAGCAACATTATTGATAATTTACGACTTTATTCCCAACATAAGATACCTTACTCCGCACATTTATAATTCTTTACTCCCAAGTAAAATGTCCTGAAAAATGGAAAATTATAAATGAACATCTCAAAAATGCTAGTTATGTCACTTCCCTCGACTTTGCTGGTTCTTCCTTTGAAGTCAGGTACTGTGTAGTCTAATGTCTCTGTCTGTATGAAATAGCATCTCCATGAGCCTTCGTACCTATTTTAAAAAACGTTTGATCATGTGTTCTCACTGCACGGCACACCTGTATGCACAAAGGTGTGTGTTCATTTGAACCAAAAGGCAATACCTTAAGATATATCGATACATTTCATTATTATTAGTCACTATTTTTTGTGGGTTCATTATTATTTTGGCTTTTTTTTCATTTAGTTTCCCCTTCTGGAGAATCCATTTTTCTATCCTTCACCAGGTCAGTGCCTTTATGTGCAGCTTGTCAGGGTGAAGACAAGGTGAAGATGAGAGAAGGTGACCAATTGGCCACACCGGCAAGAGGGAGCGTCACGGCTGACCATTAGTTTTACCTCTGAAGCACAAATTATGCTTGGAATCCTGCATCAAAGGGATGAAGTAAAGTGCTGCCCCTCCCCTTTCTCTCCCTTAGCCCACCTCTCTCTGTCTCTGTCTCTGTATCTGTCTCTCTCTCCCTCTCTTCCTACCCCTTACCCACCCATTCCTTCTATGCCCCCTGTATTGTACAGATGTGCTATCAAGACATATGTATGAGTTTTCGGGCTCATGTATACCTTTCTTAACTAATCTATCTCAGCTGAAACATAACCATGAAATCTAATAATCTCCTGATCTCACATCCTTCCAACTCACCATCACGTTCATTTTCCACGAAAGCAGCACATACGATAAGCCAACCACACACAACGGATGAGTGGCTGCCTTTTGTGACTGTTGTGATTGCAAGCTATCAAACGAGCAGCTTTATCATTAAAATCAGAATTTACGACGGGCATTCAAAATGTTCTGCAAACGAGACACAATCCTCCAATAAATCTCAATGCCAAGAACCTGAACCTTGCCTGCTGCGACGGTTAGTGGTACTTTCACTTGTTTTCTAAAAAAAAAAACATTTTCACGAATTAAGTGCAAGGTGTCTCAAAAACCACTCTACATGTTTAATGGGAAGAACGTAAAACAAAAAAAAATTAAAAACATTGAAGAACAATACATTAATGGAAGTTCCCTTTTTACTTAAAACTTACACTTCAGGAATCTGTCTGGGAATTGATGTTTCAACACACCATGCACTCAAACTGATCTCATTATATGCATCAGTGTTCAACTCACATTAACACCGGACAACTCACCCGTTGCTCTTGCCTTTCTCGCCATAGCTAGAGAAATAGTATCAATACAGTTGTGCAAGTTTTTCATAATATCTGACAAATTGCGGGGTTTGGTGATATAAACCGTTTCCTTTAGGTACTCTCAGTCTCTCACAACCAAAAATCATAGACCGCCAAATCGGGCGACCACACTGGCAACTCACAGGCCCCGTCTGCGACCAATCCACCATCCAGGTAAATGTTCATTCAGAAGGTTGTGAGCCACAAGAGTATAATTTGGTGGGACACCATCCTGCTGGAATACTGCTCATATTGAGAAGTCTTGAGAGGTGTCATGGGTTACTGAACCACACGAACGTTCGTTCACCATTCATCGTTTCTAGCACAATAAGACAATGCAGCTCTCCATCCCATCTCACCATGGCCCACAGTCACCTGAGCACGGTGATTTTAGGATTCCAACTTCCTGATAATGGAGGATATAACTTGGTGAGTGAAGTTGTATTTGCCATTAGTTTTGCCTGTTTAATTTGCCTTTTTGTTGGTCACAGGTTTCGACTTAACTAGCAATGAGCCTGTCGTTATGGATGGAAGGAAGAGGAAGCAGGACCTGGAGTACATGTTTCCTATAGTGCCGCTGTAGAAACACACAAACAAACATCTTCCCACTCAGGGATAGTGTGGATAATTTGTTAGGGGTTAAAGGGACAGGTAAAAGACAAGGTAAGATAAGGGGAAAGATGGGGTTGAGGGATAGGTAAAACAAACAAATTTAAAGAAAACACTGAGGATGATTGCAACAGTTCTTTTATGATCACATGATAAACAACGTCACATGTTAAACACCTCCCACTGCCATGCCAAACCCTCCTGTGAAAATTTTACTTTTATATTTCTTTGTTTATCATTCTATACATAGTTTGCAAATTGTCTGCCTGTGTTGTACAACAGCACTCCAAGTACCGCTTCCTCTTCCTCCCTTCCGTACGGACGGGCACTATATAATAATAATAATAATAATAATAAAAATAAATAAACCAACATTTATTGTGCAAAAGTTGGCCTCCAAAGCCAGCCACTGACTGGACATCCTCAATCATAAAAAGTCCTTCCTTGGCACACCTGAACTCTTATCCACCTACAAGGTCTTCATCCACAACTTGATGGAATACTGCTCTCCCCATGTGCAATCCTGCCTCACATCTTGTCCAGCTTGATGCCATAGAAACTGAGGCTTCAAATATTGGTATCTCCCGCACTGAAGCCGAGTCGATGGGCTTATCACTTTGCCATTGCAGAGAAGGTCAGTGGTCTCTGTCTTCTACGCCTCCTTTCTGGTCTTGCACCCTCTGCTCTTTCCGTTATTTGTCCCCCCCCCCCAAATTCCTGCAGGGTGCACACGGTTCACCATCAACCCCCTTCTGGTGAAACTACCTAAACCAGGCAGGATCACTGCTCACCTCCACTCATTCTTTCCCTTTTTTACCTGCTTGTGGACCACTCCCACATTTTCTTCAATCTCGCTCTTCCCTCCAGAGCCTCAATACAGCTGTTCCCACATCTCAAATCATTCCCCATCTGAAAGTATGATCTCTCTACCGTTAACACCCCTGCCCTCCACTCCCCAACCATTTCAAATCATTCCCCATCCTAAAGTATGATATCTTCTACTCCGTTAACACCCCACCCCACCACCTCAAATAATTCCCCATCTGAAAGTATGATCTCTTCTACTCCGTTAACCCCCCCCCCCCCTCACCCCACCCCACCCCCAACACCTCAAATAATTCCCCATCCGAAAGTATGATCTCTTCTACTCTATTAACGACCCCCTCCCCCCACCACATCAAATCATTCCCCATCCGGAAGTATGATCTCTTCTACTCCGTTAACGCCCTCCCCTCCCCTCCCACCACCTCCAAGCCCTCCTTCTTCCAAATTTCAGTTTTTCCTTCCTGGAAGTTTCCTTCTGCATCCATCTGTCCACTCCATGTGTCCTTTCCTGCCCCCCATTCTTCCCCAAACCATTGTTTGTCCAAGTCTCCCTCTATTTGGTCCTTCAACTCAGCTGTTAGTGCCCCTCCCCCTTTCTGTCCTGTTCCTTTGTCCTGATCTGTTCAGTGTTCTCGTTCTTCAACAAGCCTTGACTCTGTATATCAAAGAAAATCACTGTGGTTGAGTGGTTAAAGTTGCTGATTTGTTAGCTCACAGATGTGGTTCAATCACAGACAAAGCCAAATATAAAATTTATTTCTCCCATACCCTCCATCTCTTGCCCACACTTTTTTTTCTTCCTGGTTACCTCCACTAAAATTCCCATCCAGTGCCTTGAGAAATTATTTACACCCCTCGACTTTTGTCACATTTTGTTGTGTTACAGCCTGAATTTTTAATGGTTTAAATCAAAAAAATTGTCACCGATCTGCACAAAATACCCCAAAATTACAAAGTGAGAACATATTTCGAGAAATTTTTTAGAGGTTAATTTAAAATGAAAACCTGAAGTACATGTTGCTGCGTTTGAGCCTGCGAAGTAACTGCTGAAATCTCTCTGTCTGGCTTCTTCCCGACATCTTTGTTATTTGTTCCTTTCACATTTCTATCTAATTTTTTTCACAATTCTCTTTATTCATTCTAATTCTTGCTTTTTCTTCTCTTTTCTCTTTTACTCCGTATTCCTCTCTTTCATTACCTATCAAAGGAGAAGTGAATTATTGCAGAATGTTTTCTGTAAGGCTCACTTGGCTGTGCTTGGATGGGTTTGAGGGTAGTGGAATAGTGGCCGAAACTCGAATCCTATCCAGGCTCCTCCTGATGACTCCATTTTGTTCCTTACTTTTTCGGGTTCCCTCTTGGTCTTCCATTTCATGACGTCAATAAGTATTCATCCCCTTTGCTATGACACTTCAAATTGAGCCCAGGTGCATCCAATTTCCTTTGATCATCCATGAGATATCTCTACAACTTGATTGGAGTCCACCTGTGGCCAATTAAATTGATTGGACATGACTTAGAAAGAAACACACCTTTCTGTATGAGGTCCCACAGTTGACAGTGCATGTCAGAGCACAAACTCTCCCATGACGTCCAAGGAACTGTCCGTGGAACTCTGAGATATAATTGTGAGGAGGCATAGATCTGGGGAAGGGGATAAAACAATTTCTAGAGTGATGAATGTTCCCAAGAGCACAGTGAACTTAATCATGAGGAAATGGAAAGAATATGGAACGACCCAGACTCTTCCTAGAGCTGGCCGTCCGACAAAACTGAGCAACTGGGCATGAGGTCAGGGAGGTGACCAAGAACACAATTACCACTCTAACAGAACCTTGGCTGAGATGGGAGAACCTGCCGGAAGGACAACAATCTCTGCAACACTTCACAAATCTCGGCTTTATGGGAGAGTGGCCAGACGGAAGCCTCTCCTGTGAAAAAGGCACATGACAGCATGTGTGGAGTTTGCAAAAAGGCACGAGAAAGACCCTGAGAGCATGAGGCAAAATATTCTGTGGTCTGATGAGATGAAAATTGAACTCTTTGGCATGAATGCAAAGCATTACATCTGGTGGAAACCGAGCACAGCTCATCACCCATCCAACACCATCCCTTCCATGAATTATGGTGGAGGCAGCATCATGATATGGGGATGCTTTTCAGCAGCAGGGACTGGAAGACTTGTGAGGATTGAGGGAACAATGAATGGAGACAAATACGGGCAAATCCTTGAGTAAAAACCTGCTTCAGAGTGCAAAAGACATGAGACTGCGGCAAAGATTTAGGTTCCAACAGGACAATGACCCCAAACATACAGCCAAAAGCAACACTGGAATGGCTTCAGAACAAGAACGTGAAAGCCCATGAGAGGCCCAACCAAAGCCCTTGAGAGGCCCAACCAAAGCCCAGACATGAATCCCATTGAGAATTTGTGGAAAGACTTGAAGATTTCTGTCCACCGATGCTCCCCATCCAACTTGACAGAGCTTGAGCAAATCTGCAAGGAAGAATGGGAGAAAATCCCCAAATCCAGATGTGCAAAGCTGATACAGACATACCCAAGAAGACTCGAAGCTGTAATCGCTGCCAAAGGCATTTCTACAAAGTATCGACTGAGGGGGTTGAATACTTATTAATGCAAGATATTTCAGCTTTTCATTTTTAATTACTTTGTAAAAGTTTCTAAAAACATATTTTCACTTTGTCATTATGGGGTGTTTTGTGTAGATCGGTGAAATTTTTTAAAAAATTTAATCCATTTTAAATTCAGCCTGTAACACAACAAAATGTGACAAAGGTCGAGGGGTGTGAATACTTACTGAAGGCACTGTGCACAACTGTAAAAGCAACACTCAGGATAACAAGACAGATGAACTTCAGACACAGTCAGAATTGATGGGACGAGTAAAGAAGGATCTGGACAGGTGACCTACTTCTCGCATATTGGCTTGTGGCATATTAACAACTGTTGGTAAAACTCAACAACGTCTGTTATGATGTCACCAACAACATCAGTGTTTGTCATTTGTTTCCTTCTTAAACTTAAATTTTAAATATACTGTACAATAGAAGTACAGTTTAAGCAATGTTGGAGATTTTGCAATGGGAAGTAGAAGATCCACTGACTTCCATAATTTCCAGTTGCTTAATGTTTGTCTGTCTTTGGAGCCACACATATCTAAACTAATAAATTTTGTGGTGTGTGTGTGTCGGTGTGTGTGTGTGTGTGGTTCCTGAAAGTCCCTGTAATGTGTGTGTGTGTGTGTGTGTGTGTGTGTGTGTGTGTGTGTGTGTGTGTGTGTGTGTCCCTGAAAACCTGCTTTCCTCCCTGAAAGTCCCTGTAATGTCCATCTTGATATACCCCGTGTTCCCCGCCCCATCCCTCTCCTTCCACAGATCTCCTAATATCTCTGGTCCCCACTGTTTTGTCTTCCCTCTCCCAACCCTCTTGTCCCATGCCCCCCGTGCTGTGCGTTGTGTGTTCGCTCTCATCGAGCCTCGACAATGTATACAAAAAAAAAGAACTCCAAAGGAGTGCACGAATGAAATTGGGTGTTTGGGTTCACTTTAACATCCCTTTTGAAGAGAATTAATGTCCTTATTTAATTACCTTTCTCAAGGCTCATCCTTGGTCACCTAGCTGGGATCTCAATTCGCCATTTTTTTTGGCCTGCTCAACAATGCCATGACTTGGAACAGGCTGCAACAGTTTCTTAACAATAAAGCGCTCAAATATTTTTTTCAGTTTCCTCACTCATATCATCGAATGCCTGATCTTCATACCTCCGAATTTGCTGCAAACAACGCAATGCTTATAAACGCACGAGGACACCAGTGTTCGTGCTTTATTTTCATTCCGGCACATGCGATAAGCTCGAGAATCTCTGAACCTGAGCCAAATTTAAAATTTAAACTGTGAAATTTGCCTCAGCAGCAGTTTTGCCTGATGAAAAAACATAGGACCAATGGACCTGCAGCTTATCTGGACCCTGGCCTAATGTTGTAACCCAAGTTGGTAGCATTCTGACTGGTGGATCTGGAGAAGAAGATTTTTGAAGACATTTACTAAGTCGGCCATTTTGACCTACTGAAAGTCATGTGACCGGAACGAGCTTTGCAATTCCTGTTACCAGTGAGGAGAGGAATTTTGCTTCTCAGCCGGATCGGCCCAGCGGTTTGGCCGAGAAGTCGAAAAGGAGACGGACGGACACCCGGTGCGCGATGACAATACCTTATCCGGAATGTAAATTCCAGATAAGCTAAAAAAAAAAAGTTCATTGTCCAATTCGGACATTGTTTGACACATCGGGTGTCTCCAGGTGGTACTTAGTATCACCGATCGCGACTCGCTTGCCAGGCAGCCATCCTTATCAACTATTTCGTTGGGTGCTTAATAGTGGTGGGTGGAATTGATTCCAAAGCACTCAATTCCAACCATGGAATTGAAAGGAATCAAGTAGTGAATCGGAATCGATATCAATTCTGAGTAATGTTTTTTTTTTTGGGTTGGGGGGGGATTTCGTCCCTGTTGGGCATGTTCTATACACATGATCTAGTGATGTATCAATTAAAAGGAACATTTTCCATCCAATCATGTAACTTAGTTTTAAAAAAAATATCCATGGGTAAGTGCTCCATGATTAAAGTTCCGTGTCAATCGCTCAAGCAGATGCAGAGAAAATGAATTTAAAAGTGAATAAAGGTGAAAACGTGAGAGCAGAAGAAAAAAGTGATGGCCTTGCCGACGTTCCACAACATGGTCAAGGATGGTTGTGGACGCCTATTAGTAGTTATTCCTTATGAAAGACGGATTCGTTAATTATATGCAGCACCTAGTAGCTTGTGCAACATTGCTGGAAGGGTGGCTGTCTGCTGATGCAGTGCCCCATGTTGGTTCAGGAAAAAATTTGGAATTTTTTTCATGGTTCGGTGACAATTGCCTGCCTACTCTTTCTGAAAGACACCTTGGAATCTTTATCTCCACCAGAAAATGCTGCAAACCCATCTCCATCTTAAAGTCCTATCTGCAGAAGATGTACTGCACTAAGTGATGCAAGGGTCTGCCTGCAAAAATACCTGGCTGACAGTTTGTAGTTATGTCTGGAATCGAACCGAGACAATACAACTGAAAGTTAACATTATTTCACCGCATTTTTGTTGTTTGAACGTAATGTTTCCTGCTGGGTTTCTCATCAGGAATTATTTATGACAAGAGTAAAATAATGCACTGAGAGTTATCATAACATCAGTTACCCATCTCCAAAAGTAAAGAACATTTAGATCTTCCACATATCCATAATTAACCTTTCAACTAATTAATCCGCCTGGGCCTTAATACCTGCCAGTGTTAAAGTGATAAAGCCCACTTCTACTTCTACTAAAACATTTGAAATCTGGAAATCTTAAGCTGCAAGTCCAATAAATTATTAAACATATAAACATTGCTTAAATACCATGAAGCCTCTTCCAGCTGCTCGTGTTGGGCCCACAAACAGATGTTGAGCAATTCTCGGATTCAGCCCTTCCTTAATCCTCGCACTCTGGACAAACAAATAAACGAGTCATCATCTTCCGAGGCTAGCCTGACAGTCTTCATACATCAAGACATTGTATAAACGCATTTGTGCATGTAAACCTGTGCATCTTCTTTGCACACTGGCTGTGCTGAACATCGGGTGGGCCTTATTCCCACACCCTATTCATGCAATCAATGGTCTCTCATGGAACAATGATGGCTTTGCAAAGGACTTACATCTTATTAAGAACTTCAAAAAGTAACTTCTAAGCTTTGAGTGTTACCATTTCAAAAATTCTTAACCAAAGATACGTGTCCACTCGGAAAACAAAATAAGTTGTTTGAGATGGTTTAAAAGTGTTCATTGTACTGTTTCACCACATAACTGTTTCATTCACAACAGGAAATGGAATTTCTACATTCAGCCACCTACTGGCTAATGCTCAAAGCTTTGATATTGTGATGGTGTGATGTCAGCTGCAAAATTTCCGTATTACCTCTGCCACTGAAGGTGAAGGAGGTTATGTTTTCACCCCTCTCTGTCTGTTTGTGTGCAGGATATCTCAAAAAGTTGTGGACGGCTCCCAATGAAATTTTGTGACAGGTTGGGTGTGTGCCAAGGACGAACTGATTAGATTTGGTGAAGATCCGGATACGGATATGAGAATTATTTAAATTATTCAAAGATCTTCACCATGAGAGATGATGGGGCCAAAAATGATATATAGCACGATATCTAAAAAGTTGTGGACGGATTCGGATGTAACTTGGTGGACAGGTTGGGTGTTAACCACGACGAATGATTCGATTTTGGTAAGATCCGAATCCGGATCTGATAGGAGAATTATTAAATTTTCAAAGTATTTTTCACCATTGAGAGATTGGGCCAAAAACGATATATAGCATGATATCTCAAAAATGTATTGGGCCCGATATGTTCTCGTGGATCAGTCATTACGTGGCGGAGGTATGCGCTCCACCGAGTGCCTTCTCGTTTTCCAAAAATATATTGGGCCCGATATGTTCTCGTGGATCAGACATTACGTGGCGGAGGTATGTGCTCTACCGAGTGCCCTTCTCGTTCAAAAATGTATTGAGTCCGATATGTTCTCGTGGATCAGACATTACGTGGCGGAGGTATGTCTCTACCAAGTGCCCTTCTCGTTCAAAAATGTATTGGGCCCGATATGTTCTCGTGGATCAGACATTATGTGGTGGAGGTTTGCGCACTACGAGGGCCCTTCTGGTTCATTGTGAGATCACTCCGTTTCACACTGCCTCGGTCTGCCAGGAGGCTCTGTCATGCTGTGTTTCGCCGGCAGGGCGATTCATCAATGTTTGTGCTATCCCTCGGATGGACGTTAAATTGGGTGCCTCAATTATCCTCGTACGTGTTCATTACATTGTATGTTAACTTTCCTCATCACCACACCGTGTTCACCACAAACCTTCCTCTTCATCAGTATATTATTGCAATACTTTGGCTTGCGGACTCATATTGGCTTTTGGAAAACCCGAATGGAATAATCCTCTCAGTCTAGACAATTGCAAAATGAGGCAGCTGATGGTAAATCAAGTACATTCATGTCAGAGTCTTCACCTCTCCATCTCCTTCTGCATGCAATTCAGCAGCTGCAAGATTGTTCAAAAGCGAAATATTTAATTCCAGGACAAGTCATGCAGTGTCAGTAGCTTCATAGCGGTACATCATACAGCCTGAAATTGCACATCTGTAAATGCTCAATGTTCAAAAGAAATCTCAATAAATACTCATATTGTGTGAATACAAAAATGACTTCAACAACGCAATTTTCAAAATGGTAAATGAAAGATGGCATGAATGTGCATATCCACCAACTATGTATGGTGTTAATATTTAAACATCAGAATTGCTTGAAGTTTTCACATTTTAAACACTTTAGGAATGACAAACTGGGGCTGACAGGAAGCCTCTAGACGTCGGCAACTGAATGTTGTGTTAGCCTGAGTTCAAATCCTTGCCCAGCTATAAATTAGTATCCTGGTGTTTCCCATGCAGGATGATTGCTTCTGTGCATTGCTCAGACGGACGTTAAACCGGTGACCTGTCTTCTTAGTTGTTGGGTGTTAAATATCCCACGATGTCCTTTGCAAAGAGTATAGTAATAACAGATTTCCTTATAAGGAACTTCAATGCAAAAGGAGGCCATTGTGCCCATGAAAGCAGTTTTCACCTCCATCACATTGATGGACAAACACACTGTTTTGTCTTTTGGTAATTGCCATGAGTAATCAGATCTATTTCGATAAAGATATATGACCACAACATGTCTGAAAAAGCAACGACTGAATCCGATTCAATATATGTTCAGCACCATGATTATCTGATCATGGATATTAAAAGACTTCCAGAGAGACTTACACAGGTGATATTCAAAAACAGGAGATTACCGTTACGACACAGGGAGGGGGATGGCACGGGGGGGCATGCTCGCAAAAACAGGATAATTCCAGGAAATATGGGAGACTTGGCATCGCACGGCTTGTTTTGAAGGACAACATTTCCTAAACTCAAAATGACTGTTAATGCAACAGGGCTAAACCATTGAAAGCCAAGATAAATACAGATCCGTGCCCTGTGTCTGGTGTATTAGATGGCGATTGAACAATGTGGGGCATTGCATGCATGTATTCAATTAAGGATCTAAAAACAGTTTCTGTTCATGATGTGTTTTAGAAGTTCCACGACCTTGATCAAAGCATGTAAAAACTATAAAAAATGGCCTGGTTACAACCGTGATTTGAGCTCTTACCTCATGCTGTTGTGATGCAAGGCCCGGGTTCCAAACCCAAGCATTGTGGCTTTCTAATCCATGTCTCTCATTTCTTCTCTTTCATGTAGTATGCACATAAGCTTCCCAGTGGCTTTAGAAATGCTGTAAGAAAGAAGAAGAAAAAGAAGAAGAAGAGAAGAAGAAGAAGAAGAAGAAGAAAAAAATAGAACCAAATTCCATTGGACACCCACATGAATCTCAATGGACACACCATTTGAGCCAAGACAGGAAACTTCAGTGCAAGCAAGATAATTTGACAGCAATGAAGTGACATTATTTTTTTCTTGACCAGGAAGCTGTTACCAGGAAGCTTGACCAGGAACACCACAGTGTATTAATCCAGTGGAATGGGGGTTGACCTGCAAAAATGTGATGCATAATTAATCGTTTCTGCCGAATTCACATCTTTATTGGATCCAGATTGAGAAAAAGACAGATGCCGATCTGACACCGTCAAGGAATTTGAGAAATCCAACATGGCAACCAAGATGGCTGCCACATTACATAAAACAATTGAAAATCCTTATCTGTGCCTTCAGGGGCGATTTAATGATTTAATTCTGTTCTTATTATGTTTATGGGGATAAGGAATCATTTACATGTTTGGTTCTGTCAGAACTGCACGGTGGAAATTCAATATGGCGGCCAAGAGCAATGTTGCATCGCTGAAATGTATAAAACTGTTAATCTTAATGCTCATATATTAATCAAGTCATGCATCAACAACTTTGACAATTGATAACAACTAAAGATCATATTCCACCCGACACCGGTGTCGGTGTTTAGTCACCGACAACCCGACCATGCGGCAGATAGCACTAGGTATTATGCACTACAGGTGTTGCCTGTTTTACAGCTTGTTCTTCTTCATGAGCTAGTTTTTAGTTGAATCCATCATATTCAGGAGAATTTTGTATTGTTGCTACACTTGAGAGGAAATCAAAATCAATGGATTTTAACCTGTCGACTCAACTGTTGTTGTGCTCACCCTTTCAGTGGAAGCCTACACCCATGCACTGCAGTTTGGGAAGCAGGTATGTTTTTGGACCCACAAATCAGACACTAGTGTTGTGAAAATTGAGTTTTATTTCACATTTTCATAATCGAACAATGTTGTTGCTCTTCCCTATCAGACAATGCTGGCTGGGTCAACAACAGTGTAAATGAATGTGTTGAAATACGTCAATTTGGAGATGAAATAGTGGCATCAAAGTTTTCTGCAATTGCCTGAACTAGACCATGATTGGAGTCAAATATCCCACTCAGATCTGTATCCTTTGCAGCAGCAGTTGCAGCAAATGTATGTTTGAAGCATAACATTTCATCACATGACCATGAAATGCTCCATCCATGAAATTGTTCTCCGAGACATTTCTGCCTAACATACCATAACACCAATAGCAATCTGCAGAACTTTTGATCTATTTGATTGCAGCAGTAATCATATTGCCAATCAGGATAGAAGGAATGTGGTGTGTTCAGGTTGTAGACAGGTTTGACAGCAAATATGAACGGTTGTGCTGATCTTCTTCACAAGCAGTTTCATGATCACTATGAAAGTGTATGTGTCTCTGTCATAAGTGATGTTTCTTCACTCAAGTGTTGGCTGTTGTAAACAGCTGAGTGATATGTTTGGGGCCGGATGTCGGCGGCGAGCACGACCGTGAGGTGGAGCAGTAGAGTCGGCTCCACTGAACACCCGGAATCTAGATCGTGCTTCTCGGAGAACTCCGAAGGCACGGGTCCCTTACAGGACCGTGAATCGCCAATAATTCGACCGCGTGGGATAGGGTTAATTGCCAAACCTCAATAACCTTAAAAACCCATGTTGGCAAGCTACCGAGGAATTCACACCCTCGACGGAGGCTCGAGCGGGACGAGCCGTTACCATGCTCAACCGTGCGTAACCTGAGCGGATGGTTACAAGACCCGTCAGTTCCAAATACACAATTTACCGTATCCAATTTCCCAAACACGCACCATGCTAAGCAATGAAAGAAGCACAGAAACGAGCTGGTACATTCAACAATAGGGGTATTTATTTACAATAATCGGGAGGGAAGCACACAAAGAGAGATTATCACGACTATAAGAAATGCAATGTACAATGAGCAAAGAAAGCACTTACACAGTTGTTACTTATAGACGGGGCCCAAGGACAGAAACACACACACACAAATGCCCAGAAAGAGATGGACCTCGTCAGCTCGGAGGGAAGACGGGCTGAGGAAGAGAAGCTAGCTTGGACCTGTCCACCTCATGTGGTTCTCGACGATCTTGGGTAACAGGACTCAAACCCGAAACACGAGGCGCTCCAAGCACCAGGTACGGAGAGGTAGCGTCGGGCGTTGCACGCTCCTCCGGCTCGCAGGCAGGCGACACGAGATGATCTCCGAGTTGAGATGGTCGACCACCCGCAGCAATGCGCCAGACGAGACGCCTCGGATCACGCGATGCAGTCGGCCGCAGACCCGAACAGAGACGTGCACTCGAGCAGACTCGACGCAATCATTCATTGCTTCTTCTTTGTCACTTTTCTTTGGGCCCGTCCACTCACGTGGCCTGCTCCCATTGGGTGGACGGCGTGTCGCGGCTCGCCTTCTTGCCAAGGGCCGCCACGACTCTGGCCTGCTCTTCGCCCATTGGGCGGAAAACGACGCATACTATTATTTGGCGCACAGCTGAAGCGAAACGCTTTGTGACCATATACGTGAAATCCACACCGAAACGCACACCTCCTGGGCATGGAATTCCAGACACGCCCGCATCCAGCGAGCACGCGGAGAATGCCGAGAGCAGTGTGTTGTTGTTGTTGGCGGTGATTAAAATGTAAAAATCATATCTATCAAAATAACTCCGCAGCGCACGTACATTTAATTCCCATTAGACTAGGACGGACCTTAACTAGAAACACACAAACTTACCGATATAACTGAGCTATAAGGACTGGCTGTTGTGTGCAGTAAGCTTCCAAATTCGTAACAATATATTGTTACGAATTTGGAATTCGATCGCACACAACATCAGGTTCCTTAGCTCAGTTATGTCGAAAGTGCATGTTTCATAGATAGCTCACCTTCCATTGTTTAATGGGCAGAAATCGATTAAATGCGCTGGATTTAATTAATAGTTAGGGAGCGATCACAACACAAAGGAAGACGCCCTCCCCTCTTCTGCAAAGAGGAAGAAGAGCCCCCCGTCCCGTGATTTCATGACGTAAACAACTCCCTCCCACCCGTGGTTGAGCGGGGGATGGAGCACGAGGGCATGAGTCACACCGGGAGCGGGGAGGGCCGATAGGAATAAAAAGGGACACTGCTTGGCTTGGGTTAGGGTTGAAAGCTTCTTGCTTCTGCTTGGCTCGGGTTAGGAAAAGGCTTTTTGAGAGGCTTTTTGAAGGCTTGTTAGCATGCCTTCGGGTTCTGCTTGGCTCGGTTCGCTTTTTGTGCTTGGTGGATCGAAAGAGAGTTGAGCTGGTTGCTCGGCTCGAGCTTGTTGTCATCGAGAGAGGAGCGCCAGTTGCGAGAGTCGTCCGGTTCAGCTGGCTCTCTTGGTTCGTGGAGCTCTTTGTTCTGCGCTTGGTTCCCGGCTTGGTGCGACTCCTTGGCCTCATCTGGAGGTGTTCTTCGGGGAAGCGACGCATCGACGGGAAGGATCGGCGCCTCGTCTGACCAGCACGTGTCAGAAGCGCGAGAGGATTCGCTGGAGCTCGGAAGGATCGCGGCTCACGGCGATTGGATCAGCTCGCTCTCGCTGGAGCCCGGGTCCGAGCAGCTTGAAGACCACACGAGGTGAGAGGTTCGAGATAGGTTCTAGGTTCAGCTCATCTGTCCCTCCGAGTTGAAGTCCTTATTAAAGGCATCAGCCACCATTTCTTGGTGTGTGTGTGCGTACGAGTGTTTGTGGGCCCGTCTAATAAGTAGGAAACTGTTAGTGCCTGTGTTGTATTTGCTTTACATTCATAATAGAACTCGGCTGTAGGTTTTTGCTCGTGTCTTTTTCCCATCCCCCCATTCATTGCATTGCCTGTATGGAAATAAATGTCCCCATTGTTAAATGTCACCAGCTCGTTGCGTCCCTTCCTCACAGACTGCCATGGAGCGTTCGGAATGTTAGCTGGCTGATTATAAGCGATAAAACGTACATCTGGTCCGACGGGGCTTGGCATATATAACCGCTCGGCAATCGCATATGGAACCAGCTGCTTAAGCGGCTCGTTTTCGTGCAGGTGCCCGTTGAGGTATAAACTCCCGGCATTTCTGTCCACGCGAGTAGTTAGTATATCGACAATTCGGCGATTGACCCTGTAGCGCGTGGACAGAAGAGTTGGCTGGTTTATGGTGTGGTTATCAACACCCGTAGCTGGGTTTCGGCGTTGATCCAGAAACTACGACTGGATTGCTCGTTCGGTGGCACGAGCGGCCGCAATTGGGCTAAGGCGGTCGTCTGCACGCCGGGCGGGCGAGAATCCACAACAATATCATCATCATCTTCAACTAATTGTAGTACATCAGAGGCTCTCTTACAAAATACTAAAAATGGTGGATAGTCCTGGTGTTGAATCACCATTTCAGTCCCAAAATAGTTCATCAACTTTGTAATGACAACTTTACATGGTCGAGTACCACCATGACTCAAATATATTCATATACGTCACTGGGATGTTAAGATTCTGGACATATCACTCAGAAAATCTTTCACTAGAATGTCAAATGGACTATCTTTATAAGAGATGCTTATTTTCCCCTTGTGTTTAACTCTGCCTTTCGTTAATTTATTCCAGCAGCTATCATGTGACGTGCATCCGCAGCATGCAATAGTCACTGCATCCGTAGCCTCATTTCAGCATGATTGGCACACTCATCCTTTTGCCGTTACATACTCCTAAGATGGATTGTTTGAAGGCTTGATGCATTCCACGTTCTGTGGTTTGCATAGAAATGCTGGCTGCCATCTGAGGGACGTCATGGATCAGGTTTTTATGTCACATGTTTTCCACAAAATATGCAATGCTGCAGGAAAGTGATACATCAAGATTTGATTGGCATAGTCTCTTTGCTGCAAGGGGCTCACTTGATGCTCTTGTTTTGCCATCATTTTTACAAGCATGACATTATTTTGATGTACGTATATATGAGCAATGCAGTTTTTATGATAGTATTCTGTGGTTATCATTTTATTTTTATAGTCGCTGTTTCGCTATAATGTGTAGGTTGTCACCTCGATATTTACTGGCAGAGATGATGCATCAAATCCTCTTTGGGCCAGATGTGATGACTGATGAGGCCTACTGACGTGCCCCTACAATTGAAATAACATTCATTCAGCCATTGTAATCATTAAACCAGACAGATGAAGGCACATTTGTTGCTGAATCTGCATGCATTAAAAAAAAAAGACACAATGATAAGCTCCTGTAAATATAGTAAATTCTGTCACCCTCTTATCCCTACAGTTTTTACTTACGTGATAATACTCTTGGCTGCCATATTTATTGCATTGTCGCCATGATATTTACTTCTAACAGTTCCAAATATATCATAAATTGCTGCCTTATCCCATAAACATGAATATACGTTAAAATAATTAAAATCGCTTCACTCGAACATAAGATAGAGACTTCAAGTTTTCAGTCAATGCGGCAGCCATCTTGGCGCCATATTGTATCCTTCACATACTCACAGACAGACCGGTGTTTGTGTTTGTTGTGCTACTACTCCTACAGTTGTGGGCTGATTACATCCAAACTTGCTCCATAGGATCAACATGACACCAATTAATGTATTGGGTTATGCTGATCCTCAGGGTGTTTTTATCTTTGCCTGTGGTCTTGGGGAGTAATTGGGGGGAGGGGGCATGACACAAATTCTCTATGTAAATGTGTATCATGTCGTGACGCCTCCAAGTGGGGAGGTATTATGTCTCCACTATTTACAGTATAATATTAGTCCACACGTTTTCCAGTACAGTGAGGTATTTTGAATTACAACCAGTAGGTATGTTTTTGCTTCATGCACGTAACCTGGGGTTTTTTTTGCCTATACAGAGCTGTCAGTAGCCGATACACCACCAAATAAAGGTATGCATCAGAAGAACGTGTTGCATGTCAGAAAAAGATCACCCACAGGGCAGCGCACAAAGGTTACTGGGAATCCCCAGCGGAGCACCACGGCCAAAACACCAATCTTGATGAGGTTTGAAATCAACTTAATATCACTCATCACACAACGTGCCCCACTGGGCCAAAAACCATCCTCGCCCGGAATGGGCCCTGCTCAGTAACCCCGTGCCCACACAGACGCGGAGGATAGAACAACATAATGGCGTAACCATTTTTTCTCATCTTTTTCTTTCGTTTTCACGCTTATCTATCTACTATCATTCTCGTTGTAATATATAACGAAGTAGGTGATAGTAACTGGCAACAAATACTGGGAAGAGTACGTAAGCTTAAACAAAAATACTAAATGGTCACTTAATGTGTGGGAGGTCATGGAAATCATGCACTAATAGTTAGGTATGCTGAGACCATCACCGGGGAACTGCCCTCTAGTCTCAGGGATTATTCTGCCCCATGACAGTATTTATGCAAGCATTGTGACCACAATATGGTCCTAAGCATCCCAAAATATAATCCTTGAAGTGTTTGTGCTGGTAGCGCAGACGTTAGAGCTTCTGGTGTACAGCCAGTTGGGGACACTGTTGACGCATCCTTACAGGTGTCACGGATGGTTCAATAGTTGGGAGCAATCAGGTCCATGGTGTTAAGTTTCGGCGATGTACCCAACCAGATCTAGTACTTGCTGATCGGGATTGGAAAGGATTCAGCACTGTTGGTGCGGTGAAGACAACTCATAGGGATGAATGGGATCTGGTGGTTTTGTTGCTGTTGAAGGAAAATGTCCTCTGTATGCAGTGAACCACCATGCACCCAATTGCGAGGGAGTGGAAGCGTATCCTTCCGCGAATCTCCCG
>CM068952.1:45630500-45648815 GCA_035128595.1 Eptatretus atami
GTAGACCGACCGCTTAGCCAATTGCGGCCGCTCGTGCCCACCGAACGAGCAATCCAGTCGAAGCTTCTGGATCACGCCGAAACCCAGCTACGGGTGTGATAACCACACCATAAACCAGCCAACTCTTCTGTCCACGCGCTACAGGGTCAATCGCGAATTGTCGATATACCTAACTACTCGCGTGGACAGAAATGCCGGGAGTTTATACCTCAACGGACCTGCACGAAAACGAGCCGCTTAAGCAGCTCGTTCCATATGCGATTGCCGAGCGGTTATATATCGCCAAGCCCCGTCGGACCAGATGTACGTTTTATCGGCTTATAATATCAGCCAGCTAACATTCCGAACGCTCCATGGCAGTCAATGTGAGGAAGGGACGCAACGAGCTGGTGACATTTAACAATGGGGACATTTATTTCCATACAGGCAATGCAATGAATGGGGGATGGGAAAAAGACACGAGCAAAAACCTACAGCCGAGTTCTATTATGAAAGTAAAGCAAATACAACACAGGCACTTAACAGTTTCCTACTTATTAGAGGGCCCACAAACACTCGTACGCACACACACACCCAAGAATGGTGGCTGATGCCTTTAATAAGGACTTCAACTCGGAGGGACAGATGAGCTGAAACCTAGAACCTATCTCGAACCTCTCCACCTCGTGTGGTCTTCAGCTGCTCGGACCCGGGCTCCAGCGAGAGCGAGCTGGATCCAATCGCCGTGAGCGCGATCCTTCCCGAGCTCCAGCGAATCCTCTCGCGCTTCTGAACACGTGCTGGTCAGACGAGGCGCCGATCCTTCCCGTCGATGCGTCGCTTCCCCGAAGAACCACCTCCAAGATGAGGCCAAGGAGTCGCACCAAGCCGGGAACCAAGCGCAGAACAAAGAGCTCCACGAACCAAGAAGAGCCAGCTGAACCGGACGACTCTCGCAACTGGCGCTCCTCTCTCGATGACAACAGCTCAAGCCGAGCAACCAGCTCAACTCTCTTTCGATCCACCAAGCACAAAAAGCGAACCGAGCCAAGCAGAACCCGAAGGCATGCTAACAAGCCTTCAAAAAGCCTCTCAAAAAGCCTTTTCCCTAACCCGAGCCAAGCAGAAGCAAGAAGCTTTCAACCCTAACCCAAGCCAAGCAGTGTCCCTTTTTTATTCCTATCGGCCCTCCCCCGCTCCGGCGTGACTCATGCCCTCGTGCTCCATCCCCCGCTCAACCACGGGTGGGAGGGAGTTGTTTACGTCATGAATCACGGGACGGGGGGCTCTTCTTCCTCTTGCAGAAGAGGGGAGGGGCGTCTTCCTTTGTGTTGTGATCGCTCCCTAACTATTAAATTAAATCACAGCGCATTTAATCGATTTCTGCCCATTAAACAATGGAAGGTGAGCTATCTATGAAACATGCACTTATCGACATAACTGAGCTAAAGGAACCTGAATGTTGTGTGCGATCGAATTCCAAATTCGTAACAATATATTGTTACGAATTTGGAAGCTTACTGCACACAACAGCCAGTCCTTATAGCTCAGTTATATCGGTAAGTGTGTGTTTCTAGTTAAGGTCCCGTCCCTAGTCTAATGGAATTAAATGTACGTGCGCTGCGGAGTTATTTTGATAGATATGATTTTTACATTTTACATCACCGCCAACAACAACAACAACACTGCTCTCGGCATTCTCCGCGTGCTCGCTGGCATGCGGGCGTGTCTGGAATTCCATGCCCAGGAGGTGTGCGTTTCGGTGTGGATTTCACACCGTATATGGTCACAAAGCGTTTCGCTTCAGCTGTGCGCCAATAATGTATGCGTCGTTTTCCGCCCAATGGGCGACGAGCAGGCCAGAGTCGTGGCGGCCTTGGCAAGAAGGCGGAGCCGCGACACGCCGTCCACCCAATGGGAGCAGGCCACGTGAGTGGACGGGCCCCAAAAGAAAAGTGACAAAGAAGAAGCAATGAATGATTGCGTCGAGTCTGCTCGAGTGCCGTCTCTGTTCGGTCTGCGGCCGACTGCATCGCGTGGATCCGAGGCGTCTCGTCTGGCGCATTGCTGCGGGTGGTCGACCATCTCAACTCGGGAGATCATCTCGTGTCGCCTGCCTGCGAGCCGGAGGAGCGTGCCAACGCCCGACGCTACCCTCCGACCTGGTGCTTGGAGCGGCCTCGTGTTTCGGGTTTGAGTCCCGTTACCCCAAGATCGTCGAGAACCACATGAGGTGGACAGGTCCAAGCTAGCTTCTCTTCCCTCAGCCCGTCTTCCCTCCGAGCTGACGAGGTCCATCTCTTTCTGGGCATTTGTGTGTGTGTGTTTCTGTCCTTGGCCCCGTCTATAAGTAACAACTGTGTAAGTGCTTTCTTTGCTCATTGTACATTGCATTTCTTATAGTCGTGATAACTCTGCTCTTTGTGTGCTTCCCCTCCCCGATTATTGTAAAATAAATCCCTATTGTTGAATGTACCAGCTCGTTTCTGTGCTTCTTCATTGGCTTAGCATGGTGCGTGTTGGAAATTGATACGGTAATTGTGTATTTGGACTGACGGTCTTGGTAACCATCCGCTCAGGTTACGCACGGTTCGAGCATGGTAAGGCTCGTCCCGCTCGAGCTCCGTCGGGGTGTGAATTCCTCGGTAGCTTGCCACATGGGTTTTAGGTATATTGAGTTTGGCAATTAACCCTATCCCACGCGTCGAATTATTGGCGATTCACGGTCCTGTAAGGGACCCGTGCCTTTCGGAGTTCTCCGAGAAGCACGATCTAGATTCCGGGTGTTCAGTGGAGCCGACTCTACTGCTCCACCTCACGGTCGTGCTCGCCGCGACACCGGCCCCACAACAATATCACTCAGCTGTTTACAAACAGCCAACACTTGAGTGAAGAAACATCACTTATGACAGAGACACATACACATTTCATAGTGATCATGAAACTGCTTGTGAAGAGATCAGCACAACCGTATCATATCTGCTGTCAAACCTGTCTAACAACCTGAACACCACATTTCCTTCTATCCTGATTGGCAATATGATTACTGCTGCAATCAAATAGATCAAAAGTTCTGCAGATTGCTATTGGTGTTATGTATGTTAGGCCAGAAATGTCTCGGAGAACAATTTCATGGATGGAGCATTTCATGGTCATGTGATGAAATGTTATGCTTCAAGACATACATTTGCTGCAACTGCTGCTGCAAAGGTACAGATCTGAGTGGGATATTTGACTCCAATCATGGTCTAGTTCAGGCAATTGCAGAAAACTTTGATGCCACTATTTCATCTCCAAATTGACGTATTTCAACACATTCATTTACACTGTTGTTGACCCAGCCAGCATTGTCTGATAGGGAGAGCAACACAATTGTTCGATTATGAAAATGTGAAATAAAAACTCAATATTTCACAACACTAGTGTCTGATTATGTGGGTCCAAAAACCATACCTGCTTCCCAAACTGCAGTGCATGGTGTAGGCTTCCACTGAAAGGGTGAGCACAACAAACAGTTCGAGTCGACAGGTTAAAATCCATTGATTTTGATTTCCTCTCAAGTGTAGCAACATACAAAATTCTCCTGAATATTGATGGATTCAACTAAAACTAGCTCATGAAGAAGAACAAGCTGTAAAACAGGCAACACCTGTACGTGCATAATACCTAGTGCTATCTGCCGCATGGTCGGGTTGTCGGTGACTAAACACCGACACCGGTGTCGGGTGGAATATGATCTTTAGTTGTTTCAATTGTCAAAGTTGTATGCATGACTTGATTAATATATGAGCATTAAGATTAACAGTTTATACATTTCAGCGATGCAACATTGCTCTTGGCCGCCATATTGAATTTCCACCACGTGCAGTTCTGACAGAACCAAACATGTAAAATGATTCCTATCCCCATAAACATAAGAACAGACATTAAAATCATTAAAATCGCCCCACTGGAAGCACAGATAAGGATTTTCAATTGTTTATGTAATGTGGCCGCATCTTGGTTGCCATGTTGGATTTCTCAAATTCCTTGACGGTGTCAGATCGGCATCTGTCTTTTTTCTCAATCTGGATCCAATAAAGATGTGAATTCGGCAGAAAAGATTAATTATGCATACATTTTGCAGGTCAACCCCCCATTCCACTGGATTAATACACTGTGGGTTTCCTGGTCAAGCTTCCTGGTAACAGCTTCCTGGTCAAGAAAAACAATAATGTCACTTCATTGCTGTCAAATTATCTTGCTTGCACTGAAGTTTCCTGTCTTGGCTCAAATGGTGTGTCCATTGAGATTCCATGTGGGTGTCCAATGGAATTTGGTTCTATTTTTTTCTTCTTCTTCTTCTTCTTCTTCTTCTTCTCTTCTACAGCCATTTCTAAAGCCACTGGGAAGCTTATGTGCATACTACATGAAAGAGAAGAACATGAGAGACAATGGATTAGAAAGCCCACAATGCTTGGGTTTGGAACCCGGGGCCTTGCATCACAACAGCATGAGGTAAGAGCTCAAATCACGGTTGTAACCAGGCCATCTTTATAGTTTTTACATGCTTTGATCAAGGCTCGTGGAACTTCTAAAACACATCATGAACAGAAACTGTTTTTAGATCCTTAATTGAATACATGCATGCAATGCCCCACATTGTTCAATCGCCATCTAATACACCAGACACAGGCACGGATCTGTAATTTATCTTGGCTTTCAATGGTTTAGCCCTGTTGCATTAACAGTCATTTTGAGTTTAGGAAATGTTGTCCTTCAAAACAAGCCGTGCGATGCCAGTCTCCCATATTTCCTGGGATATCCTGTTTTTGCGAGCATGCGTTGCCACCTCCCCCCCACCCTGTGTCGTAACGGTAATCTCCTGTTTTTGAATATCACCTGTGTAAGTCTCTCTGGAAGTCTTTTAATATCCATGATCAGATAATCATGGTGCTGAACATATATTGAATCGATTCAGTCGTTGCTTTTTCAGACATGTTGTGTCAATATACCCCTTTATCGAAAATAGTCTGATTACTCATGGCAATTACCAAAGACAAAACAGTGTTGTTTGTCCATCAATGTGATGGAGGTGAAAAACTGCTTTCATGGCACAATGGCCTCCTTTTGCATGAAGTTCCTTATAAGGGAACATCTGTTATACTATACTCTTTGCAAAGGACATCGTGGGATATTAACACCCAACAACTAAGAAGACAGGTCACCCGGTTTAACGTCCGTCTGAGAATGGCACAGAAGCATCATCCTGCATGGGAAACACCAGGATACTATTTAAGCTGGGCCAAGATTTGAACTCAGGCTAAACAACAACTTCAGTTGCCGACGTTAGAGGCTATCCTGTCAGCCCCCAGTTGTCATTCCTAAAGTGTTTAAAATGTGAAAACTTCAAGCAATTCTGATGTTTAAATATTAACACCATACATAGTTGGTGGGATATGCACATTCATGCCATCTTTCATTTACCATTTTGAAAATTGCGTTGTTGAAGTCATTTTTGTACTTCACACAATATGAGTATTTATTGAGATTTCTTTGAACATTGAGCATTTACAGATGTGCAATTTCAGGCTGTATGATGTACCGCTATGAAGCTACTGACACTGCATGACTTGTCCTGGAATTAAATATTTCGCTTTGAACAATCTTGAGCTGCTGAATTGCATGCAGAAGGAGATGGAGAGGTGAAGACTCTGACATGAATGTACTTGATTTACCATCAGCTGCCTCATTTTGCAATTGTCTAGACTCGAGAGGATTATTCCATTCGGTTTTCCAAAAGCCAATATGAGTCCGCAAGCCAAAGTATTGCAATAATATACTGATGAAGAGGAAGGTTTTGTGGTGAACACGGTGTGGTGATGAGGAAAGTTAACATACAATGTAAATGACACGTACGAGATAATTGAGGCACCCAATTTAACGTCCATCCGAGGGATAGCACAAACATTGATGAATCGCCCTGCCGGCGAAACACCAGCATGACAGACCTCCTGGCAGACCGAGGCAGTGTGAACCGGAGTGATCTCACAATGAACCAGAGGGCCCTCGGTAGTGCGCAAACCTCCACCACATAATGTTGATCCACGAGAACAGATCGGGCCATACATTTTTGAACGAGAAGGGCACTTGGTAGAGCACATACCTCCGCCACGTAATGTCGATCCACGAGAACATATCGGACTCAATACATTTTTGAACGAGAAGGGCACTCGTAGAGCACATACCTCCGCCACGTAATGTCTGATCCACGAGAACATATCGGGCCCAATATATTTTTGAACGAGAAAGGCACTCGGTGGAGCGCATACCTCCGCCACGTAATGACTGATCCACGAGAACATATCGGCCCAAACATTTTTGAGATATCATGCTATATATCGTTTTTGGCCCAATCTCTCAATGGTGAAAAATTACTTTGAAATATTGAATATATCTCCTATCCAGATCCGGATTCGGATCTCACACCAAAATCGAATCAATTCGTCGTGGTTACACACCCAACCTGTCCACCAAGTTACATCCGAATCCGTCCACAACTTTTTAAGATATCGTGCTATATATCATTTTTGGCCCCATAATCTCTCAATGGTGAAGAACATTTGAATAATTTAAATAATTCTCATATCCGTATCCGGATCTTCACCAAAATCTAATCAGTTCGTCCTTGGCACACCACCAACCTGTCCACAAAATTTCATTGGGAGCCGTCCACAACTTTTTGAGATATCCTGCACACAAACAGACAGAGAGGGTGAAAACATAACCTCCTTCACCTTCATGGCAGAGGTAATACGGAAATTTTGCAGCTGACATCATCACCATCACAATATCAAAGCTTTGAGCATTAGCCAGTAGGTGGCTGAATGTAGAATTCCATTTCCTGTTGTGAATGAACAGTTATGTGGTGAAACAGTACAATGAACACTTTTAAACCATCTCAAACAACTTATTTTGTTTCCGAGTGGACACGTATCTTTGGTTAAGAATTTTTGAAATGTAACACTCAAAGCTTAGAAGTTACTTTTTGAAAGTTCTTAATAAGAAATGTAAGTCCTTGCAAAAGCCATCATTGTTCCATGAGAGACCATTGATTGCATGAATAGGGTGTGGGGAATAAGGCCCACCCGATTTCAGCACAGCCAGTGTGCAAAGAAGATGCACAGGTTTACATGCACAAATGCGTTTATACAATGTCTTGATGTATGAAGACTGTCAGGCTAGCTCGGAAGATGATGACTCGTTTATTTGTTTGTCCAGAGTGCGAGGATTAAGGAAGGGCTGAATCCGAGAATTGCTCAACATCTGTTTGTGGCCCAACACGAGCAGCTGGAAAGGCTTCATGGTATTTAAGCAATGTTTATATGTTTTTATAATTTATTGGACTTGCAGCTTAAGATTTCCAGATTCAAATGTTTTAGTAGAAGTAGAAGTGGCTTTATCACTTTACACATGGCAGGTATTAAGGCCCAGGCGGATTAATTAGTTGAAAGGTTAATTATGGATATGTGGAAGATCTAAATGTTCTTTACTTTTGGAGATTGGTAACTGATGTTATGATAACTCTCAGTGCATTTATTTTATCTTGTCATAAATAATTCCTGATGAGAAACCCAGCAGGAAACATTACGTTCAAACAACAAAAATGCGGTGAAATAATGTTAACTTTCAGTGTATTGTCTCGGTTCGATTCCAGACATAACTACAAACTGTCAGCCAGGTATTTTGCAGGCAGACCCTTGCATCATCAGTGCAGTACATCTTCTGTAAGATAGGACTTTAAGATGGAGATGGGTTTGCAGCATTTTCTGGTGACGATAAAGATTCAAGGTGTCTTTCAGAAGAGGTAGGCAGGCAATTGTCACCCGAACCATGAAAAAAATTCCAAATTTTTTCCTGAACCAACATGGGACTGCATCAGCAAGCACAGCCACCCTTCCAGCAATGTTGCAACAAGCTAACTAGGTGCTGCATATAAATTAACGAATCCGTCTTTCATAAGGAATAACTACTAATAGGCGTCCACAACCATCCTTGACCATGTTGTGGAACGTCGGCCAAGGCCATCACTTTTTTTCTTCTGCTCTCACGTTTTCACCTTTTTCACTTTTAAATTCATTTTCTCTGCATCTGCTTGAGCGATTGACACGGAACTTTAATCATAGAGCACTTACCATGGATAATTTTTTTTAAACTAAGATTACATGATTGGATGGAAAATGTTCCTTTTTCATAATACATCACTAGATCATGTGTAACGAACATGCCCAACAGGGACGAAATCCCCCCCCCCCCCCCCAAACCAAAAAAAAACAATTATTATTCAAAATTGACATCGATTCCGATTCACTACTTGATTCCTTTCAATTCCATGGTTGGAATTGAGTGCTTTGGAATCAATTCCACCCACCACTATTAAGCACCCCAACGAAATAGTTGATAAGGAATGGCTACCTGGCAAGCGAGTCGCGATCGGTGATACTAAGTACCACCTGGAGACACCCGATGTGTCAAACAATGTCCGAATTGGACAAATGAACTTTTTTTTTTGCTTATCTGGAATTTACATTCCGGATAAGGTATTGTCATCGCGCACCGGGTGTCCGTCCGTCTCCTTTTTCGACTTCTCCGGCACAACCGCTGGGCCGATCCGGCTGAGAAGCAAAATTCCTCTCCTCACTGGTAACAGGAATTGCAAAGCTCGTTCCGGTCACATGACTTTCAGTAGGTCAAAATGGCCGACTTAGTAAATGTCTTCAAAATCTTTCTCTCCAGATCCACCAGTCAGAATGCTACCAACTTTGGGTTACAACATTAGGCCAGGGTCCAGATAAGCTGCAGGTCCATTGGTCCTATGTTTTTTCATCAGGCAAAACTGCTGCTGAGGCAAATTTCGCAGTTTAAATTTTCAAATTTGCCTCAGGTTCAAGATTCTCGAGCTTATCGCATGTGCCGGAATGAAATAAAGGCACGAACACTGGTGTCTCCGTGCGTTTATAAGCATTGCGTTGTTTTCAGCAAATTCGGAGGTATGAAGATCAGGCATTCGATGATATGAGTGAGGAAACTGAAAAAAATATTTGAGCGCTTTATTGTTAAGAAACTGTTGCAGCCTGTTCCAAGTCATGGCATTGTTGAGCAGGCCAAAAAAAATGGCGAATTGAGATCCCAGCTAGGTGACCAAGGATGAGCCTTGAGAAAGGATAATAAATAAGGACATTAATCTCTTCAAAAAGGGATGTTAAAGTGAACCCAAACACCCAATTTTCATTCGTGCACCTCTTTGGAGTTCTTTTTTTTTGTATACATTGTCGAGGCTCGTATGAGAGCGAACACACAACGCACAGCACGGGGGCATGGGACAAGAGGGTTGGGAGAGAAAAAAGACAAAACAGTGGGGAACAGAGATATTAGGAGATCTGTGGAAGGGAGAGGGATGGGGCGGGGAACACGGGGTATACAAAGATGGACATTACAGGGACTTTCAGGGAGGAAAGCAGGTTTTCAGGGACACACACACACACACACACACAACATTACAGGGACTTCAGGAACACACACACACACACACACACCGACACACACACACCAACAAAATTTATTAGTTTTATGTGTGGCTCCAAAGACAGACAAACATTAAGCAACTGGAAATTATGGAAGTCAGTGGATCTTCTACTTCCCATTGCAAAATCTCCAACATTGCTTAAACTGTACTTCTATTGTACAGTATATTTAAAATTTAAGTTTAAGAAGGAAACAAATGACAAACACTGATGTGTTGGTGACATCATAACAGACGTTGTTGAGTTTTACCAACAGTTGTTAATATGCCACAAGCCAATATGCGAGAAGTAGGTCACCTGTCCAGATCCTTCTTTACTCGTGCCATCAATTCTGACTGTGTCTGAAGTTCATCTGTCTTGTTATCCTGAGTGTTGCTTTTACAGTTGTGCACAAGTGCCTTCAGTAAGTATTACAACCCCTCGACCTTTGTCAAATTTGTTGTGTTACAGGCTGATTTTAAAATGGATTAAATTTTTTAAAAATTTCACCGATCTACACAAAACACCCCATAATGACAAAGTGAAAATATGTTTTTTAGAAACTTTTACAAAGTAATTAAAAAAGAAAAGCTGAAATACTTGCATTATAAGTATTCACCCCCTCAGTCGATACTTTGTAGAAATGCCTTTGGCAGCGATTACAGCTTCGAGTCTTCTTGGGTATGTCTGTATCAGCTTTGCACATCTGGATTTGGGGATTTTCTCCCTTCTTCTTGCAGATTTGCTCAAGCTCTGTCAAGTTGGATGGGAGCATCGTGGACCAGAAATCTTCAAGTTCTTTCCACAAATTTCAATGGGATTCATGTCTGGGCTTTGGTTGGGCCTCTCAAGGGCTTTGTTGGGCCTCTCATGGGCTTTCACGTTCTTCTTGTTCTGAAGCCATTCCAGTGTTGCTTTGGCTGTATGTTTGGGGTCATTGTCCTGTTGGAACCTAAATCTTTGCCGCAGTCTCATGTCTTTTGCACTCTGAAGCGGTTTTTACTCAAGGATTTGCCCGTATTTGTCTCCATTCATGTTCCCGTCAATCCTCACAAGTCTTCCAGTCCCTGCTGCTGAAAAGCATCCCCATATCATGATGCTGCCTCCACCATAATTCATGGAAGGGATGGTGGATGGGTGATGAGCTGTGCTCGGTTTCCACCAGATGTAATTGCTTTGCATTCATGCCAAAGAGTTCAATTTTCATCTCATGCAGACCACAAGAATATTTTGCCTCATGCTCTCAGGTCTTTCTCGTGCTTTTTTGCAAACTCCACACATGCTGTCATGTGCCTTTTTCACAGGAGAGGCTTCCCGTCTGGCCACTCTCCCTCATTAAGCCGAGATTTGTGAAGTGTTGCAGAGATTGTTGTCCTTCCGGCAGGTCTCTCCCATCTCAGCCAAGGTTCTGTTTAGAGTGGTAATTGTGTTCTTTGGTCACCTCCCTGACCTCATGCCCAGTTTGCTCAGTTTTGTCGGACGGCCCAGCTCTAGGAAAGATCTGGGTCGTTCCATATTCTTCCATTTCCTCATGATTAAGTTCACTGTGCTCTTGGGAACATTCATCACCTAGAAATTGTTTTATCCTCCCCAGATCTATGCCTCCTCACATTATATCTCAGAGTTCCACGACAGTTCCTTGGACGTCATGGGAGAGTTTGTGCTCTGACATGCCACTGTCAACTGTGGGACCTCATACAGAAAGGTGTGTTTCTTTCTAAGTCATGTCCAATCAATTAATTGCCACAGGTGGACTCCAATACAGTTGTAGAGATATCTCATGGATGATCAAAAGGAATTGGATGCACCTGGGCTCAATTTGAAGTGTCATAGCAAAGGGGATGAATACTTATTGACGTCATGAAATGGAAGACCAAGAGGGAACCCGAAAAAGTAAGGAACAAAATGAGCTCATCAGGAGGAGCCTGGAAGGATTCGAGTTTCGGCCACTATTCCACTACCCTCAAACCATCCAAGCACAGCACAAGTGAGCCTTACAGAAAACATTCTGCAATAATTCATTCTCCTTTGATAGGTAATGAAAGAGAGGAATACGGAGTAAAAGAGAAAAGAGAAGAAAAAGCAAGAATTAGAATGAATAAAGAGAATTGTGAAAAAAATTAGATAGTAAAATGTGAAAGAAACAAATAACAAAGATGTCGGGAAGAAGCCAGACAGAGAGATTTCAGCAGTTACTTCGCAGGCTCAAACGCAGCAACATGTACTTTCAGGTTTCATTTTAAATTAACCTCTAAAAAATTTCTCGAAATTGTTCTCACTTTGTAATTTTGGGGTATTTTGTGCAGATCGGGTGACAATTTTTTTGATTTAAACCATTAAAAATTCAGGCTGTAACACAACAAAATGTGACAAAAGTCGAGGGGTGTAAATAATTTCTCAAGGCACTGGATGGGAATTTAGTGGAGGTAACCAGGAAGAAAAAAAAGTGTGGGCAAGAGATGGAGGGTATGGGAAAAAATAATTTTATATTTGGCTTTGTCTGTGATTGAACCACATCTGTGAGCTAACAAATCAGCAACTTAACCACACTCAACCAGTGATTTTCTTTGATATACGAGTCAAGGCTCTTGTTGAAGAACAGAACATGAACGATCAGGACAAAAGGGAACAGGACATAAAGGGTGGAGGGGCACGAACAGCTGAGTTGAAGGACCAAATGAGGGAGACTTGGACAAGCAATTGGTTTGGGGAAGAATGGGGGGCAGGAAAGGACAACATGGGTGACAAGATGGATGCAGAAGGAAACTCCAGGAAGGAAAAACTAAACATTGGAAGAAGGAGGGCTTGGAGGTGGTGGGAGGGGGTGGAGGGGCGTTACGGAGTAGAAGAGATCATACTTCCGGATGGGAATGATTTGATGTGGTGGGGGAGGGAGGTCGTTAATGAGTAGAAGAGATCATACTTTCGGATGGGAATTATTTGAGGTGTTGGGGGTGGGGTGGTGGAGGGGGGGTGGTTAACGGAGTAGAAGAGATCATACTTTCAGATGGGGAATTATTTGAGGTGGTGGGGTGGGGTGTTAACGGAGTAGAAGATATCATACTTTAGGATGGGATGATTTGAAATGGTTGGGGGAGCGGGGGCAGAGGTGTTAACGGAGTAGAAAATCTACTTGGATGGGGAATGATTAAATGGTTGGGGAGTGGAGGCAGGTGTTAACGAGTAGAAAGATCATACTTTCAGATGTGGATTATTTGAGATGTGGGGAACAGCTGTATTGAGGCTCTGGAGGAAGACGAGATTGAAGAAAATGAGGGAGTTGGTTCCACAAGCACGGTTAAAAAAGGGAAAGAATGAGTGAGGTGAGCAGTGATCCTGCCTGGTTTAGGTAGTTTCACCAGAAGGGGGTTGATGGTGAACCGTGTGCACCCTGCAGGAATTTGGGGGGGGGGGGACAAATAACGGAAGAGCAGAGGGTGCAAGACCAGAAAGGAGGCGGTAAGAAGACAGAGACCACTGACCTTCTCTGCAATGGCAAAGTGATAAGCCCATTGACTCGGCTTCAGTGCGGGAGATACCAATAATCTTGAAGGCTCAGTTTCTATGGCATCAAGCTGGGCAAGAGTGAGGCAGGGGAGTTGCACAGTGGGGAGAGCAGTATTCCATCAAGTTGTGGATGAAGACCTTGTAGGTGGATAAAGAGTTCAGGTGTGCCAAGGAAGGACTTTTTATGATTGAGGATGTCCAGTCAGTGGCTGGCTTTGGAGGCCAACTTTTGCACAATAAATGTTGGTTTATTTATTTTTATATTATTATATTTATTATATAGTGCCCGTCCGTACGGAAGGGAGAAGAGGAAGCGGTACTGGGAGTGCTGTTGTAACAACACAGGCAGACAATTTGCAAACTATGTATAGAATGAAAACAAAGAAATATAAAAGTAAAATTTCACAGAGGGTTTGGCATGGCAGTGGAGTGTTTAACATGTGACGTTGTTTATCATGTGATCATAAAAGAACTGTTGCAATCATCCTCAGTGTTTTCTTTAAATTTGTTTGTTACCTATCCCTCAACCCCATCTTTCCCCTTATCTTACCTTGTCTTTTACCTGTCCTTTAACCCCTAACAAATTATCCACACTATCCCTGATGGGAAGATGTTTTTGTGTGTTTCTACAGCGGCACTATAGGAACATGTACTCCAGTCCTGCTTCCTCTTCCTTCCATCCATAACGACAGGCTCATTGCTAGTTAAGTCGAAACCTGTGACCAACAAAAAGGCAAATTAAAACGGCAAAACTAATGGCAAATACAACTTCACTCACACAGTTATATCCTCCATTATCAGGAAGTTGGAATCCTAAAATCACCTGTGCTCAGGTGACTGTGGGCCATTGGTGAGAGGATGAGAGCTGCATTGTCTTATTGTGCTAGAAACGATGAATGGTGAACGACGTTCGTGTGGTTCAGTACCCATGACACCTCTCAAGACTTCTCAATATGAGCAGTATTCCAGCAGGATGGTGTCCCACCCAAATTATACTCTTGTGGCTCACAACCTTCTGAATGAACATTTACCTGGATGGTGGATTGTCGCAGACGGGGCCTGTGAGTTGCCAGTGTGGTCGCCCGATTTGGCGGTCCTATGATTTTTGGTTGTGAGAGACTGAGAGTACCTAAAGGAACGGTTTATATCACCAAACCCCGCAAATTTGTCAGATATTATGAAAAACTTGCACAACTGTATTGATACTATTTGCTCTAGCTATGGCGAGAAGGCAAGAGCAACGGGTGAGTTGTCCGGTGTTAATGTGAGTTGAAACTGATGCATATAATGAGATCAGTTTGAGTGCATGGTGTGTTGAAAAATCAATTCCCAGAAAAGTTCCTTGAAGTGTAAAGTTTTGACGAGTCAAATAAAAGGGAAACGCCGGGCGGGCGAGAATCCACAACAATATCATCATCATCTTCAACTAATTGTAGTACATCAGAGGCTCTCTTACAAAATACTAAAATGGTGGATAGTCCTGGTGTTGAATCACCATTTCAGTCCCAAAATACTTCATCAACTTTGTAATGACAACTTTACATGGTCGAGTACCACCATGACTCAAATATAATTCATATACGTCACTGGATGTTAAGATTCTGGACATATCACTCAGAAAATCTTTCACTAGAATGTCAAATGGACTATCTTTATAAGAGATGCTTATTTTCCCCTTGTGTTTAACTCTGCCTTTCGTTAATTTATTCCAGCAGCTATCATGGTGACGTGCATCCGCAGCATGCAATAGTCACTGCATCCTGTAGCCTCATTTCAGCATGATTGGCACACTCATCCTTTTGGCCGTTACATACTCCTAAGATGGATTGTTTGAAGGCTTGATGCATTCCACGTTCTGTGGTTTTGCATAGAAATGCTGGCTGCCATCTGGAGGGACGTCATGGATCAGGTTTTTATGTCACATGTTTTCCCACAAAATATGCAATGCTGCAGGAAAGTGGATACATCAAGATTTGATTGGCATAGTCTCTTTGCTGCAAGGGGCTCACTTGATGCTCTTGTTTTGCCATCATTTTTACAAGCATGACATTATTTTGATGTACGTATATATGAGCAAATGCAGTTTTTATGATAGTATTCTGTGGTTATCATTTTATTTTTTTATAGTCGCTGTTTTCGCTATATGTGTAGGTTGTCACCTCGATATTTACTGGCAGAGATGATGCATCAAATCCTCTTTGGGCCAGATGTGATGACTGATGAGGCCTACTGACGTGCCCCTACAATTGAAATAACATTCATCAGCCATTGTAATCATTAAACCAGACAGATGAAGGCACATTTGTTGCTGATATCTGCATGCATTAAAAAAAAAAAGACACAATGATAAGCTCCTGTAAATATAGTAAATTCTGTCACCCTCTTATCCCTACAGTTTTTACTTACGTGATAATACTCTTGGCTGCCATATTATTGCATTGTCGCCATGATATTTACTTCTAACAGTTCCAAATATATCATAAATTGCTGCCTTATCCCAATAAACATGAATATACGTTAAAATAATTAAAATCGCTTCACTCGAACATAAGATAGGACTTCAAGTTTTCAGTCAATGCGGCAGCCATCTTGGCCGCCATATTGTATCCTTCACATACTCACAGACAGACCGGTGTTTGTGTTTGTTGTGCTACTACTCCTACAGTTGTGGGCTGATTACATCCAAACTTGCTCCATAGGATCAACATGACACCAATTAATGTATTGGGGTTATGCTGATCCTCAGGGTGTTTTTATCTTTGCCTGTGGTCTTGGGGGAGTAAGTGGGGGGGAGGGGGCATGACACAAATTCTCTATGTAAATGTGTATCATGTCGTGACGCCTCCAAGTGGGGGAGGGTATTATGTCTCCACTATTTACAGTATAATATTAGTCCACACGTTTTCCAGTACAGTGAGGTATTTTGAATTACAACCAGTAGGTATGTTTTTGCTTCATGCACGTAACCTGGGGGTTTTTTTTTGCCTATACAGAGCTGTCAGTAGCCGATACACCACCAAATAAAGGTATGCATCAGAAGAACGTGTTGCATGTCAGGAAAAAGATCACCCACAGGGCAGCGCCACAAAGGTTACTGGGAATCCCCAGCGGAGCACCACGGCCAAAACACCAATCTTGATGAGGTTGAAATCAACTTTAATATCACTGCATCACACACGTGCCCACTGGGGGCAACGCATCCTCGCCCGGAATGGCCCCTGCTCAGTAACCCCGTGCCCACACAGACGCGGAGGATAGAACAACATAATGGCGTAACCACTTTTTTCTCATCTTTTTCTTTCGTTTTCACGCTTATCTATCTACTATCATTCTCGGTGTAATATATAACGGAAGTAGGTGATAGTAACTGGCAACAAATACTGGGGAAGAGTACGTAAGCTTAAACAAAAATACTTAGTCACTTAATGTGTGGGAGGTCATGGAAATCATGCACTAATAGTTAGGTATGTGAGACCATCACCGGGTGAACTGCCCTCTAGTCTCAGGGATTATTCTGCCCCATGACAGTATTTATGCAAGCATTGTGACCACAATATGGTCCTAAGCATCCAAAATATAATCCTTGAAGTGTTTGTGCTGGTAGCGCAGACGGTTAGAGCTTCTTGGTGTACAGCCAGTTGGGGACACTGTTGGACGATCCTTACAGGTGTCACGGATGGTCTCAATAGATTGGGAGCAATCAGGTCCATGGGTGTTAAGTTTCGGCGATGTACCCAAACCAGGATCTAGTACTTGGCTGATCGGATTGGAAAGGATTCAGCACTGTTGGGGGTGAAGACAACTCATAGGGGATGAATGGGGGATCTGGTGGTTTTGTTGCTGGTTGAAGGAAAATGTCCTCTGTATGCAGTGAACCACCATGCACCCAATTGCGAGGGAGTGGAAGCGTATCCTTCCGGTAGTCAGGGACTTTGTAGCATTCAGATTTTTTGACCCGATAAGCTGCACTCCTCAATTGGGACCCCACAAATTTACGCATGTTGCACCAGGGTCCATCAGTGGCAGAGATGAGGTAGCGGTTTCTTGCACATGACTTGTTGCAGTCGGAGTACAAATAGACCAAATCGCCGACTTCCACTGACACATTGGCTTCGAAAGACCCCATGGGTGCCTTAGACTTCTCACTATGGGGGTGGTTGATGGAGTGAAGGTGGTGTTGAGCTTCTATGATTTCAGGTCAGGTCAGGTATGTGAGCATGCACCAGAGCAGCGCGTCGCTGCGTCCACTTTCCGCCGGTACTCCAGGGGCCTCTGTCTGGCCCAGGCAGATGCCTGGCCCATCCCCATCTCCTTGAGATGCCGATCAACCTGCTGCAACCACGAGGCAGGTGGTCGGCCCATTGGCTCCTCCACTCAGAGATCCCTCGCTGAGAGAAATCTGGTAGCAGGATCAGCATCAGGAAAATGAGCCACATCTACCTCGCTCCATTACAGGCCGTTCAAACGCTCGCTAAGCTGCGTCTCAGATCGCAACACGCGCGCCATCACGACGATGACCCAACCATACCCCACCTACCAACCAAACAAGGTAAAACCAACATACTTCATTTTGAGTTCTCCTCATACCTCCACGAGCCAACCGCTCCGCCAATCAACTTGGACACCCCATAAAAAAGTAGAACAACACCCCACCCAACCTCAAAACAAACCGCATCCAACCAAGTAACCCCCACTAGCAAAACAACAGTATAGTCAAAAGAGCCACTTCTCCCAGAATGAGACTACTTCGGTACCAACAACTCAACGAAGTACATAAGGTCTAACCCCATCTAACACCAGATCCTTAAGGCCAAAAAGATCCAAGGTCTCGACATCCATAGAGCAAGACTGGAAGCACCAGGATTCTGAAAAAGACTTGGACTTTCGTTTCTATGTCGACCCGCCAACAGCGTACCGGTCATGCGCCACACCAAATATATCCAGTGAATCTATGAACTCCCCGCAGACCATCCCTACCCAAAAACAAGACACCACAAAATCTATATGACCCTTGAAACTTCACAGCCAGCAGATGACGATGAATATCACCTGCCCATAACCAAAGGTAAAGTGCACATCCCTCACTCCTCCACGCACCCTCAACAACAAATGCCTCACCACAACGCAGAGCACGAGACAGGACAGAACCCAGGCATAACAAAATGTCCAAATTATGATAAGCCCCCAACCCCTATGCGAATACAAATTCAAAAGCTCATCCCTCTGACACGACCCCCAGAGCGGCCAAGCCCGCATATCTATACTCACCACCACAGCAAAAGCGTCA
>CM068952.1:45651246-45665091 GCA_035128595.1 Eptatretus atami
GGGTTTTACGGTGGCCGGAGTGAAAATCCTGCTACAAACCTCCTAATAAGAAGTAACCCAACTGCAGGAGGACATCCGCAGGCACAAGATATGGATGGCCATTGCTCACAAGGAGCACCTCGCCCTTTGACAGGTTTTGTTTTTAATCCTGCTGGTGTCCATATCCAAACACCTCCTTTCACCAAAAAACCTAGTGGGGGAGATGGTTTAGCGCCGACAACCCGACCATGGAACAGGTTAGTACAGGTTTACATGATACCTGTAGCAAGTCACAGATCTAATCTGGCGTGACCTGACTGATATGATTTGCAGGTCTGAGAAAGGGATTTGCAGATTGGTGAACTGATCCCGCTAGCACCACATCTCTCGGGCTGAGAGGCCCCCGTGCACAAATTCTTGAATTCATACTGGCGGTGGCCAGTGCAAGGGTTAATGGGGTTACTGGTCCTCCCATAGGCTCCGGTCGTAGGAGTTCGTCTTCACATTCATGAACTGCCTTCTTGGCGATGGGATTTTTATTGGGATTTTTAATATGACCAATTTCAATGCACATCCGAGGGTGCTCAAGAAGCTCATCGTGGACCAGACGTGTGAAGCCGGGGGCCAGATCGGTGCGGATGACAGCAGGAGATCCATCCAATGGCCAGAGCTCTCTGCATAAGCAGATCAAGTTATCACGGAGAGTGATGTGTTGTTTGTTCTCCACAATACACGATGTAGTGTAGGAAGTGGTACATTCTCGCAATATAAGAATTAGCTGGTGATTGCGTTTGATATCTGCTGCAAAAGATACACCAACAGCACTGGGGGGGGAGGGGGGCCTCCAGTGGACTGCTTGATAATGGTGGGGGGTGCACTGCGCAATGCAGGACATTGGTGGCACCCCGAGGTTACTTGGTCGATTGCTCTGTCTAAGTCAAGAGCGTAAAAATAGCGGTGAATCACGGAACTGAGTTGATGGCGACTCGGATGATCCAGTTGAATGTGCAACGCTGTAAGTACACCATTGACCACCTGACGTGGGACAATGATGCACTCACATGCCGAGGACAAGGTCTTGTTCCAACGGACTACAACTAGACCATCGTTGGAAACTGAAGCGACCTGGAGGTATCGTTTGACGTTGGTTTCTTTCTTTGATGGGCAGATGCCCTGAACCAGGTGGGCATGAGTCCGCCTTAGGTCTGCGCACTCTGCATGGACTGCCTTCCAAGCAGATCTGTTGGTAAAGGGCAGTTTGGTATGGCCAGAAATGATGTCTTGGGCTGACACATGCAGGATTACGGCATCCTCCTCGCGTCTTATGAAGGTACAAATTTGACAGGAGGTGTCAGTAAAGTGACAGGAGGTGCATTGCGGCTGGCAAAATCATATGGGGCGTTGGCAGATCCTGTGAGGTGCCGTACGGTCGCCTGATAACGGCTGACAAGAATGTGGATATACGAGGGCTTGCTGAAAAGCTCACCACGACAAAGCTTCTCATGAGCTTGTACGCATGGCTTGCTATCGGTGAGGATGGATGCATGATATTTTGACTGGATAATGAAAGGACTGAAGTGTTTTACCAATGCAGTGATAGAAAGGGCCTCCACCTCACATGGCAACCAGGTAGGTTGGCGTCCGTGAAACATCGCGCTAAAGAAACCCGCAAGGTGAGGTCTTCCATTGCGCGTGATGTCCAGAGTCGATCCGATACTGTGTATTTTTTTTTACGGAACCATCTGTCACAATCCATAGCTGATCACTAGGATGAGGAAGAGTAACTGTATGGGTCGACGTAAGAGCAGCTTGGGCTCTGTGGAAGGCAGCATGTAACTCATCAGTCCACACAACTCTGTCCAGTGATTGGCATCCAGCCACAGCATCATCCAAGGGGGATAAGAGAGTGGAGCAGTTGGGGATAACACGAGCGAGAACCTTATATTCCCCGATAAAGGGTCTCATTCCCCTGACCTTCTCAGGAGCAGAATAAGTGGAGAGCATAGCCACATGATGTGGGCTGGCCTGGATAGTACCACTAGACCAGATCCATCCAAAGATGGTGGTGCTCTTAGGACATATTGCTACGAATTTGGAAGCCTTGTGCACAGAGACAGACAACCGTCCCCGTAGCTTAGTTATTTCGATAAGTATGTGTTTCTAGTTAGGGTCCCGTCCCCAGTCTAATGGGAATTAAATGTTCATGCACTGCGAAGTTATTTTATAGATAGGATTTTTACACTTACGACAACGAACAACAACTTTCAACCGACGACATCTGCTCCGCTTCCTTCCACCATCCTCCACCCAGTGACCCTTTGACACACGTGCGTGTTAGACGTACGTGGGCGGAGTTCACGAATGACCTGACGTCTCTTCTCGCAACCAATCCGGGGGACGAGACGACGGTTGCCGAACGGTCGCCATAAGCAAAGCCCACGCACGACAATATTCACTGCCTGTTTGAGGAGGTCGTCGCACAGGCCGTCACCCCCCCCCCCCCCCCCGGTCTCCATATCACAGGACTTGGCGCCCCTTTCGGCATTACACGGGGCGACGAAGCGAATCGTGTGACCGCAACACCAAATGAGGAGGTGAGTGGCGAGTAAAGAGGCCCTCCTGCCTGAGGAGAGGATAGTTGGTGGAACCAGCGTGAGGAGATGGGTGGTGCTGATGAGAAAGCGTACCAGTGAACAGGATGTTGGTTTGTCAAAGCAGCCAGTCATCATGTGTGGACATTCCAACCTGCATGCGCAAAGCCAGTGATGGTTGTCGCGAGGGCTCTGCAGGACGTCGTGGTCGTGACTCGGGTCGTGGGTTTGTCGAGTCACACGGGAGTGTTACGAATGTCCGTGTGGCCCGCACGAAGCGGACAGGCTACCCACGGTCAGCCTTGACAGAGATTAGACCGCACGAGGCCCATCCTCTTCCTGGGGTTACTTTGTGTGTGCGTTGTTGTGCTTGCCGCGCGTCGTCTTTCAAGTAGAATTGTTTTTTAAGTGCCTTGTACATACTTGCCTTGTCTCTTAATTAGTACGGTTTAACTGTTGCACTCTATGAATGTGATTACCTTATACCCACGACATATATATCATTTATTATAACTCGCCACTGATATATTTTCAGCTCGTTTCTTGTAGATCTCACTTAATTGGTTTAGGCACGGTGCGTGTTTGCGGTTAAGTGGAAAGTGGCATTGTGCATTTGGACCGACGGACCTCTCGGTAACCATCCGTTCTCGCAGATACGATATGATGCATCGGTTTCGAACACGCACACACCGGCTGCGGTTCCAATTCGAGCTCCGGCCGAGGTGGATTTCCCGGTCAGTTTGGACTTGATAGCGACGTAGGGTATTTAGGTAAATTGTTAAATTTGGCAATCGACCCTATTCCTTTCCACGCGGCTCCTGACTCCTGGAGTCTGGCGATGCTTCGGTCCGATAAGGGACCGCGTCCGGCTCCGGGAGTATATCCGGGGTGACGACTTAATTGCCGGGTGTTTCGGTGAGACGCCGACTCTAAACTAGCTACCAATCTAGGCGGCTCGTGCTACTCGTCGCCGATACAACGCAGACCTAAACGGCTTATCAGTAAGACTGACTTGTGTGTATGCAGAGAGGCGGAGTCAGCGAATCATACATATCGTATAAACAGAGTCTCTTCCAAGTTTTTGGAGGAGCTCGTCCACTGTGTCACCACCGTGCAATATGTACGGTCCGATTGCAACGCAAGAGTTAAGGCAGGGTCTCTCTAAGAGATCACAAGGAATGTGGCGCATGACGCTTCCTTCCAGTTGCTGTTTTTTATCCAAGGCATTTCCATAGCAGATCTGTATAACACACGATATTTCCCGAAGGGTGTGGGCTACAGCCGCAGGTCTGTTCATGGACTGGGTGGGATAATGGAATTTAGTAGAAAGGCTTAACTTCGTAAGGGTCGCAGTAATGAGAGTCACCCCGTTCCTGCCACGTGTAGAAACTTTGCGCAGGATGGAATTCTACGTTTTGGCATAAGAGAGAGTTGGGGCTTACTTGTAGCGACCGACCCACATCAGTAAGCCGTACGAAGCTTTGAAAACCGCACACTGGCTTTCTTGATCAAGATATGAGGTGTGTGTCAGATGATGCCAACATGTAATCTTCCATGTCTCAGGCCGAGCAAAAGATCCAAGTTTTTTCCAGGTCATCAAACTGTGTTGTAATTTTCCCACAGCTTATCCATGATGGCGCATCATTGTTGGTAGATCGGCCTATGCGTTTTTAGGGAGAGCTGAAAGGGTCCCATGATTAAACAAAGCTGGGGCTTTGCAGGTCATTCATTGTATATGCGCTGTATTGTGAAGCAGATGGGTCAGACAGATCACATGCTCTACACGATTGACATATATGCCTTCGGTTTATACGGGAGTAGCTTTACTTACGTTTAATGTTAAACGCCCGTAACGTCGGTCACGCTGCAGGTAGTGTGAGACACAGAAACTTTGGATCGTGTCGTTCGCGGGACGTGGGGAGAGAAGTACGTTGATAGACGATGATTTAGTAGTTGTGCGGGAGGAGGCTGCCCTCAGACGCCCAGCGGTCACACGTCGTACCGCGTGTCCTGAGGCGCCACTTGATGTTCATATCTGTTATTTGAAGTGTGGGAAGAACAATTATGATGAGGGTTGAGGCAGCGGTGTCCTTGTGAGTGAGCGAATGGGAATGCATGGTGCGATGATGTGATGGGTGGAGAAGGTGTCCCTCCGCCCAACGGGACTCCCGGTCAGTGTAGAGTGATTAGCTTGGGTAGACAAATGAAAAGTGGAGGTCGTTTTGCGGTGGGAGTAGGGCTCGATACCGTGAGAGGTGCAGGATGGGGTGGGGAGAGGGGGTTGGGAGTTGATGCAGTGTTGCATTGTCTTACTTGGGCGAGATGGTCCTTCCGTATATTACCATCCTGTGTGTTTTTGGTTACTCAGGTATGTACACCCGCGGCCGGTTTGGCAAAACGTCGCTAGTCGTCTTGAGAACTCATGGTTCGTTGGTTAAATTGGGGACGAAATTCCCTGCTGAATGCAATGCATGATAACTGGAGGGGGCCAGAATAATTGTCGCAGTGACCTTGATTAGGGCCATCGTGCGAGGTTCGAGTGCGATAACAGCGAACGCTCACCGGGGAAGTAACACAAACTGCGATGTGTGCATGGAATGAGAGGAACGCATTTATGATAAATTCTCTCCGGTCCAGCTTCAGAGTAGTTGAGGATGGGTGGGGCACGTAGTACAATATGCACGCCTCCGGTGTACGGTGCATGGCGATCAGGCTCTTCGCCTGAGACCATACACGTACGTGGTGCCATCAGCAGGATAACTTGGTGCTCGCAGATACAGGCGGATTGGAGATGTCATTAGACTCCAATGAAAGGGATTCCACCAGTACTTCTAGCAAGATTTTCGACGACCAGGCCCTCGAACTAAAAATTCATCTTCCGTCACCGTGTCGTGATCAGTCTAGCTCTCACCAACACTTTGAAGAGGGGATGATCACCAGCCCTGACGAGCGGCACTGCGCACCATCTTCTGAAATCCTGGGCTCCAAATTTCCTGTACGAGTTGTCCGTCGCGAAATCAAGGTTTCCGTGGCACCGCTGTCAATGTGACTCGGGTTGTGTGGTGACTGGAGGTGTCGAGATATGGAGAATGGCGAATCTGACACGTAGGGATAGTGGCCGGTTCTGTAAAATCTGTGTTACTAACTACCTTGTCCGCATGGCACATGTTTATGCCTCCCACAGCTCCTTGTCGACTCTGTCAGTTATGTCAGACGCGAACTTGTGCGTGCTCTTCGCAGATGGTAGTGACTGAACTCGTGTCGGGGATGCCGAAGGCACATCACTGAGGAAAATGGACGGTGTCTAGACACGAACGCTACTTGTTTGCAGGGGACAGGACCGTAAAGGTTGTCTGGACACGAGTCCCGAAGGACTTTGACGGGTTTTTGAAATGGAAATTGCCGGGTATGAGGCTTGTAATGAGACGGTTACAAGCATGACTTTGCATTTCCAATGAGAGCTTCAATCGCATAGTGACAAGCGGCTGGATAATCCGGCTTTATGGAGGCTAAGGTGCGGGACCTGGAGCTCGGTTCCATACGCCGTTGTCTTGAAGATCGGGGAGTCCACTGTGACAAGATGAAGCCATGTGTAAGTCACAACAAAGTTCTCTCAGCAAGGGGGATAGATCCTCATTTCAGTGATCACCTAGTTATGGTGGGAGATCCGCCATCCTCCCCGGCCGTCGCTCCCTACGGTGCCGATAGCCAATCTTGCCACCTATGGTATCACGTCGTTTCCGCCCATTTCCAGGACTTCAACGTCGATGGGACTGCACTTCATCCTGACTTTGCAAATCGAGCGATACGCTACTACGTTGACGCCAGACCCCGAGGACGCCATGAAGACTTATTAGGCGGGAAGTTCGTCATATGGGTTAAGTGAGACAGATAAGTCTCTTTTCGCCGAGATGGGCGGCTATCTCCCACCCATTACGGGTTAACTAGCTGTAAGTCACTCGGAAGATGAGGCTGCAGAGTATAATTGAAGTCCGTGGTGCCTAGGACCAAAAATTGCTGTACGCGGACACAATGGACTTCTACTCCTATTAATACACATGTGGTCATCGCTACACTCAGAACTCGCATACAACGATGGGCATAAGGACCAGTGGAGAAGCTGCTCTTGATGCGGTACTCCAGCATCTTACTATATATGGGCCTGTTAACCAGTGAAAAAAGTCGGAGATATTCACCCAGGCGCTTGACTCACTATGCGAAATGAGCTTACACTGTTGAAATGCAAAGTTCACTGCGTATTGATAAGGGAGGAGGTCTTTCTCGACATATTACATGAGCAGCCATTCAGTTCAGTATCCGGTGACTTTCTGTTGGGCAGTGCGGACACCGCTCCACGAGATCTCCCACACGTCCAAAAGTCCATAAGAGGGAACGTTCTGCTCTTCTTCTCCAGGTGACGCCCTCGGTTGAGGAAGGGAGGCAAAGTTTGGATCGAGCGAATAAAAATTTTGTTACGGGATTTCAGAATCCGACCGATGAATGCATACAACATCCAGTCCTCAGATAGTGATTTCCTTAATGATGTCCAGGATAGACCCGTCCCCATGTCTGGTTGGATCTAAATGTGATGCGTTGAGAAGGGTAAAGAATATATCCCTCTCTATGGGAAGGCTTTTTATCTTTGACGACAGAACGTTCATGCACATGAGATACCGTTTCTTTCAACGGACCCGGACCCGCCTTTTTCAGCGACGTTGACACACATCCTTTCACGACGCCGAGACTCACCTTTTTCAGATCGGCGTTTGACACCGCGAGGAATAATGAAGAGCGGGGGTTGGTCATGGTAATGGGTGTGCAAGTGGGGCGGGGAATTTGGGGGGAGTCTGTGCGCCGAACAGGCCTACCTATAAAAAGAGAGGTCCGTTCTGGCGGTGGGTGAGAGCCGTGGGAGCGGCCGCGCGGGGGTCAGTCGACGAGTGAGGCACGGGTCAGTCACCAATGAGTGAGGCAACGGGTCGGCGACGGAGAGTAGTTTGTCAGTCAGTCAGTTCAGTCGGTCCAGTTGGCATCAATTCATCAGTGCAGTCAGACGGTTGCGCACGCCGGGCAGTCAGACGGATGGTGCTTCGTTGCCGTGCCAGTGCAGCAGTATGCTTCGACCGTCGCCAGTCAGAAGGTTTGCTTCGTCCGTGCAGTCAGACGTTTGCTTCGCCGTGCAGTCAGACGGTTTGCTTCGTCCCGTGCCCACGTCAGCTACGGCTTTGCTTCGTCCGTGCCAGTCAGATGGTTTGCTTCATCCGTGCCAGACAGAACGGCTGCTTTCATCCTTTTCAGTCAGACGGTTTGCTTTCGTCCGTGGCCAGTCAGAAGGTGGGCTTCTCGGTTCCAGACAGACGGCTGGTTGCTTCGTCGGTTCCAGTCCCGGACAGCTGGTTACTTCGTCGGTTCCAGTCAGACGGCTGCGTTGCTTCTCGGTCTCCCAGTCAAAGACCGGCTGGGCTGTTCGTCGGTTCTAGTCAGACGGCAGTTGCTTCGTCGGTTCCAAGTAGACGTGTTGGGTTGCTTCGTTCGGTTCCAGTCAGACGGCTGGGTGCTTCGTCGGTTCCAGTCAGATGGCTGGTTGCTTCGTCGGTCCAGTCCGACCAAGCTGGTTGCTTCGTCGTTCTAGTGAGAAAGGCTGCTGCTCGTCGGTCCAGTCGACGGTCAATGAGAGCTGGTTGCTTCGTCGGTTTCCAGTCAGACGGCTGGTTGCTTCGTCGGTTCCAAGCATACCGGCTGGTTGCTTCGTCGGTTCCAGTCATAACGGCTTGGTTGCATTCGTCGGTTCCATCAGATGGCTGGTTGCTTCGTCGGTTCCAGTCAGACGGCTGCTTGCTTCGTCTTGTTTCTTTGTCAGATGGCTGGCTTGCTTCGTCGGTTCCAGCAGACGGCTGGTTTGCTTCGTCGGTTCAGTCAGACGCTTGGTTGCTTCGTCGGTTCTAGTCAGACGGCTGGTTGCCTTCGTCGGTTCCAGTCAACAGGCTGGGTGTTCGTCGGTTCCAGTCAGACGGCTGGGTCTTCGTCGTTCCAGTGCAGATTTGGCTGGTTGCTTCGTCGGTTCAGCAGCGGCTGGTTCTTCGTCGTTTTCTAGTCAGCAAGTGGCTGCTTCATCGGTTTCAGTCATAGACGCTGGTTGCTTCGTCGTCCAAGTCAGCCGGCTAGGTTGCTTCGTCGGTTTCCAGTCATACGGCTAGGTTGCTTTCGTCGTTCCAGTCATACGGCTGGTTGCTTTCGTCGTTCCAGTCCAGATGGCTGGTTGCTTCGTCGTTCCAGTCAGACGGCTGCTTGGCTTCGTCGGTTCTTGTCCAGATGCTGGCTGCTTCGTCGGTTCCAGTCAGACGGCGGTTGCTTCGTCGGTTCCAGTCAGACGGCTGGTTGCTTCGTCGGTTTCCAGTCAGACGGCTGCTGCTTTTCGTCGTTCTGTCAGATGGCTGGCGCTTCGTCGGTTCCATCAACGGTTGCCTTGCGACCTGTTTCTTGGGGGTGACGTCGATGGCGTCAAGGCTGTTGGCGAGTGGGTGCATGGCAAGGCTGGGTGCCACGACGGACAAGACACGCTCACACATTTCAGGACATTTTCATTTGACGGACACGACTTCTCTGGTGACGAGATGGATTTCTTCTTCCCCCCCCACCCTAAAATGATACGCTGGGTACCCTTGTTCTGTGTTTAGGTTGTCTGAGTAAAGTCAACCCCCATAACATCTGCTCTCTGTCTCTTTCCTATCAATTATCCTGCGCCGGAGGGAGGGAGTGGTATTGTAATTGTCCGTTTGTTACTTACAAGAAAATCTAAAGATTGTAAGTATATTGATGATTCCGTCCTCTTGTTTGTGTGTTTGCTTGTTTGTGTGTGGTGGTTGTGTGTTTGTTGTTTGTGTGTTTTGTTTGTAGGCCACGATAACTCGAGCACGGAAGTGCCTACCACATGTCAAATACACCACGTGATTAGGAGGGTGGGACTGGCAGTGCTGCCTTAGATTTTGGTCAAAATCGTCAAAGGTCAAAGGTCACAGTGAGGTCAAACATTCCATTTTTGATGGTTTTGGTACAGAATCATCGTAGAAACTTCTGGTTTTGGCGTCGCTACCTTCTCTAGAAGACAAGCTTTTATTAGACAAGGTCAGAGGTCAAGTTGACGATTTCCGTAAGTACAGTCTATGACTGCTTGTTGTTTGTTTGTCCTGTCCTGTTAGCACTTTACGGCAAAACGGCTTTAGCACACTATCAAATTTAATCCAACAGGTGGGCAATAAACCTTGGACGACCCCATTAACTTTTGGTCCAATTGGATCAAAGGTCAAGGTCAGGTCACGAAAATATCAAATCGTTTTTACCAGCTCATAACTTCGTCAAAATGATTGATTTACTTCAAACTAAGCATTATAGTGAACCCTATTCTATTTGTCACTTATAATCCTACCCATTCTACAAGTGAAAAATGCATATTGGAGGAGATCGGTAGGGTCCAGAAGTTTTGGGGTCAATGTCATCGGTCAAAAATTAACAAATTTTCCATTAAAACTAAAACATGGTTACGAAAATACAACTTTAACGGAAAACGGCTGCTCAAAACACTGTCAAATTGTATCACAGGTGGGTATGGAACCTCGGACGACCCCATTAACTTTTGGGTCAATAGGCAAAAGGTCAAGGTCAGGTCACGAAAAGGTCAAAACGTTTTTCGCTCATAACTGTCAAAAATGATCCGATTTACTTCACACTAAGCTTATAGTGAACCTTATTCCATTTGTACTTAAAATCTAAACAATCCCTAATCGTGAAAAATGCATAATTTGTGAAAATAACTTTATGCCTTAAATGGGCGGATTTGTTGGGCCTGGCACCACTTGTTTTGATTTATTTTGTCTGATTAATTTAATCATTTGCTTGCGAATCATTTCGATTCATATTGGCAATTTATTTATTTCTCCCACGTGGAATAAGTTCTTTAATATATTTAATTTCTATTAATAAATTATTTGTTGACGTTCCAACCTGTCTTGTTGTCCTTCCTTCCATTGGTCTCGCATTGTCAACCGAGCCATAGACTGGGTAATTACACAGATTGACAATAAATAGACGGCAACGCCACCCCAGCGGTTAAACCTGCTGCCCAAATTAAAATCTATCAGATAACATTGGTCACTCTGCCGAGGGCGTGCTCCCCCAGTCAGGGTAACACGTGACCCATTAAACGGATAATTAGACGGTGGACACTGGAAACTCGTGGTTGACTGGGTGAAGTTGTGTTTCTAAAACAACCCACATACCAACAAACGTTAATTGTAAGGGTGGCCCCAGGTCGGCTCCACCGAGGAACAACCGGGGATTAAAACCTCTGAGTGACAACTGGTGTCTCGGTAACAATATGAAGCCAATTGTGTCTCTAACTTTCAATGAGTTTACCGGTGTGTGTAGCCATTTTGGTGAAACGGGCACGTTGTACAGACGAAAATGTTCATGAACACAGCACAGTACGAGCTGGTTGGCCGCTCAACACTTCTTGTGAGGTGCGATTGGGGGTTCAAAGATGGCTCTCGAAACAGTGACGTTCGCCGATGGCCCGTCTCCAGGATGAAGAGATGCGTGGAAATCGGTAACTGACGCTGCACCACGCCACAAAGGTTAACTGGGAATCCCGGCGGAGCACCACGCCAAAAACACCAATCTTGATGGGTTGATCAACTTTAATATCACTCATCACACGACGTGCCCCACGGCCTCAAAACCATCCTCGCCCGGAATGGCCCCCTGCCGGTAACCCAAGTGCCCACACAGACGCGGAGGATAGAACAACGTCATGGCGAAGGTATCCGCTAGATTTCTTCTTTCATACTTTTGTTTACTTCTACTGTTTCATCCTCTTCTTCAAGATCGACAAACAGTGCAATACCCCTCCAAAATGCACAGCGAGGCAAGGCTATAGATCAAGAGCTTTGGCAGGGGGCCCTCCTTCTGACTACCCATTTATTATCTTTACTTTCCCTCTCCTCGACCCTCCTGTAGCGCTGACTGACGCAATAATTCGTTGGGAGGGGGAAGTTCTCACAAACGATCGAGTAAAACTGAAAATGAAAGCTCAAGCATTTGCTCGAGTGCCCATGAGGTATCGTTTCTATGGAGACCATCATTTAATAATCTACTTTACATATAGATCGTTTAATTCTCCAGATCTACTGTAATCAAGTATACACCCTTGGTTATATTCTGCATTGTAAATGCTTTGTCGTTTGTTTGAAGTGCGTGCATTTGAATTTTGCACGCGATACCGGCAGAATCCATTGGCGTACAAATTTCAGTTTTTTTAAAAAAAATTGTTTTGCTTTATCAAACGGTTACAATCAATGAATGAGCCATGAATATAGTATGATTTTGAATGAAATGTTGGAACCGTGATTATGAGGAGCTCAGCCAAGGAAACGTACTTTGTCTTCAATAAGCTATAGGCTTATCAGATGACGTCCCACGGTCAGTGACTGTGGCAGCTCCGCCATATTAGAGTGGCAAGAAAGTAATACCGCGTCATAACAACCGTAGTCTCCATTTATTTTTTATCTTCAACTACACCGTTATTTCCAAGCCAAGCGATTTTTTTTCTGGCAAATGGTAAGAGTTGTTGTGCCCGGGATGTACTCAGCGTATACTAAAGGCTCTGGAGTGCAGTTTTACACCGCTTTCCGCGAAGTCGACCGACGAAATCTTTGATATCGGTTCTGAGAAGAAAAAATGGGCGACCCGGCGAAGCTGACTGGTTGTGAGGCCTTCAATTTTGATCTCCGGTAGTAACTAATTTCTGATACGTTAATTTCAGTATTTTGGTATTAAATAGCTGTGGTTACAAAATATTGGTCTGATTTGTATCATAAAATGCATAATCCCTTGTTTTTATTGACAGAATGAGATAGCCAGATCGCCTTTCTAACAGCTGTCTAACGCGCACAAGTTTACTGAGTTGGTTCACTTACAGAGAAGTCACATCGATATGTATAATACAATAAAAAACTAGCACTTGGAAATATCACAGGCAGCGTGGCATTAGCACCGGATGTTTGTCATGGAAAAATATATATGTATCTTGTAAGCAAACTGAGAACGAAGATTTCTACAAACTCAGCATTAGACAAGAGGTTCACTTTGAAATTAACTTGTGGCAGCAGTCAGGTTAAAAAGTGACCCTGGTTGCTGAACAAAACAAGCAACAACGAATAATACAATAATAGTGAAATGAAAGAAAACAGGCTTACCTTACCTCACGATAATACAGTCTTGTCAGCTTTCGTCGAGATTATGTCACAAAAGCCGGCGAGCATAACATGAGTAAGCGTCCATACTCGTGAAGGCTTTCAGGCAACTGGATTGAGGTGTAAGGACTCGGCGTTTCAACAAAGGGAAACATAGATCTCAGGGAAAACGATTTTGAGGCCAAAATTTTCCTTTCTTGTTGTCCAATTTATCCTTTGAAATAATATAAGGATCTTCACTAAGACCACACGGCTTCAGTTTTTCGCAGTACCTCTTCTTAGAAATTATCATCTAATCCATGGAAATAGCCCAGAAGTTCGCAGTGACACGTGCGTGTAGCATGATTTTTTGCACTCAATAATGGAGGAGCCTTACGCTTCGCGTGAACGTCACTCGCTTAGTGCTAGGGTCCAATTGGCACAGGGCATTGTTGACGTTTTGCCATTTCTTTCCACTAGTTGTTTATCCACCCAAGGGATGGATGTTGAAAGTTCAACCTTCAATGAATTGAATGAAGAATCAATAATCATTTTCATCTATACCATAAAAGTGTGTGGTGTGTGTGTGTGTGTGTGTGTGTGTGTGTGTGTGTTTTGTGTTTGCTGTGTGGTTTGTCGTGGTCGCTGTGGTTCTCAAGATGGGTTTTCTTTCTTCCTTATTTTTTCTTGTTTTGTTTTGATCCTTCTGCTGCAGGACTTTCCTTCCCTCCTTCTGCCTTGTATTCCCCCTTCGAGGACGCCAACGCGGGTCTTGTATGGCAGAATGGTGGAATTTTTTGGGTGTGGAAAGTTTTAAAAAAAGAAAAGAAAAAGAAGTGCTGAATAAGAAAAGAAAGGAAGAGCGGGCGCGACAGGGGTAATGGCCGCGAGAGGAAAAGGCGGGAACCGAACGCAGGATGTTGGGATCTGGGTTTGTGATGACTAAATTTGGTCGTAAGACCTCTTTGAGGAATTTGAGTGATCCTCTGAGGGCCGCCTGTTGGAGGCACCGTCGTGTTGAAGACACTGAGGCAGAGGCAACCTCACTT